>NWSH02000162.1:6289034-6308393 GCA_002382865.2 Heliothis virescens | reverse complement strand
CCCCGCAAAAAGAATGGAGATCTAAATGAGGCCCAAGTTCTGTACAAAATCCCAATATGTATTTATAGGTACAAAATATGACTTGGCCATTTTTATCAGGATTAAAAAATTGTTTTTGTATATTCTTATTATAATAATTTATAGAATAACTGAGGAAATAAAAACTGGCCAAGTCAATATCTTGTACTATAAATACATATTGGGTTTTGTACAGAACTTGGGCCTCATTTAGATCGTCCATTTTTGGCGGGAAGCCCACAACCAGGCATAGGTCTTATATTGAACTTGGCTTGTTCTTTTTTTACATTTTATTTTTGGTGGGATGAGATAACTACACAAAATACCTATTGATCGATTTTGAGGACATATTTCGAAAAGGTTCCATTTTAGGTTTTCTTTGGAATTTCACACAATGTCTCTTTTAACAACGAATTAATTTATCTCAAGAAATACTTTTATTATGTTGCTAAAGGATATTGCTGTAGTTGTTCGATTTAAAGTTCACATCTTGTTCCACTTTAATTCTCTAAAATCTTAATTTTAGGTTGTTGAGAGAGATTGCTCTTAGCGATAGGACCGCCTTAATAATTATATTTAACTTACGAACCTTAATTAGTTTTAAGATCAAAAAAAAAAAATGGTGCTACCCTCAAGCATATAACATCTATCTATCATCTTTTAAAATTATTTTATGACAAAATTTTTCCAAATTCAGGATGGTGTTCAGCAATGACCGAAAGAATCTACGAAGATGCAGATAGAGAAAGACGACCATACCATCGCCAAGGAGCGTCATCGAACCCATTGCCAACCTAAGGGAGTTTTCCGACAGTTCACTGCCCAATAGGGTCTAAGAATGAACCCTAGGGAACAAATGCGAAGTCTGGTAGAGTCTGAATGGTAGGAGCATAGGTCTTGTCAGGTAAAATGGGACAGATAGATCATTATTAAATGGTGTACTGGGATTTTGTAATGCCATATAGTGCTGTCGAAGCCATAACGTTTGAGTTTGCCAACTCGCAAATTTTTCTTTAGTATGATTTTTTGCGCTAAATTTATATTCTGGCTTAAAAATTAAACAGCAGTGAACATTTAGGTTTGTCTGATTCATTTACCAAACGTCTAATTTAGAACGGAGTTGTAAAAATGGAGTGAATATATTTTAAAAAAGCTCATAAGCGAAAATAAATTTTAAGCCAGAATATATAAAATTTAGCGCAAAAATCATACTAAAGAAATTTTTGCGAGTTGGCAACTCGAAACGTTATGGCTTCCGACAGCACTATATGCATTACAAAATCCCAGTACACCATTTAATGAATGATCTATCTGTCCCATTTACCTGACAAGACCTATGCTCCTACCATTTCAGACCTTACCAGACTTCGCATTTGTCCCTAGGGTTCATCTTAGACCCTATTGGGCAGTGGAACTGTTCGGAAAACTCCCTTAGGTTGGCAATGGGTCCGATGACGCGGTACTTGGCGATGGTATGGTCGTCTTTCTCTATCTGCATCTTCGTAGATTCTTTGGTCATTGCTGAACACCATACCTGGAATTTGGAAAAATTTTGTCATAAATATAATTTTAAAGATGATAGATAGATATTATATGCTTGAGGTACACCAATTTTTTGATTTTTGATCTTAAAACTAATTAAGGTCGTAATTAAAATTAAATTATTAAGGCGGTCCTATCGCTAAGAGCAATCTCTTCCAGACAACCCTAAAATTAAGATTTTAAGAAGATTAAAAGTGAACAAAGATGTGAACTTTAAATCGAAACAACTACAGCAATATCCGTTTAAGCAACAATAATTAAAAGTATTTCTTGAGATAATTAATTGTTGTTAAAAGAGACATTGTGTGAAATTCCAAAAGAAAACCTAAATTGGAACCTTTTCGAAATATGTCTCAAAATCGATACATAGGTATTTTTGTGTAGTTATTCTATCCCACCAAAAACATAAATGTAAAAAAGGAAAGCCAAGTTCAATATAAGACCTATGCCTGGTTGTGGGCTTCCCCGCAAAAAGAATGGAGATCTAAATGAGGCCCAAGTTCTGTACAAAATCCCAATATGTATTTATAGGTACAAAATATGACTTGGCCAGTTTTTATCAGGATTAAAAAATTGTTTTATGTATATTTTATTAATAACTTTATAGAATAACTGAGGTAATAAAAACTGGCCAAGTCATATCTTGTACCTATAAATACATATTGGGATTTTGTACAGAACTTGGGCCTCATTTAGATCTCCATTCTTTTTGCGGGGAAGCCCACAACCAGGCATAGGTCTTATATTGAACTTGGCTTTCTTTTTTTACATTTATGTTTTTGGTGGGATAGAATAACTACACAAAAATACCTATGTATCGATTTTGAGACATATTTCGAAAAGGTTCCAATTTAGGTTTTCTTTTGGAATTTCACACAATGTCTCTTTTAACAACAATTAATTATCTCAAGAAATACTTTTAATTATTGTTGCTTAAACGGATATTGCTGTAGTTGTTTCGATTTAAAGTTCACATCTTTGTTCACTTTTAATCTTCTTAAAATCTTAATTTTAGGGTTGTCTGGAAGAGATTGCTCTTAGCGATAGGACCGCCTTAATAATTTAATTTTAATTACGACCTTAATTAGTTTTAAGATCAAAAATCAAAAAATTGGTGTACCTCAAGCATATAATATCTATCTATCATCTTTAAAATTATATTTATGACAAAATTTTTCCAAATTCCAGGTATGGTGTTCAGCAATGACCAAAGAATCTACGAAGATGCAGATAGAGAAAGACGACCATACCATCGCCAAGTACCGCGTCATCGGACCCATTGCCAACCTAAGGGAGTTTTCCGAACAGTTCCACTGCCCAATAGGGTCTAAGATGAACCCTAGGGACAAATGCGAAGTCTGGTAAGGTCTGAAATGGTAGGAGCATAGGTCTTGTCAGGTAAATGGGACAGATAGATCATTCATTAAATGGTGTACTGGGATTTTGTAATGCATATAGTGCTGTCGGAAGCCATAACGTTTCGAGTTGCCAACTCGCAAAAATTTCTTTAGTATGATTTTTGCGCTAAATTTTATATATTCTGGCTTAAAAATTAAACAGCAGCTGAAACATTTAGGTTTGTCTGATTCATTTACCAAACGTCTAATTTAGAACGGAGTTGTAAAAATGGAGTGAATATACTTTTAAAAAGCTCATAAGCGAAAATAAACGGTCCTCATTGGAGGAACTCCGAAATCGCGTGATAAAGGTGATCACTGATTGGCCATCGCCTGTTCTCTGTATTCTTACAAGTCCGTAGGTATTATTTGAGGTTACAATACCCAAAATAATGATATTTATACCGTATGTATATATGAGCTTAGCTGTTGTGTAACACGGGTATATAATTTAATAGTACCTAACAAGTTTATATAGAACTAAATGATTTTGTACATAGTGTTAGCCAATGCGGGGGTTAGAATTAAAAATAATAAAAGCCTCTTAGTCGGCTTTTGTATACAAAAATATTTACCTATGAAATTTTAAGCCCTTGTATAATAAAATGTAAGTAAAAAATATAACAGCCTCCTACATTTTACACGAATATTTTTGTATATAAAACCGACGGAAAACGCTAAATAAATAGTACAATAGTCGAACATAATAATTTCTTAACAAATAAATAATAATAAATATAAGTGAAACGCAGTTACCCGGTGTTGCTTTGTGCCAAACGTTCACATAAACAAAACAAATGTCTGCCTAGGATGCGTTCTGATTTACAAATGCTGCAGTTTTAAAGTTTAATAGTAAGTCTCAATCTGTCAAATTTCTTCCATAGATTTTTAACCTTATCACAATACTAAAGGATTCATTTTCGATTGGTAAAATTTCTGGTAATCGTCTATAACTGGCCTCTTCTAAAATAATACTTAGTGCACACGTGCGACTTAACGTACTTATTTGAAAAGTACAGTCAGCCACAAAAGAAGTATGTAGTATAATTTATTGAATATGACGACAATTTGTTGATGACAATTGCTGTTATTTTTTAAATTTGAGTTGTTTTTCGGTTTTTTGTTGAAGTGCATTTGAGTCAGTCCACCGCAAATATAAAAAATAAAAATGCTTATTAATGTATGATAATATCGATGTCTGTTTCAATTCACTGAAAGTAATTTTATGACTGCAATATTTGTATAAATTGTAGTATTCTGCTACCACAAGGATTTAGTATGGAAATAACTGTAGGTGCCTGAATGCTTTGATTTGGCATGCCAATCGTATGACGTAATAAACACTGACTGTAACGCTCAAGAAATATTAAGAAGATTGATAGAATTTACTTGCGTAAATCTCTTAATACTGGAAAGAAATTTGAAAGGAATATATTGCTGCTCCGGCGTTAGATAGGTGCTGTGCTGGATAAATCGTTACTAATATTATAGGTAAACTTTATAACCCTGTTTGTAGTGAGTAATCTCTGAAACTACAGAACCTTTTTCATTAAAAAGCAATATTGTTACGGAGTACAATCAATATATCTTATGAACAGCCATGGGCAAACCAAAACCATAAAATAAGTTTCATAATCTTCTCTCTTCAACTTTTATATCATTAAGGCATATACACTAATTAACTTTCTGTCATTAAAATTCGGATGTAATTAAATATCGCATTGTATTCTCTATTATCTCAAAAATGCTTCCTTGATAACCTAGTTAATTAAATATAGAATTAAATCTAGTATTTACAAATATTTCGCTTCTGTTACTAGGAGATCAATTTTGTTTAGATTTTTTTATTCTAGGTTCTGTTATATTTTTACAAATAGCCGGGGCATTAAATCAAGTCGCTCTATATATTTTTAACTTTAAGAATTATATTTTAACCAACAAATAATTCTTGAAGGTTTTATTTTCTAATGTAATTGTTTTGTCTTGTACATACATTGTTTAATTTTAAGTTAAATTTGTTGATACGCGCAATGTGTAGACGTTAATGTACTTATTAAGTAAAACGGAGTGTAATGAATAGTGCCATCACATATTTTGTTTTGTAATGACAACTGAAGTCTCGTAAAATAGTTTGGCGACGAAATAATGTCTTTAGAACCACTTTCAGAGGTTCCAGATAAAGTTCTAGAGAACTATCCTACAGATAGTGCAATAAAAATGTAGTCAACATTAAAAACATTTCTATGGCATTATCTGTCTTATCTAGAACTTTATCTGGAATTTCTGAAGCTGGCTATTAAACTTATATCGCCTCCAACATCGTGCATATTTGGGTCTTTGTATATTTGGACTTGAAATAGGTAAATACGACAGGTCGCGAAAATTTTCAGGCCATTTAAGTATTGGAACTACAAGCACCCAACATTACGAGATGCATATTAGTTATACATATAGACAGTTTTATAAAAAAAATGCTGGTCATTTTTTGATGTTTAATAATAATTCATTCTTTAGTTTTATCTATGTTAGGTGTTTTTGTGTGATAAATATAGATAATCGTGCGTGTCAGTGTTTTCTAAGGTACAGTCAGTGTCAAAAAATTGTGTACATTTCGGTGCATTTATTCAATACCTAATATTTTTTAATTTAAATTTGTATCCGTAAGTACACATATTTTGAGACGGATTGTACGAAATACATATTTTTGTATATTTTACATAATCGAATTTTATTTTATCGATGTTTTGCTTTAAAATGTATGTTAACCAGTAGATAGCTATATGTGTGTATTTTAAGAGCGGGAGTACAAATAAGTGTGAGATATCTGAAGTTATCCGGAGTGAGAGCTCTTTGCTTAGCTAAATGAATTATCCACAGTTTAGAAATGTGGACTATATGAGCAAAATTTTACTACATTTAGATTACTTACTTTTTATTTTTTTATAAAATGCAGCCAATCTAAACTAAATACATATTAAAACGGCTTTTTATTGTCACTTTACATAATGGGGTAAACATTTTATAGTCGAGTAATGTAGAAGCATAACCAACTGTTAAAAAGGATGATATAAAAAAGGTGTAAAACTTTTAATACCTAACTAAAAAGATGACAATAAACTTCTTGTCTCTCGATGTCTCCTTTATATAAGTAACGGTAAATAAAAAACTTTTGTATTAAAATCATTCATAATCCCATATTATCCCATAGAAAATAAAAGCTGCATAATAAACATTACATTCGAATTGAAGTCATCTTTTTAATGCAAGATCCAATTAACATGAAAAAATAAAAATGTTTGTAATCCATTTTTATGTATACCTAAGTAAAATTATGTCAGTAAGAGTAATAGATTATTTTAGCTATAAAATCGATCACAGATGTTTAAATCTTCCATAAAGGTACTAATGGACGATACGAAATGGTTTAGCTAAGGTTTATAATAGATATAACAGCCTAAAATCAGTGGCCATGCCATTGAAATGAATTGAACCTTAAACTATCTGCTGGCCTAATAATTAAATAGCAATCATCTTATATACTAAAGATATTTTAAGGCCTTATCATATCGTATCACCCATTAACACCTCATATATAATTCCATATCATTAGAATTTCTTAGATTGAGACCAAAATAGTTTTAGCTACATATTTATAATATCCACGCCTATACCAGAAATAAATGTTTCTTAATAGAATTAAAGATATTACATGAAACTGTTAAGCAAACTTAATATTACACAGTATTACAAACCATAGGTTTCATGTTCTGTTGCATACAATGTCCTGGTCCTCTCCTACTCCACGATATCATTTGGAAAACTGTCATTCATCGTAACCCGAGAAAGAGAGAAAAAATCTTGCCGATTCTGTCCAAGAACTTCTCCGAAGTCGAGAATATAAGATTCATCAGTTCTCACAGATTTGTCGTGTAAAATAAAATAACTCATCCATGGAAAAAAAAAATTTCATCTAATGTGGTCATATTGTATAGGCCATTGTACGCAACAGTCTCAATTTTAGCAGTATTAAGCAGAAAACAATTTTGCAGCTATATTATTATAGTAATATTGCCAAAGTATGTTTATATAAATATTGTCAGTTTTTGTTTCTTTAATACATGGTCACAAAACGCCTACATTTAAACGAACAAAAATTATTTTGTGTTAATGACTGATTTATTTTATTTGTCGAATGTTCTTGAAAATAAAGTTGTGTTTTCAAACTTTTGAGTGATGTATTTTATTTACCCGACTGCCGTCGAAGGACGGATAGTAATCTGCCTGGGAAGGGCACCGCCGTGTTCTCGTGGCGACACTTGGCGGTGGCGACCTCTTGCGCCCGGCCCTGGTTCAAGCCATGGTGGGCGTGAGAGGGAATGGGAGGCAGTCGCCTCCTTCTGCAAAGCAGTTATGCTGAGAGTTGGAGTCAATAATTTGATCAGTGGAGTTCTATCTATCTGTTTGGCACCCGCTATAGCTATACCTTTACTTACTTGCTTGAGTAGGTAATTACTAAAAGGTAAAAAGGTGTGTGCTAGCCACCATGGTCAAATACGCAATATTTTATGCGACATGTATACTACATACATTTTTGTATACTACGTTATTGATTTTGTATAGAATCGGTTCTTCAAACCATACAGGCAGAATTGTGTTGATGGGGGTTTGTTCCACCTTTTCTTCGTCCTAGCTAAAGTGAAGGGTGGGCGTTTTTGGGGCTGTCTTTTGTAAACCTTCAAAAAGAATAAATTACTTTTTATCTTTTATCGTAGTTTTGCTTACTTTCAGGAATTTCAACATTCTACCTCTAGTAGGTTGTAAAGGTTTTTATTACTAGATTTCTCTTGCACGAATGCCAAAAAAATATATAAAATATCTCCTGCCTAGTCAAACATATTTATTCTTCTGTGCCTGACTGTACTTGCCATTCGTGTTGTATTTTTTTTTGTACCCGAACATAGGGCATTTCATAGAATATATTAATATTGCACAGCTAAACATTTTATCTTGGTTCTTTTGTTTTAACAAAATATATAAATTATAACTGTGTGTACTGTCCTAATTTGCAGTGGTTCAAAAATCAAAATGGCCGACCGGAACGCTTCAGTGTAATACCGCATTGCTGCGCTTCTTTGAATAAATTGTTTTGATATCCGATCAACATTCTGTGTTTTGGCCGCCAATGTCAAATTGGATCAAAATATATTGTTTTGGTTTATTTTATTGGTAAGTAATTCCATATTTATATATAACAAACTCAGAAAATTGGCTGTCCATTTAAATTAGGAACGTACCGAAGCCCTAGTATTTTGTTTGGTGTTCTATTTTCGTATATCCTTCGAAAACATGCCAATTGAACTCGAAAACCTTTTACCAAGATTCACTCGGTAAAATAAGTGGATTTCTCTATAATTATAGGCCTTCTGTGCATGTATACTTAAACGACGACATTAAGAAATCTTACGTCGAACCACATAGTCTCCACCGGTGTTTTTAATACGGAATAACGTTTCTGCAAAGTGAATGCTTCTGACTGACCTTTTCCGTTAAATTTTGGACTTACAAGAGTCGAAAAATATCAATTTTTCTTTCATAACCTTAACTACGACCTTTAAAATATTATCATAGGTCGTAGGCTCATAGCATAATGTTATAAGTAATCAGCAAATCATGAAACTTACACAAAATGGTAAGGGCATTTCTAGAGAGGTCCTGCTGTAGCTTTACTTGTCGGGGCTATGTTAGAGATATCTATCATCTGTATTCTCCTGCCTATAACCTAATTTTAATTGGGGTTGTCGCTGCATGTGGACTTTCATACTTTCTATACACACAACATTGGATTACCCTATTATCTTGTTATATTTAAGCAGAAGAAGAAGTTACACAGCCAATGCATATGAACAGCTCCTGAAAGAGGTGTTTAATGCATTCTATGCCAGGTCTATTTAAATTCATTTCTTTATTTGCAAAAACATGCATACATAAGAAACATAGTATATTTACTCTAAAAGGTGTTACAAAGCCTTGACTCAACATGTTTGATCGTGATTGGTGGACAAATCAGTTGGAAACTATCATAAGACTAAAAACAACAAAAAAAAAACGGCCAAGTGCGAGTTGGACTCGCGCATGAAGGGTTCCGTACCATTATCTATGTAAAATGAACGTATTTATTACCCACAGCCAGCCAAAACACAATCATTTTTCGGACAGCAAAAAGTAACCTTGTTTTTCATAGAAATGTATGAATAACAAAGTTATTTTTCGTGGTTTCACAATTTTTTGTATTTGTTGTTATAGCGGCAACGGACATACATCATTTGTGAAAATTTCAGCTTTCTAGCTACCACGGTTAATGAGATACAGCGTGGAGACAGACAGACAGACAGTATCTATCTGATAGACAGACAGACAACGAAGTCTTAGTAATAGGGTCCCGTTTTGCCCTTTGGGTACGGAACCCTAAAAAGAAACACAATTCTACTGGCCAGAATTCTATCAGCTGGAACCTGTGAGGTTTCAGATAGAGTTCTAGATAGCTATCCGACAGATCATGACATAGAAAAGTAATCAATATTAAAAAAATTATTATGGCACTATCTATCAGATACCTATTTAAAACTATATCTGCAACCTGTGAAACTGGGTCATTAGTTTAACAGTATAAAAGTTGGCATATTCTAAAATTATAATAGTCCCATTCGCAGTAATGTTTGAGTTTACTTATATTATAAACTAGCTTATGCCAGCGGTTTCACCCGCTTTCCCGTGGGAACTACTTGGCGCACCCAGATAAAAAGTAGCCTATAGCCTTTCTCGATAAATGGGCTATCTAACACTTAAAGAATTTTTCAAATCGGACCAGTAGTTCCTGCGTTCAAACAAACAAACAAACTCTTCAGCTTTATAATATTAGTATAGATAAAGAAATAATAGTTATTTATGTTTCCCAGGTGAGCAATATTAGAATGAAATGGAGTCCATAGTTGTGAAAACTGAAATGCAACCCAATGGGGAAATATTGCTATTCTATGTTGATGGTAAGTTCTTGTGTAAATACATATTTTTATATTTTTTCAATCTTATGCAAGTTTATTAGTACAAGTTTACTTTTCCACTTTCACAGTATAGCTGGTAAAATATAATATAATAGCTTCCGCCAGCGGTTTCACCCGCTTTCCCGTGGGAACTACTGCGCGCACCCGGATAAAAAGTAGCATATAACCTTCCTCTATAAATGCGCTATCTAACACTGAAAGAATTTTTCAAATCGGACCAGTAGTTCCTGAGATTAGCGCGTTCAAACAAAGAAACAAACAAACTCTTCAGCTTCATAATATTAGTATAGATTACTCGGTTGAAGTTATTTCAATGTAGATAAATTTGTATTTTTCCATCTTGCACTGATATGCATTAAGTATGCACTAAGTATGTTGCAACTCATGGCATGAAAATATTAATTTACAGAAAATGGTGGCAACGAGGAAGGTGTGCTAACAACAGTTGAGAACATAGAAAACCAAGCAATACAACTCCAGCAAGATGACTCTTACATAATACCGGACGTCGGAGACGATCCTAACGAGATGAACATTGATCTATCCGCACTCACTGACAACTGGACCGAGGAAGACACTAAAAGACTCCTCGTATTCTACAATGATAATAAACAGACTTTCATATCCGGAACAACTAAGAAAAAACATCTTTGGACTGTGGCTTGCAAAACCATGCTTATCGGTAAGACCCCGACTGCGTGTGAAGCTAAACTCCTCAGTCTCCAAGCCAAGTACAATGAAATCTGTAGCCATATACAAAAAGGGGTCTACATAAAATGGCCGTACTTTGAACTGTGCCATCAAACATTCCAGGATGACACCCCTGTGATCACCGTTGAAACCTTAAACACTCTGGAACCACAAATAATCAAAGTTCCCGCTTTAAAACAGAATTTTGACAATGTCATGGTGGTGAAGAAGGTGAATAGTCGAGCTGATGAGAAGGTGGAAATGATGTTAAACTTGTATTTGAAGTACAAGAAGAACTTTCAAGAGGAGTACTGGAGACGGGGTATATGGGAGACTATTGCCCTAGAGTTGGGGGAGGATAATGGAGAGTACTGGCAAAAGCGCTTCTTGAACTACAAACAACACTACTTAAGATTACTGGACAAGAGACAAGAAAGTGGCTCCGAAGGCATCAATTGGCCCTACATGGATCTATTTGACAAAATATTCGAAGGTGATGAAGATTTCCATAGAAAATATCTAAATGAAGAGTACACTTTGATTGAAAATGAAGCAATATCTGAGGTGGAGGAACCGCCAAGAATTGAAGATTGGGACAGTACCGAAATGACTGTACTAGTGAAGTACTGTTTTGACTGCTTCGAAGAGTTCGAAGACCCTACAATTCCCAACAATTTCTTATGGAATGAGATTGGCCGATTATTAGACAAGACAGCTGACAATTGCAAGTCTAAGTACGAAGAGCTTAAAAACGAGCATTTAGACAAGTACATAGCTGGAGGCTATGACTTACGAACAAGGAAAACTATTGAGATTTTATTTGACAACATAATATCTAAAGAAGTCGAGATTCAAATGTCTAAAGCTGGCAGGAAGCCTGAATTTGAGTCATGGAAGACAGAAGAATTGGATGAACTGGTTCAGTTCTTCTATGAGAATATAGAGATGTATAAAGACGTGATCTGCCACTTTGTTTGTTGGGCAGCAGTAGTTAAGAAGATGAAAAGAACTATGCAGAGTTGCAAAAGTCAGTGGGAAGATTTATTAAGCCTGTATAAGACGATATTGAATGATAAGAAAGAAAACCCCGATATGCAGATAGATTGGCGGTACATAGAGATTTTTGATAGGATATTTGACTATGGAATGGATACTAATTTGCTTTCCGGGTATGAAAATTTGAAGGGCGAAAGTAACAATGACTCGGGGAAGGTTGGTGGTGAGTATTACATTTTTGTTGAAATCTATACCTACACTAATATTATAAAGCTGAAGGGTTTGTTTGTTTGAATATGCTAATCTCAGGAACTACTAGAGCGATTTGAATACCTTCGATGTTAGATATCCCATTTATCGAGGGAGGCTAAAGGCTACTTTTCATCCGACTGCGCTGAGTATATTCTTTATAAAATAAGTGACGAACTTTTTTGATATAGAGAAAATAAATTGCCTAAGATTCTTCTTTTTCTTTACAGTAAAAAAAGTAAATATCAAAACTGAGGACTCCATGAATGAAGAGTTAAGTGAGGACGAAGAGTCCTACGATGAGCGCGGTTTCACCAAGCGCACGAAACGACGCTCCGGAGACTCGAAAGCTTTCAAAATCCTCGAGTACTACCAGAAGAATAAAGACAAGTTCTCTACAACCAATAGGAACAAGCATTCCTTATGGGAATTACTGGCTAAACAGCTGGGGATATCGGCAACACAATGTGCTCATAGGTTCAGGAATCTTAAACAGGTGTATACAGCTTATGTACAGAGAGAGATCAATAAACCAGAGATGCCAATCCTCTGGCCTTATTACGCTCTTTGCAAGAAAGTCTTCGGCTACCGAGCAATAAAATCTAAACTCAAAAACGGTAAAATAGACTCCGATGACAGCGAAGACTGGTCAGTAAAAGAAATAAAACAATTATTTAATTATTTCTCACAAAACTTCTATGAAATTAATAATAATATTGATGACTCTTCCAAATGGTCGGATTTGGCTGGTGAGATAGGTAAAAGTGAGAATTCTTGCCGTGAAAAGTTTATTGAACTTCGAAAGTCTTACCGCAAGCTGAAAACTATGAGGACCAGGAACCCTGATGTTAAAATCTCTTGGAAGTACTTTAATATGTTTGAAAATATTTATAATAGCAAGGAGAATGGTGTTTCGGAAGGTATGGAAGTCGATGAGACGTATGTCGAAATACCCATGGGGTCTGATGAGAAGAATGAACAAGAAGGTTAGTACCGCTTTCTTATCTTTTTGATTTACTTCGTGTGTAAAAACGTGCTATGCAACTGTTATTACATTTATGTGCTACTATTGAAAAACTTGTGAACATATAAAGCTTTGAAAAATTCGACTTAATGGAATTCTTTTGAACTCATAAACACAGCTCTTCTATTCTTGAATATTGGTCTTCTCAAAAATTAACTCATTAGTTAGTTAAAAATTACCTTCGTACTATTTATTTAAATAATATTTCATTACATTACTATTACATTATAACATTACTGTTTGTGTTTATAATATAATTAATTAAATCAACTTATTTCCTTTACAGAAGACGATTATCAATGCATCATAGTCATTCCAGAAGGTCAAGATTTGTCACAGATAGAAAACGCTCAGTTCATAATACAAGAACAACTTGACACAGATTCACAGGAAACTATCAATGAAGAACCTACAAAACCCGTCAAACTCGTCAAATGGACCAAGAGAACTAAAAAGAGGCTACTTATCTTCTATATAAACTACATAAGATCGCATAAAGGAAAAGAAATTATTGCCAAAGATATGTGGGCAGAAATAGCAGGCAAACTACCAGATAAAACTCCGCTTTCCTGCAGAAAAATGTTTGCTAAACTCAAGGCAAACCATAAACAGGTCGACGAAACAGATCCGAATGCAAAGAAAACTCCATATTACTCGTTAATGGAAAAAGTAATGCGATTGAAACCAAAATTCGCCAAAACGCAACAAAATAAAGCGCTAAAAGATGGAAAAGTATACAAAGATGTATCTTTACCTGATGATAAGGTCACACAAGCATTGCAATACTATTTAGAAAATATAGAAGACTTTGTTAGTCCACGATTTGAGAAAAAATACCTATGGACTGAATTGGCTAACTACATTTGTGAGCCGGTAACAAAAGTGTTTAACAAAATTAATTATTTGAAACAATACTACAGCAATGAACCGTCTGATGATGCAGAAAAAGCTCCTTTTGCTGACCTAGTAAAGGAAATATTAGCTAAAGAGATAGCTATAAAATTATTTTTGGAAAATCAACCGAAACCAGTTATTGAAGAATCTTGTGTAGAAGAGACTTGGACAGACGAAGAGACGGAACAACTTTTGGAATGGTATCTAAGCAATTTGGATAAATTCAAGAACCCTAAATTTGTGAGAAGTTACTTATGGATGGAAGTTTCTAGTATGTTGAATAAGAGTGCCATCACTTGTTCGAAGAAAATGTCTGAAATTAGGACACAGTATAGAAATATGGTCAGAGAAAGACCTGAGGAGTTGAATGAATGGAGGTTCCTTGATCTCTGTCAAAAGATCTATGGGACTGGAAAGAAAGCGGCACAGGCTAACACTAATTAAGTTCGTAGTTTAGTTTACAATTTTAGTCATAACTGGTTTAAGGCCGTTCCCAATATTCTATCTATCTGTTGATTTGCTTACTAGAGATACGAATTTAACATTACTTGTATGGGGTTAATGTCAAAATTCTATCTCTGGTAAGCAAATAGATAGATTATTGAATTAGTCAACCTAGTAATTCCTGTATAAATATTCCTTTTTTATCATAGTTTTGTATTTACCTTCTAGAAATAGTATTAAAAAACTTCTACATATAAACTTTCCATTGGGCGATCTGTCCGCTTGTTTGCATCTTATAAAGTGTCAATATAACTTATGCTGGATTTCTATAACCTATCCATTGATTTACGATTAGAGATTGAATTTCAACGAAATGAAATGAAATTTATTTATTTGCTAGATTATAGGTACATAATAACATGGTCGATAAAATATAAATATGGTCTCACTATATTCGACTTACAACATTAGTTCCATGTAAATTATGACAAATTTCAATCTCAAAACTATGGATAGTTTGATTATAGAATTCGGCCCTTAGTGTTATCAAGAAGATACATATTAGGCTGTAAATAATCATGAGATTTTGTTAGCATTACCGAAATGTTATTCTAGTGTAAGGCGAAGCATATAATGTGACTTTTAATAAATAGTTATGAAGTTATTGCCATCTTTTATTTATTACTGGCTTTTGTCTGCAGTTTCATCCGCTTCTAGAGGATATTACTAAAAAGTAGCCTACATACTATTCTGATGTATTGCTGAGAAGTTTCATCAAAATCCGTTCAGCCCTTTTCTCGTTCTAGAGTAACAGACATACATCCACACAAACTTTCACATTTATGGCCATTTAGAGCACAGTCCCAAGTTCATTTTTCGAGTTGCTCTAAACGGAAAGGTTTTTTCAAAATTGGATTTGCGACTGACCTCGACCAATTTAATCTGAGAGAAACATCTAAGCGTGGGTGTATCACATGAATGAATGAACGAAAAGAATGATGATAGGATCGATAGCCATCGATAGCTGTGTCGAATAGCAACAAGTGGTACAAGGCCGAGTTGCCTCTAATCCTGTTATGAAAACCGGACATAGGGTGGTGCCTTGGTGCCTTGCATCATCAGCCTTTTTATCGTCCTACTGCTGGGCACAGGCCTAAGAGCTCGTAGCTAAGTCAAAGTCGTGCGGATCGATCAACAGAGATCAAAGAGGACAGTTAAACATCGCTTGGCGGGGTCGGTCCGTGGAATGATGATCAACTTGCCATGATCACTGGTGGGTTCTGGCTGACCATCTTTGGCAGTCGTTACGGTTAGTCAGGAGTCAGAAAGTCTGAGAACCAGTCTTACTAATGGGTACCAGGTTGCCCGGATAACTGGGTTGTGGGGGTCAGACAGGCAGTCGGTTCACGTAAAACACAGGTTCTCAGCTGCATCCAGTTAGACTGGAAACCGACTCCAACATTGTTGGGAAAAGCCTAGGCAGATGATGATGCTGGGCACACGCCTCTTCTCATACAGAGAAGGATTGAGCGTTAATCACCACGCTTGCTAAATGCGGGTTGGTGATTTCAGACTTTATAGTGCAGGTTTCCTCGAGATGTTTTCCTTCACCTTTGATCAGCCATTGGTGTCTAAGATATAAGTACTTAGAAACTACATACGAGCTTAGAAAAGTTGCTTTGGTACTTGCCTGACCAGGAAACGAACTCACACACTCGTACTTGAGAGGTTGGTGCTTTTACCCACTAGGCCACCACGACTACTAGTGCCTAGGCAGATAGGTTTTAGGAATACCCTTGATGAAGATACAAGCATCCCACTATTCAGTTATTTACTTAGTACAAATAGTATTTTTCTAAAGGCAAAATTGAGAAAAATCTTATTAAATTTTTCCAAAATCGGAATTGTCAAAAACCTTATAGACAATCACTTTAGGAATAGTTAATCAGTTTTATTATGCTAAATTCAATTTTGAACACATAATGGATATATTAGCTACACGGACGTGAAATTCTTAAAATTTTCTTTGAAATCGCTTGTAGTTTCCGCTACCCGCTCTCAGTGATACCTTAGCCTTACCTACTTTTCACACTTCAGCAAAATGGGCTTCGATACTGCTGAAGGCAGTCGTGTCTCGAATTTATAGAAAAAATGTTCAAACTTTATAAAATTAGACTTCCAACTTTTCAACACAAAACATTGATGTGACAGTGAATTTTCGAAATCGAAAATGGGCTTCGCGTGTTATGTTTTAAAACTATAAACTTAAAAGTGGCCGTGTAAGCGAAAATAGTGATTAATTTGATTATAGTGTTGTGTGGTATTGTTTTCGCTTCATTGAAAATAATCCGTGAATCATGTCTTCTCTTTCTTTCACGTAACATTTTTTCAGTTGTGTTTTTCGCTGTAATTGGCCCTAGTATAACATAAAAATTAATTATTAGATACGATATCGCTGCAGAAAGAACAAAGTGTGGTTTTAGATTTAAGTGAATAAGAACTGTAATTTTGTCTAGGGTTTTCGTTGCTTTCAGTTACAGGACGTCCATGGAGTCGGTTTTTAGAAAATGGTCCCCCTATCCTCGTCATTAGGTACTGAAAGTGGCTAGATTGTTGCCTAACCTCAGTTAACCCACGCTTTGGTTTTGTACATTTACTGCGGAAATCAATATTCTGTCTATCTCTGGATTTGCTTACTAGTGATAGAATTTTGACATTAGCCCCATACAAGTAATGTCAAATTCCTATCTCTGGTAAGCAAATCCAGAGTTAGATAGGTTATTGGGAACGGCCGTTAAACTATGGCCCTGATTCTCCAAAGAACGGTCGAAGAATAGCAAAGCTATATTATATATCCCGATTTTATTGCAGGTGATTATTTATATGTCAGAAGAATTCTAATTAAGTAATTCATATTTTGGTAGTCAGTTTCCGTGTTTCAGAAGGCACGTTACATTTTTGGGACTCGGCGTTCGATTGTATTTCTTTGGCAACCAGTCTTACTGGGGGGCATCGGGTTTCCTAGAATAACTGGGTTGAGGAGGTCAGATAGGCAGTCGCTTCATTAAAACACTAGACCACAGCTGCATGAGGTTAGACTGAAATCTAACCCCAACATAGTTGGGAAAAGGCTACGCAGATAATTTTTGGTAGTGGGCAAAATAACTATATCCGCTTCTTCCGCATTGCTCTGAATATCTTTAAAATCTATGGGCATTTTGTACCCAACTATAAAATGTATATTGTTTAATAATACACGCGAATGGAAGCCGACATTCACACTAAGTATATTGAATTGTAGGCCATTAGATAACGAAGCCATACGCCGATATCCACATAAGTACAATGCAGTCTCCCGCTTAGGATTATACTTAGTTTAGTATCTCTACTATGTTGCTTAGATTCGCGATCAAGTTCAATATTAAAACTGGTTTTAGGATGCTTATGTTTGCTTAGAGTAGATATGATTAGAATCCCAGCTATCTATCTAGGTACCGTATATCTATACAGACCATGTTTTTTAGGGTGCTGTTTCCAAAGACTAAAACGGGACCCTATTACAAAGACATTACTGTCCGTCTGTCACCAGCCTGTATCGTGAACGTATCCCCTTAGTGCGCGAGTCCGGCTTGCACTTGGCCGGTTTACTGAATTGGTCAAAGTGTTACCAAGTTTAATTTACCGAACACGACTGTAGGCTCCTAACTGCCAGTTTAAAATATTGCCATGAAGATCGAATGTCCCGATACTGGGAATCAAACTCAGGTCATCGCACCTAGTATTCGTTTAGCTACTTAAAAACTTAGACGCCTAGGCTTACGAATCAGTCTGTCTACTTACACCTACATATAAAAAATACAGTTATATACGTCTATATTAAGCTCGACATAATCCCCTATTTTTTCCAATTGAGAATTTTCCCGGCTTATAGCTAAACACTAATCTCTTATACGAAATTTTTACGTTGTGACTCACCTCACTGTAATATTATGACCCACCATGACCTCAATCTCTTTGAAGGACTTGCCATAATTAGCTACAAATATTTCACCATGACCCATAAACTGAGTTCATTAGAGAGTCCATCAGATAGATCGCCAAAATGGTAAGACATTGCCCCCGTCAAAATTGGTCATGAGGAGATTGAAAGAGGATTTGAGCGTAAGGCCCAGTGACTCCAAAGTGGAATAGATATATTTTTCAACAACCTATGGAATTTTGTTATTTATACATCTCGTCTACGCCTCCTCATTAGTATCCCTGAACGGAGAAATTCTATCTGATCTTTAAAAACTTTCACTCTGCTCTGGTTTGGGGGTGTCTGAGCCCTTTCTTCTTATCTGTCTTTATCAAACATTTTATTACGTCCACAGTAATCTGCATGCTTAACTTTGAACCTTGCAACTTTAAGGACGCGTTTGCAGCTTGAGCAAAATTAAGCTGTTTTTCGGTACATTTTGCGACTAAACCACGCCAAATCAAATATGAAAAATAACTCCTTCTTATAGCTTAGGTCTTCAACTATAAACGCAACGAAGGTTTTTTTTGAAAAAATAAATTTTTGATATCACAAAAAAGTTATTTCGTAACCCCCTTTCTACAAAATTCACGATACCGGGTCAAGTTTAGGTACAATTTTCTACTAAGATTAAAGTAATTTAATATTGATTAATTTTTGTAAATAGGCAAACATAGTCAAGATTAAATGTAAGGAAAAAAAAATACAGTATTGTGCTATGAATAAGCTTAGAAAAAATAAAAACAAAACCAATTTATTTCACATATTTTGTTACTACCGATGAGTCTTAATCGCTTGTAATAGGGGCTATTTTATTTGTATTCCTTCCGACCCACGATTGTGCGAAAGCCTCAGTCTGCCTCAGTCTGCGCTCGGCCGCCGTCATGAGAGGACACCGTATCGCTCGTTTCCAGCTGCTCGTGTTGAAAAAGATCGCTGTACAAATACAAATTATTCGACTAACCAAATTTGATCCTTCCAAGCTAAGATTATTGATTTTTATTATTACACCTCTGTTGAAAATAT
>NWSH02000162.1:6275218-6286151 GCA_002382865.2 Heliothis virescens | reverse complement strand
GTACCGAGTTTGGGCTCGTTTTGTAAGTTATGATGAGACCTTACCACCGGACTTGATGAAGTGACCTGAAGGTATACCCTCGGTGTCTGCTACTGAACTCCGCAACGAATAGAACTGAGTGTACCAAAGTTTGGGCTCGTTTTGTTAGCTATGATGAGACCTACCACCGGACTTGATGAAGTGACTGAAGGTATACCTCGGTGTCTGCTAGTGGAACTCCGCGACGAATAGATTTAGTGTACCGAGTTTGGGCTCATTTTGTTAGCTTATGATGAGACCTTACCACCGGACTTGATAAGTGACCTGAAGGTATACCCTTGGTGTCTGCTACTGGAACTCCGCGACGAATAGATCTAGGTGTACCGAGTTTGGGCTCATTTTGTAAGTTATGATGAGACCTTACCACCGGACTTGATGAAGTGACCTGAAGGATACCCTCGTGTCTGCTACTGGAACTCCGCAACGAATAGAACTGAGTGTACCAAGTTTGGGCTCGTTTTGTTACTAGATGAGAACCTTACCACCGGACTTGATGAAGTGACCTGAAGGTTACCCTCGGTGTCTGCTACTGGAACTCCGCGACGAATAGGTTCTAGGTGTACCGAGTTTGGGCTCGTTTTGTAAGTTATGATGAGAACCTTACCACCGGACTTGATGAAGTGACCTGAAGGTATACCTTGGTGTCTGCTACTGGAATCCGCGACGAATAGATCTAGGTGAACCGAGTTTGGGGCTCATTTTGTAAGTTATGATGAGACCTTACCACCGGACTTGATGAAGTGACCTGAAGGTAATACCTCGGTGTCTGCTACTGGAACTCCGCAACGAATAGAACTAGGTGTACCGAGTTTGGGCTCGTTTTGTAAGTTATGATGAGACCTTACCACCGGACTTGATGAAGTGACCTGAAGGTATACCCTCGGTGTCTGCTACTGGAACTCCGCGACGAATAGGTCTAGG
Organism: Heliothis virescens; assembly: GCA_002382865.2. Taxonomy (NCBI): domain Eukaryota; kingdom Metazoa; phylum Arthropoda; class Insecta; order Lepidoptera; family Noctuidae; genus Heliothis; species Heliothis virescens. Next base: position 6,285,191 of record NWSH02000162.1, on the reverse strand, counting down.
TGTACCGAGTTTGGGCTCGTTTTGTAAGTTATGATGAGACCTTACCACCGGACTTGATGAAGTGACTGAAGGTATACCTTGGTGTCTGCTACTGGAACTCCGCGACGAATAGATCTAGGTGTACCGAGTTTGGGCTCATTTTGTAAGTTATGATGAGACCTTACCACCGGACTTGATGAAGTGACCTGAAGGTATACCCTCGTTCTGCTACTGGAACTCCGCAACGAAGAGAACTAGGTGTACCGAGTTTGGGCTCGTTTTGTAAGTTATGATGAGACTTACCACCGGACTTGATGAAGTGACCTGAAGGTATACCCTCGGTGTCTGCTACTGGAACTCCGCGACGAATAGGTCTAGGTGTACCGAGTTTGGGCTCGTTTTGTAAGTTATGATGAGACCTTACACCGACTTGATGAAGAGACCTGAAGGTATACCCTCGGTGTCCGCTAATGGAACTCCGCAACGAATAGAATGAGTGTACCAAGTTTGGGCTCGTTTTGTTAGCTATGATGAGACCTTACCACCGGACTTGATGAAGTGACCTGAAGGTATACCCTGGCTGTCTGCTACTGGAACTCCGCGACGAATAGGTCTAGGTGTACCGAGTTTGAGCTCGTTTTGTAAGTTATGATGAGACCTTACCACCGGACTTGATGAAGTGACCTGAAGGTATACCCTTGGTGTCTGCTACTGGAAACTCCGCGACGAATAGATCTAGGTGTACCGAGTTTGGGCTCATTTTGTAAGTTATGATGAGACCTTACCACCGCGGACTGTGAATGAATGACCTGAAGGTATACCCTTGGTGTCTGCTACTGGAACTCCGCGACGAATAGATCTAGGTTACCGAGGTTTGGCTCGTTTTGTTAGCTATGATGAGACCTTACACCGGACTTGATGAAGTGACTGAAGGTTTTTTATTTCACATGAAACCGTCACTCGCATTAAAAAAAATATATAGTTAATTATGCAGTAGTATTCAAACAGACCGTTCCTGTAGCCGACTACAAAAAGTACCTTCAGGTCACTTCATTAAGTCCGGGGTAAGGTTCATCATAGCTAACAAAACGAGCCCAAACTCGGTACACCTAGTTCTATTCGTTGCGGAGTTCCAGTAGCAGACACCGAGGGTATACCTTCAGGTCACTTCATCAAGTCCGGTGGTAAGGTCTCATCATAGCTAACAAAACGAGCCAAACTTGGTACACTCAGTTTCTATTCGTTGCGGAGTTCCAGTAGCAGACATCGAGGGTATACCTTCAGGTCACTTCATCAAGTCCGGTGGCAAGGTCTCATCATAGCCAACAAAATGAGCCCAAACTCGGTACACCTAATTCTAATTCGTTGGCGGAGTTCCAGTAGCAGACACCGAGGGTATACCTTCAGGTCACTTCATCAAGTCCGGTGGTAAGGTCTCATCATAGCTAACAAAAAGGAGCCCAAACTCGGTACACCTAGTTCTATTCGTTGCGGAGTTCCAGTAGCAGACACCGAGGGTATACCTTCAGGTCACTTCATCAAGTCCGGTGGTAAGGTCTCATCATAGTAACAAACGAGCCAAACTCGGTACACCTAGTTCTATCTCGTTGGCGGAGTTCCAGTAGCAGACACCGGGGGTACACCTTCAGGTCACTTCATCAAGTCCGGTGGTAAGGTTTCATCATAGCCAACAAAATGAGCCAAACTCGGTACACTAATTCTATTCGTTGCGGAGTTCCAGTAGCAGACACCGAGGGTATACCTTCAGGTCACTTCATCAAGTCCGGTGGTAAGGTCTCATCATAGCTAACAAAACGAGCCCAAACTCGGTACACCTAGTTCTATTCGTTGCGGAGTTCCAGTAGCAGACACCGAGGGTATACCTTCAGGTCACTTCATCAAGTCGGTGGTAAGGTCTCATCATAGCTAACAAAATGAGCCCAAACTCGGTACACCTAGTTCTATTCGTTGCGGAGTTCCAGTAGCAGACACCGAGGGTATACCTTCAGGTCACTTCATCAAGTCCGGTGGTAAGGTCTCATCATAGCTAACAAATCCAAGCCCAAACTCGGTACACCTAGTTCTATTCGTTGCGGAGTTCCAGTAGCAGACACTGAGGGTATACCTTCAGGTCACTCCATCAAGTCCGGAGACAAAGTCTCTTCTTGACTCACAAAACGAGTCCAAACTCGGTACACCTAGATCTATTCATCACGGAGTTCCAGTAGCAGACACCGAGGGTATATCTTCAGGTCACGCCATCAAGACCGGAGGTAGTCTCATCATAGTCATCGTACCTAACCAACAAAACCAGTAAACTTCTTATGGTTATCTAAACGCAGATAAGTATTTGGGGTCGAAACATTGGGACCATGGGGCCCAAGTGCCCATGGTCTTTTTAGAGAAATAAGCAGACGCTTAGTGGAGTCCACTCGTGACCAAAGGGCTGGCCTATACTTCGGTCAAAGAATTTGCATTGCCATTCAGCGTGGCAATGCGGCCAGCCTTTTGGGCACGATTCCCGCTGACAGCGATGCGGATGAGTTTTTTGATACCTAATTTTAATTTGTTTATATTTTATTAATTTTAATTTAGTAATTTAAGTTTGTATATGTGTAGATTGTATATAACATTATCTCTTATTTTTATATGTTCACAAAATAGTATCTATTATTTATAATATTTATTATTGAGTCGTAGCTACTTGTTGCCAGTACTTGAGTACACAAAACACAAAATAAATTATCCAAGTTTCAAAACGTGTTTATTTCACTATAATTCCAGTAGCTAAACGAGCCTACATTTGTGTGAGTGAGATGTGTCAATGTAGTAGTTCAATTTCATGCCTATCAATTTTGCAAACGCGTCCTTAAAGTCTTCAACAGAATATACCTTAAGTCATTATGACCTACAAAACCAAGGACTTAATGCTGAGGCCAAACGAGCGTAATTTTTTGAGTCGAGAGTCGCAGAATTTCGGTCGCAGAAAATTGTTACAAACAAAAAAGACAATTCATTTTGCGTTGCCGTGTGAATCAAATAGGACTTTTGTATGAAACCGAATGTAGCAGATTTTCTGCGACCGAAATTCTGCTACTCACAACTCACAAAATTACGCTCGTTTGGCCTCAGTCTTAAGTCCTTAGTTTGGGAATATAGGTCATAGTCATAATGACTTAAGGTATATTTTGTCTCAGCCTAAGGGTCAGCTTCTATTCTACCAAATGCACTTACTGCAGGCTACTAAAAATAGCAACATTGTATAATATAAAATAGTTGACACCTGCAACAGTAAATGGATTACACTTGTACAATCGTAAGTCTTCAATTATAATAAAAATAACTTGTAGTTTGTGGCATCAAGGTTGCAACTAAGCTTGCATTCGAGGTTAGGGATAATACGGAAGAGTGTAAAAGGATAATCGTAAGTTATAAACTTATAAATATACCAAGTATATATTTATATAAAGTTAAATATTATGAATATTTATTTTTTTATTAAGATTCTTTTAACCTAAGAGACAGACATGTGGTGTAGTTCGGGCGATTTTGGGGCTGTCTCATAATTTTGACGTTCGAAAAGTGCCGTTTTTCGGCATACTTTGAATAAATGCTTTTTGATTTAGATTTTTTACCTCATATTCTGTAATGCTCTGACAATCATCTGCCTAGCCTTTTCCTAACTATGCTGCAGTCTTCTTCCAGTATCACGATTTATAATATTCATATACAGGGTGCGTGATGATCGACAGATGTTCTAAGTTTGATTAACTTGCCACAATCAATATATCTACATATTTTAGTGAAATATTTCCAAAATGTTGCTCAAATTGTTATCTACTTAAGTGAATTAAAGTGAAGTGTCAATGTACAAGATGAAGTTCCAAGTGAGTGTTCTAATGACTTTGTTCCTAAACGTTATAAAAACAACCGAGGCGGGTCGGGTGCAAGCTGCTGTCAGTTTTCTGTAAGTATACCGAAATCCTTTATCTTTTAACTTACCAAAGCGAAAATGACAGTTTAAGTGGAGAGGACTACTTTGTTTTCTTAAACCTTTGACGCTAAAAAAAACCACTCCTGCGTCTCTTAGATTGGTCTACCATTCTCATATATTTGAAAAAGTGATCAGTAAATCAGAATCCCACCAAAAACATTCTGTAAAAAACTAGCCAATTCTCGCTGAAGCTGCTTGTTTATCTCTAAAAAGTAATGAAATCTAGACAAAGTCGTGCTGAGTCTAAGGATTCTTACGGCGATTTCTTTACTATTATAGTTAATGCTATATGACTGGCCGTTGACTTGTACTCACTAACGTTTAAAGAATGATCAACGGCCAGTCATATAGCATTAACTATAATAATAGTAAAGAAACCGCAGTAAGAATCAAGAGAAGAACAAGAACTTTGTCTAGATTTCATTACTTTTTAGAGATAAACAAGCAGCTTCAGCGAGAATTGGCTAGTTTTTTACAGAATGTTTTTGGTGGGATTTCACTTCTTTTTGTAGAAACGTGAGCTTATTGATATCTACCTAAGGCGTTATGTTGATTCCTCTAATAGTTTGGTTGGGCTTTTGTGTTTTCTAATCAGGATCACCAGGTACTCCAGATCTTCGATTATCCTAGTTTTTATAGTTTTCCTTATATGTGGTCATTAAATCCTAGCTCTGTTCCAAATTTCAGCTCTCTGAGTTTATTGGAAGTACTAGTTCTATTTTGATGATCATGAGTGAGTGAGTGTCGAAAATACGAAACTTTGCTTTCGATTAACTTCTAAATTAAATGACCTACAGACTTGAAATTCTGGGTTTTACGTATGTGATTATAGCTTTCTGGATAATGAAAATTTCGTCGTTCTGGTATTATCCAGAGGTTCTCAAACAGAGGCCCGAAAATGCGTCGAAATGGTTCCAGTAAAGGATGGTACGGCAGTGTTTGCTTTGCGCTCGACTTAGCGGGGGCACTGCCGTGCCCCCAAATTGTATCAATTGGGGCAATATTTTGCTGTGTCACCTTGCCACCATAATTAAGGCTTAATTAGATTCAAATATGAATTAATCATTCTTCATAATGTACTAAGGCAGTCGACTTATCTAAATTAGCTGATAAAATACGCTTTCAAAACCTACATTCCAGAACAAATGCCTCGTATCAAGAGATAGAGCTGAAATCCGAATCCAGTTTATCATTACGGGACATATTACCAGAAAAAGCGAAGTTCTACGATAAGAACCGAGCCCCCAAGCTGCAGGGACAGCCCACCATAGTCTACTTCCATGTCACAGTTCTGTCTCTGGACTCTATCAATGAAGAGAGTATGGTAAGCTTGTTTTAGCAACCTTGTTTATTAAGAGGGGTTTTTTGGAGAAAGTATAGAATTTCCTAAAAATAAACAATACATTCTTAATGGGTCATTTACCATACCTTTCTTTAAATAGTTGATTACCTGTCAGTGCCGGATTAACCATATGGCAAGGGTAGCGATAGCTATGCTATGCGATTGCTGTATGCCTCGCAAAGGGGGATCCCCGTAAGAGGGCCCTGACAATAGAACTGACAGTTTTTCACTGTCTCAATAATCCAGTAAGAAGTTAACTAACTACTGTTTAACACTTTACAAGGTGGCTTTAAAATTTTGCATCCCGCATTTTTTTAATCCGGCACTAAATCAGCCAGAAACTAAATATGTTGAGCCACATAATCATACCAACTTTCATAAAAAAGTCTACTAATATTTTAATCTCAATTCCAGACGTACGTAGCCGATATATTCCTAGCACAATCCTGGAGGGACCCTCGGTTACGTCTCCCGGAGAACATGCATGAGGAGTACAGGATCCTTGATGTAGACTGGCTGAACAAGATCTGGAGACCTGACTGCTTCTTCAAGAACGCTAAGAAAGTGACTTTCCACGAGATGAGCATACCCAACCATTATCTGTGGCTGTATCATGATAAGACGTTGCTTTATATGTCCAAGTAAGTTTTTGTTTTGGTCATGGTAAGACCTCTGGCTATACCTTCTGACTAGCCTTTTCCCAACTATGTTGAGATCGGCTGAGTACCAGTATTTTACATGAAGCTGCGGTCTACCTAACCTGCTCAACCCAGTTACCCCGGCAACACGATACCCCCTGGTAAAACTGGTTATCAGATTTTCTAGCTTCTACTACCCATCCACGGATCGACCGCGCCAAGATGATAATCTCTAATTTACTACATTTTTTTGGAAATGTATCATAGGTATATCAGCCTAACTAGTATATCCTGAGATTAGCGCGTTCAAACAAACAAACCCTTCAGCATTATGACATTAGTATTGAGAGGTATAACTAAATCGGTTTTCTTCTTTCAGATTGACCCTAGTCCTGTCATGTGCTATGAAGTTCGAGTCATATCCTCATGATACACAGAGCTGTTCCATGATGATAGAGAGCTGTGAGTCATTACTTTTTGTATTATACTTACCTAAAGTTTATTTTTGAAGGTTTGCCTGCGTCACGGGAAAGTTCTTCCCCTACCGGAATAAAATATAGCCTTTGATTTCACCTGGAGATAGTATAGAATTTTTCAAATCGGTTTAGTTATTTAGAAGCCTTTAGGTTACAAACAAACAAAATATAAATCTTTTTTGTAATATTAGTATAGATATCAGGAACTGGCCACATTTTTAAACAGTAACTGAGGCTAGCAGCTTAGAATGATATTTTTTATTATCTTCTTACCCCACTGATTTTTCTAATACCACCCTAACGTCTGTCAAAAGGTACGTTTAATTAACATTTTTATTAAAACTCTTTCCAGTATCGCACACGGTTCACGACCTGGTATTCATCTGGAACCTCACTGACCCCCTGGTGGTCAACCCGGACATCGAACTGCCACAGCTGGACATCTCTAACAACTACACGTCTGACTGTACCATCGAGTATTCTACAGGTAAGATTATTCTCGCACTCCGCAACTGAATTCTGAGTCCGCAAATGAGTTGATACACCAAATTTTACATGGTATAGATCTACCCCCAAAAAATGGGGAAAGACATTTTTTTTGCATTATTTAGATAATTGACTGCACTAGGCTTTCATTGAAACGCAACCAATTGTTTAATTATTTTGTCTTTTATGACTCCCGGTGGCAGCTAGATACGAAACGCATTTTTATTTTTGTCAGGCAATTAGTATAATCATCATTCTCCTGCCGCATCCCTTTTTAAGGCCTAGTGCATAACACCAGCATTTTGGGCTACTCGCAAGGTGGCGGATTAACTGTAGGTATCAATAATAACAATTAACTTAAGCCAAAACTTTTTTGCAGTACCTATGGAATTGAGCCATGAGTGCCGTTTCTATCATAAATGTTAAGGTGGTAAATAGGCCCAGTAATTTATACCAATAAGTTCTATAGATATAATAGATCTAACGACTCACTTGAGTTATCACCAGAATTAAAAAACGAAACGACACAACCCCATAAATTGTCATAATATTTCAGGCAACTTCACCTGCCTAGCCGTGGTCTTCAACCTGAGGCGTCGCCTGGGCTACCACCTGTTCCACACCTACATACCGTCTGCTCTCATCGTCGTTATGTCCTGGATATCCTTCTGGATCAAGCCTGAGGCTATTCCTGCTAGAGTGACCTTGGGAGTCACTTCGTTGCTGACTTTGGGTAAGTTAATTTATCAGAAATTACTTTAATTTTTATGGAAGAGCTCATGGCTAAGCCGCGTGAATCGGTCTATCATAAGATAAGCAACGCTTGGCGCGGTCGGTTGGTGGATGGGTGATCATCTTGTTATGACTTCTGCGTCTTGGAAGGCACGATAAAGTGATGGTCCCCGGCTGTCATTTAAACATCTTTGGCAATCGTTACGTGTAGTCAGAATCCAGACAGTCTGACATCCAGTCTTAACAAGGGGCATCTTGTCGTAAAACTCTATATAAAACACTGGTAGGTATCTACACAGCTGCCTCTAGTCCGACTAGAAGCAGTCCCGAATATAGTAAGGAACAGACTAGACAGGTAATATTTACGGTTTACCAGTTAGTGAACATTTATTGTATTTTAAGATTTTTCAATTATCATAACCCTTTTTTCCAGCTACCCAAAACACTCAATCACAACAAAGCTTACCGCCGGTGTCCTACGTGAAAGCTATAGACGTGTGGATGTCTTCATGTTCTGTATTCGTGTTCCTGTCGTTATTTGAGTTCGCGGTGGTGAACAACTACATGGGACCGGTAGCTACGAAGGCTATGAAAGGCTACTCGGATGAAGACCTGTCTAGAGATTTGGATGCCTTTAAGGTTTGTAGGTTTTTTGAACTTTAGAAATTTGTGGAATTTTGGATACAAAACGTTTTGCAACCCCACCGAAAAAAGGAAGGGTGTTTCGATATTACAACTACGTGGCCTCGAGGCATGGATGTATCACCATCAACTTCTGACTCCCTATTGCTTTATGGAAGTTTCTTAAAACCCACTAAGCGAAACCGAACTGAGTCCCCTGAGTTGAGAGTGAGCACATCAGTCGCGCTTTGCGTCCATAAGATAAACTTGCTTATCTCTAACTAGTGTTCAATTTGCAAAATTTTTTCAGTGATTAGATAGCCCATTTATCGAGGAAGGTTATAGGCAACTAGTTTTAATACCCGAGTGCACGAAGCAGTTATCTCGGGACGAGCTAGCTGACCTAATATAATTGCTCTTTCACAGCACATATTCCCAACGACAGTGGACCCTCGAGCCAGTACATCAGCTTCGATCCCTCAATACGAGACATTCTGCAATGGGAGAGAGACCGCGGTGTACATAGATCGGTTCTCCCGCTTTTTCTTCCCGTTTTCCTTCTTTATTCTCAACGTGGTCTATTGGTCTACTTTCTTGTGATTTCTTAAATCTCAATTTCTAGTCTTAGAGCGTTTTCACACCAGTGGATTTTGTCGCCCGTATACGCTTGAATGTTTTACAATTGACACATTCTCGGCAAAAATCTGTCGCGCGGTTCTAGGTCACAAAATTCGCGGAAAATCTGTTAGTTTGAAAAGGTTCTTAGAAGTGTCCTAAAATTTAATCAATTTATTTTGATTCTATTTGATGAATTGACTGTTTGATTCAGTTATATTTTTGTTGTTTATGATTTTACGGAATGTCGCCATTAAATTCCACGATTGAAATTTTTATTTCCTCATGGCAACTTTAATTTTAAGTGTTAAATTTTAACTATTTCCTATTAAGATAGAGTCTATGTCTATTTAAAAATTAATTTTATCATAATGATAACTAGCTTTACTTTTAGCAGTGGTTAGCTACTGTATTGTTGTATTAATATAATATCTAGTCGTATAGTACCTAATTAATGTTAAGTTTATTTAATTTAATTAATGTTAATTAAAATTTGTCGCATAATGTTGAAGTTTAATTAAAAACCTTTTAACTTTTTCATTCAGGATTTGTAGAGATTTTCTTTGGACGTAAGCTGAATAAATGTGCATGATCCCTAAGAGCGCTCGCACACTGCAGATTTTTTCATCGGCCGATAGTTTGATCGGTCGTTTGAAATGTACGGAGATGTATGGGAGCGCGCACATTGAGCAGACTTTATCGGCCCGACTAAAAAGTTTGACCGATTGGCCAATCAAATAGTCGGCCAACTATCGGTCGAAGGCTTGAACAGTATGAAAATCTTCTGCGCGCGCATACTCAACTAGTCGGCCGATAGTTTGGTCTATAAGCTGCCAGTTTTAAATTATTGAAAGTATATTTTTATTCATAAACTATTTCCATACTGCTCATAATTGTACATAATTCAGGTGAAAAACAAGGATGGCATCCTCTTGCTCGGCATAAAAACCAAGAAGGAGTTTTATTGGAGTATTCTTGTCCTCAGACTATGGTCGTCTGCATTGAGTAGAATGCCTTACAATGTTGTAGTCAAAACACTAAATCAGTCGAAAGTAATTTCTTATAGCAGATTCAGTCACACGCAGTTTGA
>NWSH02000162.1:6148142-6264238 GCA_002382865.2 Heliothis virescens | reverse complement strand
TTGTCAATTAACACAACGTCAGACACTATAAGTAATGTACTACATAATTTAGCCAAGTAAAACGATCACCAAGGAAACCAAATAACAGATTTTGTCACATGCCAAAAAAGCAAAACTGAGAGTACATAATTTATCTCTTTCCCAGATCTTTTTTCAAGCATACGATAGAAAAGGACGAAAGAAATAACTAAATTGTTATTTTAGTCTTGAACTCTCTCCGCTGCTTCAAAATTCTTGGTCTTGAAATATCATGCAGTGATACCAGCCGATAATAAAAAATACCAATGATGATTTGCGATGCCTCTATGTTATAATAATTACAATATCATCATAATGACGTCAAAATTAAGAGAAAATACCATTTGCACGTGATAAACTTTTGCGTAATAAAGGGTATTGTGTGCATCAATATACTTTTCAATTACAAAATCAAAGTTTTTGTTCAAACGTGTTTCATTTTGTGGGCTGATATTACACTATCTTATTCCATTAAATTCGGGAAAATTCAATTGATTGGTATACAATCGGCCGACTGTTGGCTAGATGTGCGCACCCACCACCAACCAGACTAAATAGTTGGTGTAGTGTGCGCGGTATCCAAACTGCCCGATCAAATTGTCGGCCGATCGGAAATCTGCAGTGTGCTAGAGCTCTAATATTGATTTTGCATCCTATAGAGTACTTACGTAGGCCGCTGTAGTAGTATAGACGACAGCAAGTTAACCTACCCGAATCTGTATTTTTTTACCAATCGCACATTAACCTTGATAAGGTAGAAAGTTTATTGAAGAAATTTGACAGATTGTGGTAGGTTGATGTGCTGTCGTCTGTACCTCTATTTTTTGCGGAGTGACAAAAAATTTGGCGAGGACTATACCTATTATAATTGTGTGCTATTAATTCAAATATCATAGGTAATAACCATAAAATGGTCTTTACGGTTTCACATCAACAAATTACACATCTGGTAATGCAGATGAGATGACACAAACAAGGAAAAATCACAGCAAAAACAATATTCCTCAGACAGGCTATCCCCTTTTCCGTTAAAAAACTAATTAATAACATCCTTAACCTGTTTCCTCAAGAAATCTATATAAATACTCAACGTTATTTACCATAAACATCACTTCAAGAAAATCATTCAAGATGGTCAAATCTACACTCATATTTTATGCTGCTGCAGCACTTTTTATAACAGAATCAATATGTACGGAATTCCGCCCTGTCTATCAACCACCTAAATTGCCAATTCCTTTAAAATGGCCGCCTGAACCTCATCAAAGACTTGCTCGAGGAGTTAAAGACCAGCTTCCAATCTTGCTCGAAGAAAACCTTCCATCGAAGTCAACAGTCCACGGTGAATACCCACCTCTGATAAGACCTGATGAAAGTCTAAAGGATCTTGAACCTATCAAGAATGAGGAAGTACATCATCAAGGGTATGCCAGACGGTATCCAAGAGATTTGACCTTGCCAGGACCTGATTATCAAGTTCCTGAGCTGCCGAGGAAATCAGATGAAGACTACCCTTGGGGGAAGGACCCTTTTGATTTTGTGCCTGTTTAATCATATAACGAGTGTTTGTGATAATAATTTTGGAACTGTGAAAGTGAAACAGCTATTTTATAGTTGCTCTGTGAGTTAAATTTTACCTTATATGATGCGAGATAATATCTTTATATCTTTTCGGAGGTAAAGTCTATTTGTCAGGAAAATATTCGATGGAGCCTAAACATTAAATGAAGTTTTTCTTTTAAATTAATTTTTGTTATTTTCTATTGATTGATTGCGCCAGTGTCCTCAAAAATATTTTCACTCTTGGGAAGTTACACTGTCTGGGTTTGGCTTTATTTATCTTATTTTCTATTGATTGTGTCAATGTTATAAAATAGCATACAACAATTGTTGTTAAAAGATAATAAATCTATACTAATATTATAAAGCTGAAGAGTTTGTTTGTTTGAACGCACTAATCTCAGCAACTACTGGTCTGATTTGAAAAATTCTTTCAGTGTTAGATAGCCGATTTATCGAGGAAGGCTATAGGCTACTTTTTATCCGGGTGCGCGCAGAAGTTACCGCGGGAAAGTGGGTGAAACCGCTGGCAGAAGCTAGTAAAAAATATAATTATCGATTCTCTGTGGCCAGAACCAGTGTATCTTTCTTTATGTACCTACCTGCATAATAAAAACCCGGAATTACTTAACCAGATGTGCACAAAATTTTTCAAAGTCTGTCTGATTTCGTCATCGCTGCAGTGCGGACTCCTAAAAAGGTAACCTAGACTTTATTACAATAGTCTAGACATTTAGGCATACCAATCTATGTGCATTGTCTAACTCTGATTTCCTTAAGGGGAAGTGTGTAGCTTTACTTATAAGCTACGTTATTATTGACAGAAAATGGTGTGGAAAGTGTTAACTGAGGAAACATTCCTGTCGTGATTGAACTCTTACTCTTAACTTGTTGAAAACCTGTATCAGGCTCTGTTTATCAGTGGCCAAACTGGACCTATTTGCCAAAACCACCTATAGGTTTTATACTTTTTGTTCGTTATTTGTGTTTATCTTGTGTTAATAATTGCTTTTATTTATTGTATCTGTACCTACTAAAACAATAAACAGGTATTTTTGTTTAATTTTTTGTCTGTTTTGTACTTTTAAGACTCCGAAACTATCGAACCAATTTGAATTTTTTTTTCACTATTGGGAAGCTAGAGTATCCTCGATCCAATCGCCGGTGGGGGCCTGGACGCTATAGACTCCCAGGCCCTCCACACTCAGGCGAGGTCGGAGTGCCGCTGGGTATTTTTAGTGGGTATACCGGGAACAACTGTACCGGGGAGAACCACATACCCCTCTCCTGTCCCCTGACGGGAAAGAAAAACAACACAACAAGAAAAAGGGTATCCTCGAATAACATAGGCTATATTTTATCCGGGTACCTGTAGTGGTTCCCCCGAGTATACGAGTGAAACCACGAAGAAACAGCTTTTCTTCAACAAGCGACTGTTAGTTACTTTTAGTGTCTATAAGTAAGTAGGTATACCTACGTAAAACTCAAAGAATGCTTCATCAACTTTGTACTCAAAACTTGTAGAGATGTTATCAGAACCTTTTGTATGAGTATAATGGCATTCAATATCAAACAATGAAACAAAAGACGCCGCGGTTTTATGCTAAATTATTTGATGTGTATTACTAAAGAGCCAACATGCTTTTTCAGAATTCTGGTGACAATTAAAGTGTCTGCCTCTCAAGTAGGTATGACTCCAGGCAAGTACTATGGCGGCGAGATTGTTCGAACAGACGTCTGGTACAGACGGCAGCAGGTCGACCTAACCGAATCTGTCAAATACCTACCAATTAATCATTAACCTTCCATTAATATGATTAAGTTGAAGATCTATTGAAGAAATTTGGCAGATTGAGGTAGGTTAAAGTGTTGGCGTCTATATACAAAGAAAGAACTTGGTGGGTTTTAGTCAGTATAAAAGGTCAAGTATGAATGTAACTTTTTGCTATGCGTTTTTTGAGGAGGTGATGAAACCTGAACTTTAAAGTCTGAAATCACTAGTCCGCTTTGAGCAAGCGACGGACTTCTCATTCCTTCTCTGTATGAAAAGAGGCCTGTGCCCTGCAGTGGGACAATGGCTGATGAAGAATTTTATAAAAAGGCTGATTTTAGTTTAATAATTTCCATGTTATGTAATAAACAATCAGCTTCGCCTTAACAAAACAAATGAAGCGCATCGAATAAGAATAGATTGCCGAAAATCGCAAGACAATTGCGGTATTAGCATACAACGCCTCGTCTAGACTCTACGTGGTCTGCATTCCTGGTACATTGGACTATGCAGGTTAACTTAATTGATACTGCAAGTGAGGGCAATGACCTGGTGACGTGGAATTCGCTAATCTTGATTGGGGGCTGAGAAAATGGAATTTAGCTGTTGTAGGTTTTCTAGAAAAACATTGGAAAGTGTGAATGTTGTTTTGATTGTTTGAAGTTGAAAATAAGCTGGTATATAAGTACAGCTTAGCGAATGTATGTGTGCGGACTGTCGGTATTTACTATCATGCCTATGTAGGAACAATGTAAATATTTAGTGATTTTCTCAAAGGCAAAGCCAGGTGTTTTTTTTACAAATAGACCTTCTAGAGGTCTAACGAAACTTCAAAGCATGAAACAGCTAGGGGCTTCACAGGATTTGCTCTCATGAAGAAGAACTGGTAAAAAACTACATGGACATTCTTTTATTATCACTACTTATTTCATAAGTAGTTGTTATCCGTACAGCAGGTTAACTTTATTATTTCAAATAAGTAGGTTCCATTTTTCTCAATCAAGATTGTTCATCTCAATCTTTTACCAACTCACGTTTGTTTTATAAAATCCTCATCATTATCAACATCGATAAAACCAACTCTAACAAAACTTTTACCTACGTTATTGTCTTAAAATACAAAAGGCATTATCCTGTACCATCCAGCCCCGCAGTGGTTCAGAAGCAATCGTAAGTAATTAAACCACGGTTAACGAGCTGCAGTTAGTCGCACTTCGTAAACTGCAGCTAGATATGGACGCGGTTTTACTGCTTTTCACTTTTGCGAAATGTTTGTGGTCCAATTTGAAAAGATGTATTTTCTGAGAGGTTAACTGGGACTCAGGGATCATTTGATTTTGTTTTGCAGTATGCCTATGTATCATTTAGGTATTACAGAGTTGCTCGTGGCTAGGTAATTGCCCACAGGTCGATCGATCATAGCGTTAAGCAATGCTTGGTGCGATCGGTCTGTGGATGGATGACCATCGTATCACTTCCTACATATTTCTGAAATTTTAAAATTGGTCAGCTGTCATTTAAATATCTCATGCATTTGTTACGGGTAGTCAGAAGCTAGAAAATCTGACATCTACTCATACCAAAGGGTGTCGGGTTGCCCAGGATATTATCTATATTACCGTGTTGAAGAGGTCGAATAGGCAGTCGCTCCGTGTAACATAATGACGGATGACTTGGGCATATTTTGGTTTTGGAAACTACCAAAGTACCTACCAAATATTTATTTTTTAATCAGATGCTTAGTCTTTTGCTGTTAATTAAAAAATAGGAATGTCATACCCGCTATATCTTCTCGCTCGCATCGCCTTCCATCGACTCCTGCGCAAGTGTTCCCCGAATCGGTCCAAATGACGTTTATTGCCCATAACCCGAGGGTAACAAACCTTTAAAACCTAAGTTAACACCCATCGCGGTATTATTTCTAGAATTTTATGATGCCGACAATCTTTTATTTTTAGTTCGGATTTGTTTTTGTTCTCTTCATGTCTAGAAAAATATAATTCATGTGATTTGTGCACAATATAAGTAGCTATCATCCGCTGAAGTTCCATGCTTTAGGTACCCAAAGGAACCACTTTCCGAACCCGAAAAAAAAAGTAGCTTTTATTTTACTGACTATTTGAAATGTGACTAATATGTCATCACGCCTGTACCTATTATAAATGCGAAAAGTATTGAAAGGTAACTCTGTTGATTGTTTGTACATTTATCTGTCCGGTTTTCAGGCCAAAGCTAAGTATCTACTGAACCTGTGAACAACTAAATCTATACTTTACTCGGGTGCGGTAATTCCCTCAGGACTCGGCTTGGACCGCGATGAACTTTTCAGTTCGATGTAAAAATCTTTTTTGTATTCGAATAAGTGTTAGTTTTTTCAACATTATGAAAATGTAAGTATTCTCTAGAAATCGTTAATAAACCATGACTGGTCTAATCACGTATCCAGCAAATTGAATATTGAATAATATAATAAACCAACAACAACACAGATACACAATTAATTAGCACTATCAGTCTGTTGGCTGTCACATGTACAATATCCCGCGTATCTGCCTGTCATTGTGTGATTTATTTATATGTAATAATAGCTTTATTTAGATAAATGCGTCTGATATTATTTGTTTTAACTATTTATAGATCTTTGAATTGGTATTGTTTTTGATATAAAAGTTTTTGAACTGAAAAACCCGATCTCGCGAGATCCCGTGTAATTTTTCGGGATCAATCCCGAATCATAATAAGACGAGATCGGATTAGGCGGCAATGATATTATTAACTCGACAGAATTAAACGAAGATGATTTGCCACTTTTTATGACAGCATAAGATTTAAATTTAACTTCTATTCCTGCGGGATTGATATTTCTAATCCCACGGGATTTCGACTTTAGGATCACGAGTCGGGATTGCATTGACTTGAAGCTTTCTTTCTTTCAATACTTGAAGGGTAAGTATTGAATTTAGAATCATAAAAAAATATTATTTTAATACTTTTTTTTGCCAAATCAATGTCTCAAATGAATCGAATTCTTAATTAGATACTTATATGTCTAACTAACTAACTATCAACTTGCAAGGCGCGGGGACCCGATTTTTTGTGTATTAAAAAATTGTCGGTAAGTAGGTATCTAGTCTAAAACAAGGCTTTACTAAAATTTCTGGCAATACACTGTGTAACATCTGTATCAAAAGGCTATTTATTACTTATGGTCTTACTACAAAAAAGTTAGACACGCGATCATCACGTATTTTAGAAAATTCTCCATACAAAATATTCTTGAACACATGACGATCACCTTTTTAACTTTTTTGTAGTAAGACTCTTAAAGTCTAATTAAACTGACATATGTCACCTCACTTATCTGACGATCATAAAATCTTCAGTCCTCAAGGTATACCTATCAATCATAATTTTTCCGCCCCCAAAAAACTTAACCAAGGAGTACTTAGACAATAGTTCATCTAAAACTTAGTCACGTAGTCACAAATTTTAGCTTTCTTTTTATGCAGCCACGTCTGCCGGCTGTCTGGTGAGGAATATGCACAAAAACTTGGACCTTGAGACGTTCATTTGCATTCACGGAACGGCATAGCAACAAGTTTGGTCGTATACTCGTAGATATTGACTATGTATTGGACTTTTATTACGTACTGAGAAAAAGTTAAGTAAGGTTAGGCAACGTTTGGCGTGGTTGACCCGTGGATGATCCATTATCTCGCATGAGAGTCTTAAGATGAACCTTCGTTCAAAATTTCAGCTTTATAGGTTCACGAGTTTGGTCCCTGCGTTGATGAGTCATTGACTTTGATTTTTATGTGTATAGATAGATAGAAGAAGATAACCATTACATAATATTCACCTCTTATTTGGCCAAATTAATATGAGTAAGAGGATGTCAGTTAGGCCTAACTACTGGTAAATCGGAGAGCGCCTTTTAAGGCCTAAGATCATAGATAACGGGTCGTTGACACACGCTGATGTCAGATTATGGTAATCAAGAAAGTTGGATTACCGGATTACCTAATAAAGGGTTACTTATTCGAGTTTAGAGCTTAAAATAGTTATCGTGTCCCGTGGTTTTGCCTGTGTCGTAAGGCGACTATTTCACGAAAATAGGTAAGTAAAGAATATACCAAATTGAAATTTAATGTTTAATCTTTAAAATAAAATACTTATGTGCGAACAAACCCATTTAGTTCATGAACTATATATTTTTAAAGTTTTGTAATTTTAGATTTTTTGAAAAATAATGAATTTTTATTAATCCGTTTTCACTGAAGGTATAACATTGTCCAAGTAGAAACTTTTCAAAGGAATTAATAGCAAAAGGAAGCACGCGTGGGGTCGCCCGCATCATGTACCGGGTTGCGTAGCAACAATAGGGTACTTAGGACCACACGGAACCCCTATGTGGGTGGTGTGTAGTAGGTACACATTTCGATGGCTTGTTGGGGTAGGCAGGGCAGCTGTTACTATGCAATATGCTATCCTAGATGTTGTCTATAATTTGTCATTTGCGGGGTTCAGGCTTTGAGTTTGAGTTTAGGTTAGAGTAAACTATAGATTTTAACGTTTTATTTGCGAAGCTTGAATATTTTTTTGTCATTTAAAAAAGTTTACAATCATTCATAAATATTCATAATTCATGAAATTGCAATCTTTTTTCAATTCTAGTAACTTTAAAAATAAATGTCACACTAAAAGGTGCTCTCTTTTGTTTTGTTTCTGTAATTAAATATTTATATAACCCGTACAAATAAAATTAAATAAAGAAAACTGCAAACTAAAAAAAACCTTACTTCAAACAAACATTAACACTTAAAAAATACGTTAAGCTTTCCCCTGCGCCCGCGCACGCCGCCGGGAACATTGTCCTTCGCTAGCCTTGGCTCCGTTTTATCGCGACACCCATCAATCAGGGCTGGCAAGCCCGCCGTTCGTTTTACTATCTACAATTGATATTTATTACATTGCCCATCATATAATGTGGGTAAGTACACATTATTCAATTTGTTGCCACCCCTGTTAATCGTAACGGTCTCTCCGATTACAATTTTGTTGGAAACGGATATGAGTTAAGTGTTGATCATAAATAGAGAAATTATAACGAACGCAATTGTTTCTCCAAAGAATTAGCTTCTAGAAATAAGTAAAAAGAAGAAATAAAAAGAAATGAGAACACCAATGAAAACCAAGCAATTATTGACGAAAAACAGGAAACCCCAAATCTGGAAGTCCTTGAATAAATCAAGCGAAACATGGCCGCTATCAATATAAATCAATCAATTCAATTCGACCCAAATTCGGGCGTGGTCGTCGAAAGTGAGTTGACCCATTTTTTTAAAATGCTCATCTTATTACGGCTTGCGAAAAAAATACGGTCAAAGACCGTTGACGGGATGACCATACTGCGGTTGGACTGTAAAGATTGAAGTATACACACAATTAAAAATGATTTGTTGTGTGAGGGCGAATGACCCTATTTCTTGCTAGTGTTGGGACTTTAGGTTAGTTGCTGTCGATAGTATTTGTTGCGTTAAAGTGGTAGCTCCAGATCAGTAAAGCAGTTTCAGATAGAATAATGAATTCGTAGAAGACTTGAAATTGATAGAAGGTACATTTTTTTTTACCTTATTGGAGCGCGTATATCTATTGGAACTCGAATTAATTCAATCCAATGAAGACTACAATGAAAAGAAAAGACATAGTCACTTCATCTTCTAGTACCGTAACCTATTGTTCTAAGTCTAAGAAATAGAGGTCTACGTCCTAAGATAAAATCTGAAATTGGTATGAAAGCTATTTTGCAAATCTATCAACGAAATGTGTCGTATGAATCTGTAAAGAATAAGTTCTAAGAAAAGACAAATGTGAATTAAATAATCTGATATATTTTTTAGAGAAATTAATTCCCATGTCGTTACTTGCAGCAATGCCATTATCATACTATCGTTAAAACATAATGCAGCAAAATTATAGGATGGTAAAGAAACGAATTCAAGATAATGATGCAGATTTTTAAAATGTCATTCAAACATTTAACAAAACCCCCATAATTCGCACCCACGAAAATTATCTCAGAACATCTTATCTAGAACAAATCAAAAACACATGATTTGCGCACACGCAGACAACCAAATCCACCAGACTTAAAGGCGACAAGTCGATGACATCACTACATTTACCATCTCACTTCTACATCAAACATTAGCATAGGAAAGAGGGAGATAAAGATATATTTGACAGAGTTTTAGTATGAATTTTATCAGAATGAAAGATCTTCAATGTTTCCGTTGCTATGTTGATGTTGCTATGCCTAATTTTAATTTACGCAATTGTGTCTTGCTAAATATGTTTGTCTGTAAGTAAATTTGGCGAATTTTTGAATCGTCACTTGCCACTATATAGTTTCGGTCTTTGCTGAACGGAGTGTATTGTTTCTTTCTATTATATTATCGCCCTTCCATTTATAAAATTGATTTATCTCCTTAGCCTTTCCCTAACTATATTTAGAATTTATCTTGGAGTGATTGTCTATATGATTTCTTAATCACAGTTATCTGGGCAACCCCTTGGTAATCACTAAGAGCCGTAATCACTAATCTAATATCTCGTTATGTTTTAGTATGTTTTACAATTCACAGAGCTCCACATACATATAGGTAACAACATACATAGAGGTAACAACACATTCAAAGATGAAAGTAACTCCTGGTTTTATTTGCCATTTATTTTATCTTTTGCTCCAACATAATACTATCTTCTGACATCCAAGATTCTGATAACTCTGATTAAAAAATGGCAAATACTTCTATCGACATATCGATACTGTCCCTCCCTTCTCTGATCTGGCTGGTAGTGACCGCAGCATCCGGCTCGGCCGTGGGAATGGAGTTGCTTCCCCCGACTCCCTGGCCTCTCTGAGCGGCCACTCCACTTCTTAAGGATTAAGGACCTCTGAGGTACGAGGTATGCAAAATAAACCATTTGAGAGAAGAACAATGAACTTAGAAGTGTTTGATCCTTACAGTTTGTTTTTTAACGGAGAAAATTTGAATACTTTGGTTTTTGCCTTTCCAAATCATTTTAAAGTTCTGATAGCTACTATTTCAGATTGTTGTCGGAGTCAGCTTAATCACGACATCAAATTAACAAAGTATTTCTTCTCCTAGTATGTCGAAGGTATAATTGTCTTTTAATACCATCTTCCGAGCGTAAAACTTAAAACTATTTCTGAAAGCTAGATTATACGCGAGTGGGGTATCCTCTTCGTCTCTTCCTATTAAAGATTAAAAACCCTATTTAGAGTAGGATCCTATTGCAATGGACTTCCTTCAACAATGGCTTGATCCAGAAATAAAAATTTGGTCCCAAATAAAGGTACAAAATGCCAATGACCGTAACTTGCAAATGTTTTGGCAGAATATCATAATACTCATTTTGTACAATAATTTTTAAAGCCAGCACAAAATATGATACGCCTATAACAATTGAATTTCAAACTTCTCTACGTGCTTAATGGTATAGAGAAAAATGATATTGTTTTTTTGTTTTAGTTAGGTTTCGGGTCTACACTCAGTAGCTGAAGTCAGTCATCAACTTTAACTATAGTTGAGTTTTTGGAGTTTATAAAGTGATTTATTTCGTCAAAGATATCTTTTTAAGTGGACCTTGACCGTTGCTTGCAAGAATTGCATCTTGCAGGAGCCCATTCACCGTATTAAAACTTATTATCTTTTATCAAGATTCTGGATTAAACTCTGAGTTATGACCATGCCTTGCTTTGTTCTTTGCTCTGATTCAATTTTATAGCTCCATTTCTATATCATGTTCGAGTTACCAAAATAAGAATAGTAAAGGTTATCAGCTCACGTGCCGTTTATCAAACGCTTCCTGATCTCAGTACGAAAAGGTCAAACCACCAAAAATCTACTCCATCATCATTTCACACATAAATTTCGACTCCGGAACTAAGGACCATTGTGAGAAGGCGTGCCTTTAACTAGTTCTTTGTAAGTACCGTTCACAAATGGACGACTGACGGTCTTCTCACAGAATCATTCAACACCACGCTATCTGGCAGCGGTGACTTTGAACTTAGGTACATACGCTTCTATCCAGCGAATACACATTGATTTGTTCCTGAAGAATCCACGAAGTCATTTGGCTCGCACTTATTTCTTTAGCCCTAGGGTCCAGAACTGCGTGCCGATGATTTTTTGCGCATGATTCATTTGGGTGGTCAGTTTCGTATATGTGAGGTCCACAATATTGGCCGTAATTGTTCAATGTAGCTGTTTCGGCGAGCGGGTGCCACGGTCTTGGTACGTTGCGAATTTTGCACGTTTTCTTATTGATCGGGAATTGGGATCGATTATTGGGGCCAGAGGTCTGTTTATTGGTGCATATTTGGACGAATTAAGGTCATTTTAATACTGCACTATGTTTTTCTTTCTGATTATTATTTGGAAGACTTCTTGCGTCATAAAATTTCCTGTATTTAGATACAGGAAGTTACACCTTACATGAATGGATCTCACATTTTGAATTTCACATTCACAAAGCTAAATTTATCATCGTACGATCAAATTACCAAATTGTTTACAAACAAATCAAATAAGATCATTTATCATACTGATGCCCTCAGAGTTCGGGTCAAATGTATTAGGTTTTTATATAACGTATTGACGGTGAGGAATCTCGATTGAGAAATTGAGAATAAACCAGGACTTGCCGGTATATCTCCAGGATGGCATAAGAGGTCAAAGGGGGGTAATGTTAGGTGGATGACTTTAAATCCGACAAATATGGGTATCAAGTGGTCTGAGTGCTCACTACTTCAGTAGCAACTTAAGCTTGACATTATCTTAAAATTGGTCCTTTTGTTCGCAAATAAAATTGGTCCTTCCGTCCCTTTTGAAGATATCTGTAGAAGAGTTATTTTTATCATAACATTGGGTTTTTTTCCGAATGTGATCATCAAAAAATTTAGGGCAAACACAGCTAACAAGAAATGTATTGTTTGAACTCAAAAACAACTAGGACCATTATAATAAAATCCAAAGTCAATTAAAAAAGTTATCAGTAACAAAATCCCTCTTAGCAGATTTTAGACAACCTTGTGGAAATACTTAAACGCGTAAAAAAAGCACGTGTATTATTAAATTCAAAGACTCACTATCCAAAAACTAATAATTTTGACGGCCTCGGGTTTTTAGTTGACGTAAAACGAGAGATCTCCGTAGCAAGATAAGATGATATGAGGTCAATCAGTACAGTACATTTTTGTGCGTTGACGAAAAAAGTGTGACTACGTATTGCTTATGCAATTGTTTGCAGTTAGAAAAAAAAGAAAGGTGAGTCTAAATTTTGTAGTCGCTTATCATCTTCTATATCATCCCTATATCTGTATCAACTTCTTGGTGATATTGTTTTTTATTTCTGTTATTGGGAGGTAAAAATAGTATAGATTTTTATTAAAGATTTCTACAAAATACTGTACTAAATCTTACCTGATACCTTCTTTTTGGGGTTAATTCTTGATAAAAAAAATGCCATAAACATCTTGAAGATTTGTTACGATTTAATTATTATTTTTCTCCTGGACATCAAAATGGCAACCTGTGTGCATGCACATTCCTTTAAAAGCTACTGATAAATAACATTATGCAATAACATATTATGCAATTTTATTATCAAAATACACAAATAACCTGTTATTCTTCCGATAAAGGAGGTAACAATTGACAATAGACTACAGTTAAATAAGTTAAACCTGTCTAAATAACCGTTCAAACGATTGTAACTCCTAAATAAATGTATCACAACATTCTGAAGGATAATTGATTTATATTATACGGAACCAGTGGCCGGTTCACGTAACTGTTTTGATAGCTTCGACCTTTATTGTGTCTAGGTTAGATATTTTGGCACTGCGTCATTTTATTGGAGAGTTTTCTTAATGCGTAGTAATACGTACCTGGGTACCTTTTTATTGGAGATGGGAAATCATCAGATGATCCCACTCTGAGTGCAGTAGAAGGGGGTATCAGCCTTTTACTGGATAAAACCGATCTTAGTTTCTTCTGGAGTCCTTTGTGTGGTAGGGCCGAACTCTTTCGAACATTCCCGCAGCACCAACAAGTTTCAGTCAGAGGCCGCGCAGTGTTGTACCCAAGGACCTGAAATGTGTTCTCCAGGTGTAAATTAATTGCCTTATAGTAAGAATACGCAGAACAGCATCATCGATAACCCAGTAAGTAAGTTGATTTTTCCGTCCTCTATCAACTAGAAAGACGATTTTGTGATAATTATCCAATTATCATTTCCATCATTGACCATTACAAAGATGGAATTTCCAAGCGGAATTGTAGGTAGTAACAGGAAAGATACCCTAAGGTAACCTAGGCAATGTGGTCTGTTCAAATACTCTGCAGCCTGGAGTATTTTCTCCATGAATTATTCGCATTCTAACAGGTTTCATTGGATATAGATATTATACCTCCATGGTTTATCAGTGTCCCAAATACTATCTAAGTCCTACTAAAATTAATTCTATTAATACAACAACAAACAACACATTTGTTATATAAATAGAACACGACAAATATCCCTTAAAAAGTCACTTTGTATGTCAAGTAAACATTTCTTTAGTCAACAATACAGACAGATAAGAATATTCTTACTATAGCTACTATTTTTGCTGCGCCCTTTGACCCTAAACAAGTACACAAGGACCGGGAGTTTATCCGTAGCCTTGACTTTATCAATATCCTTACATTACTTGCAACTTGAACTTGAAAACAACTGTTCACTTGTTACTGAAGGTTAAACTTAGAATGTTTTGCGCAGATCGTAACGCTGTCTGGGGGAAAGTTTTGATTGTTTTTTTTTGTAAGCGGATAAATTTTCATACGTTAGTGTAAAATTTATAGAATATTTATATATGCTCTCATTTTGTTATTTAAAATCCTTTCTGAAGCGGTGTTTCCAATATTGCATTTAAAGGAAAACTTAGAGACACTTCTGTCATTATTCCATTTCACGAAAATGGCTGGGCATTTTCTAAATTTTTCATCACAGCTTGCTCTACTAGTTCAGAATTTTTGGTCCTTTTACCCAACTTTTAAACCAAATCAAAATCCAGTTCTTTTATCTAAAAGGGCCTAAAAAATGAACTAACTCATTGAATCCTACACAATCAAGCAAGAAATCTGCCAAAGGGTCATTGTCACACGGCGTGGCGTAGTGAACGACCGCTCATACTTGCAGCTTGTAGACATAACGTGCTGCGCTTGCGCAGGCCTACTGAGGTGCAAGACCGTACGACGCGTGGACTGTACCGTCTGCAGAAAAGAGCTGCGTATTTTGTTTTTGCTGTAATTTACGATTACAAAAGGACTGCGATTTTTTTTGCTGTAATTTGTGATCGGAAAAATAAATGAAGAAATGATTGAGCTTAACTGACAAAATTGTAAAAATATTGATACTTAATTAAAAAATATAAACAAGAAAACAACATTTAGATAAGATATTTTATCAAAATTAAAGTTAAAAAGTTACAAAAGAAGTATTTTTGTTCAGTAATGAATACCTACGAACAAAATTGGTCCTTCTGCACACGAAATACTTTTTGGTCCTTTTTCAAATTGGTGTGCGGAAGGACCAAAAAATTACACACCTTCAACCAGATTGTTACTCGATTGGCACAGTTAATTCATATTTGAGTAGTATAGACTTTTTGTTATTTTACTGTTTATTACAGCGGTCACATTGACAGATAAAAATGTCCGTAGAACAGGTACTGGTATGCATAACAAACCGCGTGTAATCTGTGTCAAAGATCGGAAAACAATTCGCTTTATATTATTGGGTTATCATCCTACAGGTTAAAAGTATAATTAAGTATCTGGAAAGGCCTAATATATATTTTTGGCAAAATATCCATGTTTGTAAAAGTGAAGGGTGTTAATTTTTGTCAGTTGGTAACTTAGGGTCTTACTACAAGAATTATAAACACATGTTCATCACGTGTTTTTGAAAATTTTGTATGGACAATTTTCTAAAACACGTGTTGAGTGTGAGTTTATCTTTTTGTAGTAAGACCCTGAAACTGTTCGTTTCATCACTCCTCCTTTCTATTTTTTCGTTTTATAATTTTCCTGGTTTGGTCCTTATAACTTATGGCTCATATTTAAATCTATGAAGTCACTTTAGAACATGTCCAACGCATCTAGCTTACACCATTCCACGAATCTTATTAAGACATTTAATTGCGCAGACACACAAATTAATTTCAAGCAATTTTAACCATCTCCACCACATTTAGCATTGAAAGAAAAACTTTTCACTGCTCGATCGTATCGTACAATTAAAACAAATTGAAAAATTAAAAAGGTAAAATTTATTGTGTGCTCCACTGAAATTCAACCTTGTAGCCCAAAAAATAGAGTTGGAAGTGCGAATGTGAAATTAAATGTTCATGATTCAATTTTGTAGTGAACCCACGCATTTTGGTTCACTACGGGTCGGGTTTGTGTTCTACAGGCATCAGTCTCATACTGGCCGCTAACATGCGCGCGCGTCCCAATTTTCAAATATGGAATTCGCGGTTTTCGAATTTTTCGAATCGAATTTCGAACATGTTGCGTTCGCGATACATTGCGTGTGGTGGTGGTTGATAGTTGTACCGGTTCTATGAAAGCAGGCGATGGATGGTGAGTACGATTTCTAGAAAATTATAGGTGTTTTCGTGACAAAAAATACTTAAATTTTTTGGCATTTATTGTACAGCCCAATTTTCGAATTAAAGACATTTGGAATTACTTTTAAAACCTGATAATTTGATCTTATGATACTTTTTTCATCCATCCATGCAAAATAATAAAGTCAATATACAATATTATACTTAAGTAATCACTCGTAGGCAACAATTATCACTTTTCTCCGAACAGCAATTAATTAGCTTCGAATCCTGCGCAACACGCTTGCAAATCCTTTGTCTTAGGAACTCTTGGAACACACACAACAACAAACATGGATTGTATATTACAAAAAGTAAATATAAACTATACTAACTTTATTTATACTCAGCATCCCCATGTATTTAAGTTGATAGAAATCCCACCCCTTTTACTTATGGGGCTTCATAAAAAATGGTGAAATGTAGGTGTTATAGTACACCTCTACTTAACCCCTGGGTGAAAATTAACTCATTGAATAGATAGGTGGCTAAGTAATAGTCGGAATATCCCATCGATGTTAAGGTTAAGCAACGCTTGGTGCGGTTGGTCCGTGGATGGGTGACCAATATGTCATAACAAGTTTCTCTTTATTTCGCGTGGCACATGAACTCGGTGGATCTCGGCTGTCGTTTGAACATATTTTGGCAGTTCCTTGGTCAGAACCAGAAAGTCTGATAACCAGTCTTACGAAGGAGTATGGGATTGCCCGGGATATCATCAAATTATCCCTCTCACTGTAGGGGCAGTGTGAAGGAGTGTCAGACTTACTGACTTAAACATTCCACGTCAGAGGCCGTCAGGCGGATTTGAGAAAACTTTGACACTAGGGCTTGTTAGGTGATTAAACCTGCAGCTCACTCGATAAGAAGAAGACTTAAACCCCCTGTGTTCCTTCTGGAGCACTCTGTACACAAAGCGCTGGTACACCAGAAACGCAGTAACTCTTTCCAACAGTCCCACAGCCCCGGTAGATAGCTCTAACTCTAAGTACCAAGGAAGCTACCTCTAAAGAATGGAATGCCGAGAGAGACTATCCAATAGAAGAGAACCAAAGTTAGCTGCATACCTCAAAGACGTTGGCTGTTGAGCCAACCAGTTGTGGCAGTAACCTAATCTCACAATCTTACAGAATAGGTATGTACACACGACAGCAGGTTAAGGTATACGAATCTGTCAAATTTTAGTAATCAAACATTAACCTTCCACTATTGCAATAAGGTTGAAAATCTATTGCAGAAATTTGACAGATTGTGGTAGCCTGATGTGCTGTCGTCTGAACCTGACGGGTCACTATGGGTGACAAACGTAGTAAAGAGNTACGAACAAAATTGGTCCTTCTGCACACGAAATACTTTTTGGTCCTTTTTCAAATTGGTGTGCGGAAGGACCAAAAAATTACACACCTTCAACCAGATTGTTACTCGATTGGCACAGTTAATTCATATTTGAGTAGTATAGACTTTTTGTTATTTTACTGTTTATTACAGCGGTCACATTGACAGATAAAAATGTCCGTAGAACAGGTACTGGTATGCATAACAAACCGCGTGTAATCTGTGTCAAAGATCGGAAAACAATTCGCTTTATATTATTGGGTTATCATCCTACAGGTTAAAAGTATAATTAAGTATCTGGAAAGGCCTAATATATATTTTTGGCAAAATATCCATGTTTGTAAAAGTGAAGGGTGTTAATTTTTGTCAGTTGGTAACTTAGGGTCTTACTACAAGAATTATAAACACATGTTCATCACGTGTTTTTGAAAATTTTGTATGGACAATTTTCTAAAACACGTGTTGAGTGTGAGTTTATCTTTTTGTAGTAAGACCCTGAAACTGTTCGTTTCATCACTCCTCCTTTCTATTTTTTCGTTTTATAATTTTCCTGGTTTGGTCCTTATAACTTATGGCTCATATTTAAATCTATGAAGTCACTTTAGAACATGTCCAACGCATCTAGCTTACACCATTCCACGAATCTTATTAAGACATTTAATTGCGCAGACACACAAATTAATTTCAAGCAATTTTAACCATCTCCACCACATTTAGCATTGAAAGAAAAACTTTTCACTGCTCGATCGTATCGTACAATTAAAACAAATTGAAAAATTAAAAAGGTAAAATTTATTGTGTGCTCCACTGAAATTCAACCTTGTAGCCCAAAAAATAGAGTTGGAAGTGCGAATGTGAAATTAAATGTTCATGATTCAATTTTGTAGTGAACCCACGCATTTTGGTTCACTACGGGTCGGGTTTGTGTTCTACAGGCATCAGTCTCATACTGGCCGCTAACATGCGCGCGCGTCCCAATTTTCAAATATGGAATTCG
Source organism: Heliothis virescens (assembly GCA_002382865.2). Classification (NCBI taxonomy): domain Eukaryota; kingdom Metazoa; phylum Arthropoda; class Insecta; order Lepidoptera; family Noctuidae; genus Heliothis; species Heliothis virescens. Next base: position 6,245,815 of record NWSH02000162.1, on the reverse strand, counting down.
CGGTTTTCGAATTTTTCGAATCGAATTTCGAACATGTTGCGTTCGCGATACATTGCGTGTGGTGGTGGTTGATAGTTGTACCGGTTCTATGAAAGCAGGCGATGGATGGTGAGTACGATTTCTAGAAAATTATAGGTGTTTTCGTGACAAAAAATACTTAAATTTTTTGGCATTTATTGTACAGCCCAATTTTCGAATTAAAGACATTTGGAATTACTTTTAAAACCTGATAATTTGATCTTATGATACTTTTTTCATCCATCCATGCAAAATAATAAAGTCAATATACAATATTATACTTAAGTAATCACTCGTAGGCAACAATTATCACTTTTCTCCGAACAGCAATTAATTAGCTTCGAATCCTGCGCAACACGCTTGCAAATCCTTTGTCTTAGGAACTCTTGGAACACACACAACAACAAACATGGATTGTATATTACAAAAAGTAAATATAAACTATACTAACTTTATTTATACTCAGCATCCCCATGTATTTAAGTTGATAGAAATCCCACCCCTTTTACTTATGGGGCTTCATAAAAAATGGTGAAATGTAGGTGTTATAGTACACCTCTACTTAACCCCTGGGTGAAAATTAACTCATTGAATAGATAGGTGGCTAAGTAATAGTCGGAATATCCCATCGATGTTAAGGTTAAGCAACGCTTGGTGCGGTTGGTCCGTGGATGGGTGACCAATATGTCATAACAAGTTTCTCTTTATTTCGCGTGGCACATGAACTCGGTGGATCTCGGCTGTCGTTTGAACATATTTTGGCAGTTCCTTGGTCAGAACCAGAAAGTCTGATAACCAGTCTTACGAAGGAGTATGGGATTGCCCGGGATATCATCAAATTATCCCTCTCACTGTAGGGGCAGTGTGAAGGAGTGTCAGACTTACTGACTTAAACATTCCACGTCAGAGGCCGTCAGGCGGATTTGAGAAAACTTTGACACTAGGGCTTGTTAGGTGATTAAACCTGCAGCTCACTCGATAAGAAGAAGACTTAAACCCCCTGTGTTCCTTCTGGAGCACTCTGTACACAAAGCGCTGGTACACCAGAAACGCAGTAACTCTTTCCAACAGTCCCACAGCCCCGGTAGATAGCTCTAACTCTAAGTACCAAGGAAGCTACCTCTAAAGAATGGAATGCCGAGAGAGACTATCCAATAGAAGAGAACCAAAGTTAGCTGCATACCTCAAAGACGTTGGCTGTTGAGCCAACCAGTTGTGGCAGTAACCTAATCTCACAATCTTACAGAATAGGTATGTACACACGACAGCAGGTTAAGGTATACGAATCTGTCAAATTTTAGTAATCAAACATTAACCTTCCACTATTGCAATAAGGTTGAAAATCTATTGCAGAAATTTGACAGATTGTGGTAGCCTGATGTGCTGTCGTCTGAACCTGACGGGTCACTATGGGTGACAAACGTAGTAAAGAGAGCCCGCCAGCAGGACGACATTTTGTACGGAGATGTTATTTTATTTACTTAATAATTTTAGCTAGCGACTTAACCCGCTTCCTGAGTTAACCACTTTCCGAACCCTAATGAGAATTACTAATATTATTATTGCCATTCTGAAAACCTGTACACAACAGAAATATACTTATATTTCTGTTAACATTCATCAAAACTAAATCCTTTAGTTTTTGCGTGAAAGAGTAACCTTCGGATCTACAAGTACTTAGGATCAATACATTTTCTTTTGTCCACGTGCGGGAAATCGTTCCCTACGACGGTGGTGAAATCAAGGAAGAAAGCTAATCTACCTTAATAGTGGTATACAAAATTAAACAGCTTGGTGAGCATGCACTGTGTTAAAACTTTGTCTATTTATATATTACTAGCTTCTGCCAGCGGCTCCGCCCGCTTTCCGAGGGAACTATTTCCCGTACCCAGATAAAAAGCCTATGTTGTTCCTCAGGGTCTATTCTATCACTGTACCAAATTTCATCAAAATCGGCTCACTGGTTTAGGCGTGAAAGCGTAACAGACAGACAGAGTTAGTTTCGCATTTATAATATTAGTAGGGATACTGACGGCCATAGAAAAGAAGACGTAGAAAAATAGTATAAACATTTCTATGGCGTTATCTGTCAGATAGCTATCTAGAACTTTACTTGGAACCTCTGAAATCAGCCCTGAAACATAAGATTGTATCTACTTAGAGGAAAATCTCTGTACTTACCTACTCTTTGCACTCTCATTAGTGCAATCTCTCTTTAAAACTAACGAGCTTCCGCCAGCGGTTTCACCCGCTTTCCCGTGGGAACTACTGCGCGCACCCGGATAGAAAGTAACCTATAACCTTCCTCGATAAATGGGCTATCTAACACTGAAAGAATTTTTCAAATCGGACCCATATTTCTTGAGATTAGCGCGTTCAAACAAACAAACTCTTCAGCTTTATAATATTAGTATAGATGAACTTATCGAGATTTGGCACAGAGAATAATCATAAATTACTCAAAGAATGCTAAATATTTTGTTGACTATCATTTAGTAGTTCAATTAAAATAGTTTGAACACTTTCCTCAAAGTGAAAATTTATTTTTATTTGAATTAGTTCAAGGATAATTCCGGCAGTTTCCAAGCTTTTGTTTAATATCTGTTGCTACCGGTATCCGGCACATCCACTGAGAATTATCTCGAAGCATCGTTCTTATCGAGTACTAGCTTCTGAAAGCTTATTCACCCTGATAAAGAGTAGCGTTAGTAAAGTATATGTAATGCCCTCCTCGATTTGTTATGGTCTATCTGTCATTGGAACTAAAATTTATTTTAATTATTTTAAAATCAGTCTAGTAGTGAGATTAGCGCAATCAAGCAAACAAACTCTTCAGCTTTCTAATATTTTAGCTACGGCGGGAGGTAGCGTCACTCACGGACCACGGAGTACTGATGTACTAAAACATAAACTAATAAATCAGGGGAAAGAAAATTTCGCGGTAAAAGTGGTGGAATATTCTGTACTAAAGACTGTCCTAGCTGCCTCGTTGGTCTAGTTGTCGCGTAGTCGACTGCTGTGCACGAGGTTTCGGGTTCGATTCCCGGAGCCGAAACCGCTTTGTGGGTTTTAGAAACTTTCACAAAGCAGCCCGGAGTTGGAAGTTGGTGATTGATGCATCGGAGAGCACGTTAATGTCGGTCCTGCGCCTGATCTCTCTCCGGTCGTGTCGGATTGCCGTCTCATCGGGTTATGAGAGTGAGGGAATAGGGAATGCACCTGTGTCCGCGCATATGCTTGTGCACTATAATATGTCCTTCGCAACTGGCTGATCTCCTTATATGGGAACAGCCGCCGTGGCCGAAAATCGGCTTGGCCGCCATCACTAAAGACAGTCCTAATACTAAGTTATTATGGATTACTTAATTCATACCGATTTCCTATCATGTGAGCTGCAGATTTAATCACCTAACAAGCCCTTGTGGCAGAGTTTTCCCAAACCCGCCTGACGGCCTCTGACGTGGAGTTGTAACAACGACTACTACTGAATAACATTCTGGGACGCCTGCGTTACAGGGAATGTAACACCGCTAACTCCCAGTCTCTGGGCTGCTTTATGAAGTTTATAAAATCCTCAAAGCGATTTCAGCTTTTCAGCTATCACGATTGCAACCTTATGCGATCAATGGGACAGTACTAACTCATATTTATCAGTAAACCTAATCTTATCTAAATTTAACTTGATTTTAGATATAAGAAGTAGAAGAAGATCTACATATTGCCTTTTCGAATGAAAGCAACACACGGTTTCACCCTCGTCTCGAGAAAAATATTAAAGGTCTTGTCAAGGGGTGTCGGGTTGCCCGGGTAGCTTGATTGAGGTGGCCAAATCATCTCTTTACAGATTAGGAGCCTGATCAAGTTTAGTTATCGACTTACAGTCGTTCCCAATAACCTATCCATCTGTTGATTTGCTTACTAGAGATAGGAGTTTGACATTACTTGTATGGGGCTAATGTCAAAATTCTATCTCTAGTATGCAAATCCAGAGATAGACAGATTATTGAATTCCGCAGTAAAACTGCAGTCTTCTATCACATCATATAAGTAAATTGTATTTTGTTCCCTACATTTTTAACAAAATATTGACCATAATTTTATGAGTCTTTCTATAAGTATATTTTAAAACTCCTGCGCAATATATAGGCGTGGCTACCTAATATTTGATTGCCAACGAAAATTACAAGCTTCAAAGGTTTTTTTAAACGTTTGACCAATGGCAGCAATGGGCGTACCCGTTTCCAAATACGCAGTCGTTTTGATAAAGTATTTTAATACCACCCAGTATTAAATATGGTCATTAAATGTGATACTGATAAAGTAATTATTATCGAATATTGTCATATAATTGTTCAAGTTAATACCTCAAGAGAAAACTTTGTATCTTCCCTTATATTTTGCATTACTGCATAATATTAATTCAATCTAAGATGGGTAGGCCCTTGGTGTGGGATGCAACGTGCGTCGACACCCTGGCGCCATCGCATCTTCCTAGCACGGCAGGCTGTGCTGGTGCGGCTGCTGCTTCTGCAGAGACCACCAAGCGGCGCAAGTATAGCAACCTTATTGGCAACTATACTTTCGAGCCGTTTGGGGTCGAAACGCTCGGACCATGGGGCCCAAGTACACGCCTCCTTTTCAAGGATTTAGCTAAAAGGCTTGTTGACGCTTCACGTGACCAGAGGGCTGGCTTATTTTTTGGTGAAAGAATTAGCATTGCCATACAACGTGGCAATGCAGCCAGTCTTCTGGGCACGTTTCCGGAGGACAGTGATGTGGAGGAATACTTCGACGCCTAACATCACTAATGTCCTTTTATATACGTTTTTTAGTTTGTTTTATTTTAGTATCTAAGAGTAGTTTTAAGTTTGTAAATATATATAGACGTAGATTTTGATATGTGTCTATAAATTAAGATTGTATATATTATTAAATAAAACACCATCTAATTTAATTTCAGTACATTATTCGTTGTAACACTCGTTTTGCCTTTCTTGCCAGTCTATTCGTTTTGTTCCAAACTTAGTTTACATTAAATATTGTCTATTGGATAATCTTGATGGGCCAAAGGACTCATTTTATCATTAAAGGTATGAATTTCTGGTGCCCGCTTCTCCGATTTGCTTAGCAACGCCTGGGTAACTGCAGAGGTCTCATGACATACAAGGACTGAGTATTTTTATGACACTTACTCTAGCCCAATGATTGGTCAACTTAAAACATTGACTTACTGCGTCTCTGTTTTACAATTAGCAAACCACGTGCACACCGACCGAATTGTACAGCTAATAAATTATTAGAAAATCTACCGCTGGACTACATTCGAGAATGCTTTCACAGATAAATTAAGATGTGTTTAGCTAACATCTCTTCGTAGATTTTGATTAATTATAAAACTAAGCGTTTCGGCCGTTTCTAACCGCGTGGCGGATTAAATAGATTGGTGCGCTAAAATATTTTACGTTTGCAGTTTTCAGTGATTTGCCAAGCGTGTTTCGGGTTAAATCGTTTTATGAATTTTTATTTAATTGTGAGAATATTACTATCAAATTCATAAGTTTCAAAGCTCAAGAATTTTGTACCCCAAAAAGGTGTATTCAAATTAGGCTGATAAATAAGCATTTTTCGGATGTCAAAACTCCCATTCTTCGCGAAAAATATGCCGGCCGGTTTTTGTACAAAGAAAATAGAGACTGAACTGAACCGAGAGAGCAAAGACTGAAAAATACCAAATTTTCGCACATCTCCAAAAAACCTACGGAATCCCAAAATCCCGGAATTCTCTGACGTTCTCAAGAACCAAATCTGTTTTCCATCAACAAACCGAAAAAACTTAATTGTAAACACCCGACGACGGATTTATACACAAACTGTCAAAACTGCACATATTTTAGCTGTAGTTAAATGCTTTAGATCAATGTTATAGTTAAAATATCGCGATGATGTTAGCCGTAGTGGGAGTTTGGCCTTCTTATCTGGATGAACGAACTCTTTATTTTTAGATATTTCTTTAACACCTGTACATTTTGCGAGTTTTTAAGTGTAGTTTGGTTGTGTGTGCCGCAACGTGAGGGTAGGTGAAGCCCGAATACTCAAAAATATGTGGAACTTAAATTTTTCTGTCTATCCAACTATGTGTGTGAGCATACAGCTTGATAGAGCGTAGTTTATAATGAAGTGAGCTTTGAGTATTCGGGTATTCGTGTTTTAAAATTCTTTTATTTTGCTTGATTTTAATTTTTTAATTTTTATTTTAAAACTTTTCTCTTTTTAATTTAAATTGTGTTTCATGTTCGGATTTATATTGGTGTTTAGACCTTAAATTTATTTAGGACATTTTTATTTTTTCATATTGTCTTTATTTTGTGTTTCCGATAAAGTTCAGTTACCTGTATTTCAGATTTACGTTTTTGAATAAGTTTTATTTATTTTGCCTTAGCCACTCGCCAACATTTAGTATAGTAAATATTTTTGTACTTTTTAACAGAAATATTTGCAACAAGTTCAGCCTTGTCAGTTGTGAAAAACATTTGCCATGCCAAGTTCATGTGTAGGTCAGTTCAGGTTAAAGCGTAAATAAGTTTATGTTAATACGCCCATATGGGCTTGCACGTGCTCAAAGTTTTCATAATATTGTAGTGTGGATAAAACATTATTTTAGGCTGAAAAATGCTCAAACGCCGCGTTGTCTTTATGCAAAGTCCAAGTTTATTCGTATTAGAAAAATTACTCTATTTTTAAAACGCTTTTACTTAAAAAAAAATATTTTTTTCTTAAAAAAAGGCTATGAATCGTTAGAGAATAAGCGGGTTCTTGCTTATTGTGATTAAATACATCCGTAGATCCGATCGAGCAATTGACATCATTAACTAAGACATATCCGTCGGCTTCGACCTAGTGAGCAAGTGCTTATCTTTTTTGTATTTAGTTATGAAATTCTAAGTTATTTGACGAAAACTGCTGCGATGTCCCACGGAAGCTTTGTAAAAATAATTATTTGTTTATAACTTTTGATCGGTATATAGGGCCATGAGCAAAAAGATTCTTCTACGATATTTATTAAGTTAATGTGTCTTTTTTTAAAAGCTTTTATTTAACTTGCAATGTATGTAAATATATTTGTGTGTTCGGGTGAAATCTTTGAACTCAGTTTTGAAGTAGATATATTTTAATCTGAAACTGTGTAGGGCCATGAGTAAAAATATTCTTTTCCGATATTTAATTAAGATAATTAATGTTTCTTTTTTTGAAGTGAAAACTTCTTTAGCGGCGTTGAGCACTTTTTGTATGGGGAAAAATATATAAACTCGCGACAGGTATCACGTGACTAGAGATTGCAACCCGGTATGTCTCTCAACCCGGCCGGGCCCGGTTGCATTCGTCGCCAACCCGGCCGGGTCCGCCGGGCCCGGCCGGGTTGTGTTAGCCATGAAACCTTTAAAGTTTTTAATGATTTTTTAAAACATTTTAATGGAAAAAGACAATCATTCAGGATTAATATTTATTTCAAACTGCCTTAGGAACAATTATCACATTAATCAGTCTCACTCAAGTCTCAAAATCACACTTAATACAACATTGATTACTTTTACTTATGGACGGATATGCAGCATTAGCAATTACTTATTTTTATAAGTTTAAACAGGCAGGTGTTTCTCTTTACTCTTTAAGTGTTTATTTGAAAACATAGTATTAAAATAAGAAACTAATACCGCAGTTTAAAGTACTAAAAGTGCCATTATAACCTATGTTTAATTAGACAGATAGCGCTATGGTTTACTTACCGGGCCCGGCGACCGGGCCCGGTAAGAATAGCCGGGCCCGGTGGGTACCTAAAAGGGCACCGGGCCCGGGCGGGCCCGGCCCGGCCGGGCCCGGTTTGCAATCTCNACCCGAAATCGTGAAACCCGAAATTCTATAGAAATTCCGTAAGTACAGGTCGGTAAGATATTTTATGACGTTTCAAACATGTGAAATTTGACAATAGTGTCAGGCTTAGTAATTATCATTTAAAATCATAGATGGAGTTTGGGTTTTTATTTTTATAAAATTAAATGGTGCCGGAGTATCTTTAGATTAGCATCCAGGCCACAGCAATAAACTCAAAATATATATTTGAATAATTTTAGCTCAATCAGAACCCTCAAAATCGACGAAAGACATGTGAGAAAAATGTGTTGCGCCATCTATAATTTTTCAAAGTTAAGTATGAAAGTACAAGTATAGTTTTTATTCTTCAAAATCATAGATGGAGTCGTGCTTAAATTTTGATTATATTTATCTTTAGTTTACCTTCCAGTACAGTCATAGGGACACAAGATTTTTTTTGAGAAACTCTCAATATCGAGGGCAAGTGATGACAGTAAAATGTAGTTATGCTCTTTCTTCATTCAATCTCAAAAAAATATTAAAAACGCATAAAGTTATTATGTTTTCACTTCTGCCAGCACTCCCGGAGTGCAAACCGGTGTTTTTTTTATGTATTTTTGGATTGATTTAGAAAGTTGTTTCCTACGGGTGATTTACTTAGGTACCGCTCCCATTTTTTTGTCAAATATATATTTAACATGATTGCTGTCCTATATTTTATCATTATCCGTTATTCCAAAATTAGACTAGATCGCAAATTCTGATTACCTGCAGTTTAAATGTGCACAAAGACGTGATTGTAATTTTTGTACCCATTTCTTTTATTTTCAGATCGGTCTACAAACGTCTTCTGGTCAACACAGGCGTGCCAACACACAGGAAGAATCCAGCATTTTAATTATTGTTGTTTGATGATAAAAAATAATAGTTTCAATAATTCAAGCAGAAAATTTTAATAAAAAGATGTAGATATGGTAAAATTGGGTATAACTCTCCATTATTTATTAACATTAACAAAAATTATGTATGGTGATGTATGTCCGGGTGATTCTGTGGTTATAGTTGTTAAAGTGGCGGCTTTAGTTTATTATATTCCATGGAACAACCCTATGCTAGTGATGTATGCAATAGTTTGTTAATGTTTTTAAATCTTGTAAACGTTATGCCTAATTTACAAAAAGATAAAAGTATTTATACGTTGAAAACGTAATTGTTACTAAGTAGGCTGTTTTGTAAAAGTTAGGTAGGAAATAAAAGCCATAGAACGATAGGTTGGTTGTTTAAGAACGTTAATATAAAACGTAAAATTATCCACGGCGCCATTAATATTTTAATATTAATTGATAGTTTAAGATTTTCTTTAGAGTATGTAAGCTTCTATCTTAACTTTGGGCACGAACTTAGTCATCTAAAAATAGTACAAGTATAATGTAAAGTTAATAAATAATTAATTAATAACACAAACTTTTCAATTCAACAGACACCCGACGGCACAGTCACTTCAAAGGCCTAAAAGTAATCAACTTCAGATTCACCAACAAGGTACTTCAAAACGAGCTGGATGAGGCAGTCCTCAACCTCCACGTCCAGGAGCTGGAGGCGAGGAACACCACCATCGACCCTGAGGAGCCATTCACCATAACCCTTCAAGTCAGCAGGGTGACACGAAACAACCAGGGAAGCAAAGCCTCGGTACCCTATACTGATAACTCGGTTAAAATGACGAGGAGGGAATTGAGAGCTGGGAAGTGGTTGAAGGTTAATATAACCACGATGGTTGCTGAGTTCTGTAGACTTCCAAGGGAGAATTTAGCCATAGTTGTGAGAGTACAAGACTCGAAGAATAGAATGAGTTTGGTTGTGCCGCATCCGAGCTCAGAATCAAATAATGCTTTGGTAAGTTACCGTAACTTAATCATTTAATCAACTTAGTAATATGGTAGAATGGAATATTTAATTTACCACAGTTTAAGATATTATTGTTCATGTAGTAAATATCAGTCCTTTTTAGGGTTCCGTACTCAATGGGTATAACAGGACCTTATTACTATGACTAGTATCATGATAGGTAGACAGTTGAACCACAATCTTCACAGATGATGTAGGTACTTACATATTTCTATTGCTCCTTTGAGCGCGAGTCCGACTTGCACTTGGCCTGTTTTAAAGACGGTTTCTGCGCAGTCGAACTCGTATTGTACTGGGAAAATCTAGCTTTATAATTCCTACTTACTAAGTAGCAAAATAAATTATTAAAAATAAGAGAGGGTATAAAGAGAGTCGATGCTTTCCGTATTTCTACAGATAACTCCGTACATTTGAACTTAAAACCTTTATCTTATATCGTAGACATCACTGAAGTCAGTGGTAGACTTGCATTGCATACAGTAGATGTGTATGTTTATTTGTATGTATATGTACGCGTAATGCTGTACAAATGTCAACAGAATTTAATCTATACTTCTATACTAATATATAAAGCTGAAGAGTTTGTTTGTTTTAACGTGCTAATCTCAGGAACTACTGGTCCGATTTGAAAAAATCTTTCAGTGTTAGATAGCCCATTAATCGAGGAAGGCTATAGGCTACTTTTTATCTGGGTGCGCCGAGTAGTTCCCACGGGACGCGGGTGAAACCGCTGGCAGAAGCTAGTGTTATATAATTTAAGTTAATGACAACGTTATTTGAGTTTATTGCCCAATTAGACCCAAAAGTTATCGGGGATCCATTTTTATACAATTTCAGTATGATGCAACTTTGCGGATATTCCGCGTTATTTAAATGTTATCATTTGTCTTAGTTTAATCTGTACTTTTGTACTCTGGACTCATACTCATTACTCATATAATAAAGAGGAAACATTTCATTGTTTGTACCCAAAGCTCCGAAACTACTGAACCGATTTGGAAAATTCTTTCACTGGTGAAAAGCTACACTATTCCTGAGTGAGATATATTTATCCGGGTACGGGAAGAAGTTCCCCGGAACACGGGTAAAACTGCAGGAAAACAGCTAGTCATATCACACTACTTAACAAAAAAAAAATATCCAAGGTGAATTATACGATTTCTTGTAGATAATTTGATACTGAATAAAAGTCCAGAACATAAAATTGGTCTAGCACGTCGGATTTGGAGATAAACCATGCTTATAGTGCTAAAAATGCGAAATTTTTAACGATATTTGACGTTAACTTTGGGAGGACAAAAAAAAGTATAGTATTTTTTACCTATACCATCATATAGTACTATTTTCCCCGCGTTCAATCCATTTTAATTTATATTTTAATGACTTTTCTTTCCCAAGATATAGCATTTTATATCTACATCGGAGTTTTTCATACCAATGGGTCAAATAGAATATAGGGGAGATCGAATTACCGCAGCTGAAAACGTATAATATGTCAATGAAAACTCGTAGCGTTAGGAATTTAAATGGGTTGGTGTCGGCAAGAGTTATATGATGCCATAGTTAAAAATTTCCAGAAAAATTTGCTGTCCTTCAAAATTTACATCAAGTATCGTTAAAAATCACGTTTATAGCACTATAAGAATGGTATATCTCCAAATCCCGACGTGCAAGAGCAACTTTATGTTCTGGACTTCGATTCAACATCAAATAATCTACAAGAAATTATATATTTCAGCTTGGATAAAAAAAAAATTTTTTTTTGTTGAGTTAAAGGAAACATTTTTTTAACTTGGATTAACTTTACCCCCTATTTTATCAATAAGAGCGTTAGAGTTTATAGTTTTTTTTTTATGATTCGGTTTAGACAAATATGCTATTTCAATTCTATCGAAGTCCAGAAAAAAAGCTATCCATCTCATACTTTCCATGAGAACTAAGCTTTTCTATTCACTGTTTCCTAAAATAACTCCACAATTCTCTACATTCCAGATGCCATACATAGAAGTAAGTCTAAGAGACAATTCGCACAAGCGCACGCGCCGCACCATCGGCATGGATTGCACCGAAAACTCCAAGGAGGCCCGATGCTGTCGGTACCCCCTCGTCGTGAACTTCGAAGAGTTCGGATGGGACTGGATCATCGCCCCCAAAGTTTACGACGCCAACTACTGCAGTGGGGAGTGCCCTTACAGCTTCCTTCAAAAATACCCCCATACTCATTTAGTTCATCTAGCAGCTCCTCAAGGCAGTGGGGGCCCTTGCTGTGCTCCCAGAAGAATGAGCAGCATCACCATGCTGTATTTCGACCACGACTACAATATTATCTACGGGACTATCCCCGGGATGGTAGTCGAAAGTTGTGGATGCTCATAGCAACGTTTTAGTATAGTGTGGCTCCAAGCTTTTGCAATTTCTTTGTAAAATTATCGAGAATTCTTTTTTATCTAACTCCATATTTTGTTGTGCCTACTCTTGAATGAATCTCCCACCTAGTTGCCTAATTTTGAATATTATTTATCTAAGTTTGATAACATTTAATTCGAGAGTTCATTCATTAATTGATTTGCGTCAATCTTGACTTAGAAAAAAGTTAACCCGCAAATGCGCGTGGATTACAAAGATTTTAACATTTGTAATTTTTTTCTTGGTGTATTTTTTTGGCTTTTTAATATTTTTTTTTACATGTAAAATCTTTTAAAAATTGCAATGAATGCTTGGAGCCTTTAGTGTGGAGTCTATAGCTATGTGATATTCGGTTGAAGACTGCAAACCTTTTTGTGTTGTGTGCCGTGAGTGTGAAATATGTACATTTTTATTTTACGTTTGTACCTACGTCTAGTATAAATTACTCAACCTGTAACGTCTGGTTCAAACGAGGCTAGCGAATATCTTAACTGGTTATTATTAAACTTACCAGTTGATAACATAACTTTTAGAGATTGTAACTGTACCTACTGAGTACAGAATAGCAGCATTAATAGCGATAATACAGTCTCTCAGTTTTTATTTATTTTCTTTGCTTGATTAATTTGTTATAATATAAACTGAGATGCGACCCGTCTAGAAGTTTTCAGCCTAGCCTCGTTGGAATCATATTGTCATATTTTATAACTTCACTTGTAAGTAGGTTTCACCCATTTCGATTCAAATATCCATCTTCATACGACATTACCGATTTTATTTACTAAACAACGTAATTGTTAGATACCAATTCACTCAGTTATCTACAACGCTTGTCGCTATTTATTAATTAACTTCTAAAACTGGCGATTATGAATTTAATTGATTATTTTAAATCAATAATTGCTATTTTTTTCAACCAAGTGACCCTTGACTTTTTTATTGGATAAAGATAATAGTGTAAAGGTTTCAATGATAATACTTTTTTATCGTTTTATTTCTTTATGTAGCAACGAGTTATCAAGAAATGCTTTAACTTGCGTCTCAAAATGGCATTTATTTTTTTCTATTTTAAGTCTTATTTAGACTTTTCAGTATCGCATTTAATAGTACACGGGCTTAGAGTTAAACACGAATGATAACAATGCATTTAATTCTAGGAATGCAATTTGAGTATTTGGTGAGTTTGCGATAATGACGTATGAATTTCTGTTCAGACCATTTGTGACCCAATTTGATGATCTAATTAATACTAAAAGTGTCAAGGAAATATTGCTTTTAATTTAATATTATTCTGATTAAGAATATTGTCAGTTTTTTTAACTACTTAATGTAAGTTGCCCGTGAGATGCATTTCTGTTTTAGTCTTCACGTATTTTTCATGTTAGCGTAGTTATACTCCATTTTACCATCAAATTTTAATTATAAGTAGGTAGCTCTATGTAATTCGATGTAATGTAATACGTACTTTTGGAATTTCTCTTTTGATATTGTTTGGATCTCGATCAAAATTATATTTTTATAATAAAAATTTCATAGTTTCTTTTAAGTCTCTAGCGGGTGGTGCTTAAACGATAGTTGCTTTATTTATAAAACATACTAAATATTATTGTGTCAGTACCTACCCTTGTAATATGACGTATTATTTTGGCGTGATCAAATTTTTTTTTAGATATTTTTTTTCGTAATGTAAGTTTTTTTTTAGAAAAATTATAACGGGCGTAGAATTTTCAAAAATTAGATCTCATTTTAAGGCAACGGTTCTATTGTGTGCCTTTATAAAGATCTCCCAAAACGTTTGGATAATAACAAAATAAAGAAAATAAAATGTTTTTTATAAACATTGTAGGGTTAAGATTTTTGTGTTAGAATCTATTCGACGTAACTTGTTTATTGTCAAAAACACTAACATTTTCATGTTGATAAGTTTTTATAAAATAAATTTTCAATTCTTTACGTTTCGTATTATTTTGTGGGTGTAAACTCTTTAAGAAATATATATGTCTCCGAACTTATGCTGTGTGATTTATTTACAAACTTTCTTACATGAAATAAAAACCCAAAAAAAAAACACCTATAACATTCATCAAGTATCTTAAATAAGTTTCATCAAAATCCGTTCCGTAGTTTTTGCGAGAGAGAGTGACAAACATAGGTACATACATCCAAGATTACTATGAGTGATGGGGATAGCGGATATATTCTAGTTAATAAACGAAAGGATACAAGCGATTGCTATCAAAATTCTTCCAGGCTGTACCTACTGTTTTTATTTTAACTTTTATTTTTAACCAGCTTCTGCCAGCGGTTTCATCCGCGTCCCGTGGGAACTACTCCGCGCATNAAATTTGATCAATCAAAATGGATTCAATTCTATTCTGAAGGTCAGATCTGTGCTTGAAGTTTATTGTAATAGTATATGTAATTGAAATTACTAACTTAAGTAATTAATATGTATAACAAGCTTTTGCCAGCGGTTTCACCCGCATCCCGTGGATAATACTCGGTGCACTTGGATAAAAAGTAGCCTATAGCCTTCCTCGATAAATGGGCTATCTAACACTGAAATAATTTTTCAAATCGGAGCAGTAGTTCTTGAGATTAGCGCGTTCAAACAAACAAACTCTTCAGCTTTATAATATTAGTATAGATTATTTAATTTGTAGCTAATCTGACATTTGCCTTTACTGGCTAAGATCTGCAAATGACAGCTGGACCCTCACTGCGGGATTCAATAAACTATCTATCTTTCGATTTGGATAATAGAGATAGGTATTTTTACACTACTTAAATAGGGCAGTGACTGCCTCGTTGGTCTAATTGTCGCATAGCCGACTGCTGAGCACAAGGTCTCGGTTCGATTCCCGGGGCGGGCCGAAATCGCTTTGTAGGTTTTAGAAACTTTCACAAAACAGCCCGGAGTTGGGAGTTGGTGATTGATTCACCCGTGCATCGGAGAGCACGTTAATGTCGATCCTGCGCCTGATCTCTCTCCGGTCGTGTCGGATGACGGCATTGAGGTAATAGGTAGTGCACCTGTGTTTGCGCAAATGCTTGTGCACTATAATATGTCCTGCGCAGCTGGCTGATCTCCTTATATGAGAACAGCCGCCGTAGCCGATAATCGGCTAGGACGCCATCATCATCATCAGGGCAGTGTCAAACTTTTATGTAGTAAGCAAATCAACAGATATTGGGAACGGCCCTTAATTGACTATGGTAGCGAACGAATCCCTCTAGCGGCTTTAAATTAGGTATAATTACCGCTACCCAGGGAACTATTACCCGCATCCAGATAAAAAGTTCCCTGATATTCTGATATATAAGCCACAGCACCGCCAATACATACATCCTGACAAACTTATGCATTCCACCAAGCTAAGCCAAGCTATACATTTTACATAAAATGTTTTTGGTGGGATTTCGTTCTTTTTGTAAGTTGCTAGGCAAATTTTAAGTTTATCTGGGCGCACGGTAGTGTTGTTTTGAATACTGAACTTTGTTTAGTTAGTCGAAGTATCCTAACATTTTGAAGTTTCATACAAATTTCTACCCCCTCATTTTGGGGGGTAGGGGGCGAAAGTTATAAGTTTATGAATTTTTATGTTACACGCACCAAATTTCAGCTTTCTAGCACTTCAGGAAGTAGCCAAACATTTTCATGATCATCAGTGTGTCAGTGAGTCAGTGTGTCAGTGACGAAATCGGTGTATTTCAGATATCAATAAAGTTTAAAATATTAGAGCTATTCAATTGATATTTTGTATGTTTAGTAGGTTTATTATTCAAATCATATCCTGAGAATATGAACTGTCTGCTACATCGGAAACCAACTCTATGTGGGTTCAAAAAAACGGCGAAACACTTCGAGAAAAGGTAGGTAGGTACCTAGTGCCCTTGCGCTCCGCTTGGCTCTTCTTGGCGGGGGCACTACCGTGCCCCCAGATTTATAATATTAGTACGATAAAATTTTACATATGAATTAGTAGAATTTTGGAAATAAAAGTTCATATTATGAACTTTTGAATTTTGTCATCTGTCAACGACGATCACAAAGCCCTCCATTCCTGTTGTACCTAGGTGCCTATGTCGTAACATCCCATGTGTTGAAAATATATATTCAGTAGTGAAAATCCATCCAATATATTTATTACGGTAAGGGTAGTTGGTGATTGATACACCCGTGCATCGGAGAGGTCCTGCGCCTGGTCTCTCTCCAGTCGTGTAGGATTGCCGTCTCGTCGCGTTATGAGAGTGAGGGAATAGGGAGTGCACCTGTGTCTGCGCAAATGCTTGTGCACTATAATATGTCCTGCGCAGCTGGCTGATCTCCTTATATGAGAACAGCCGCCGTAGCCGATAATCGGCTAGGACGCCATCATCATCATCAGGGCAGTGTCAAACTTTTATGTAGTAAGCAAATCAACAGATATTGGGAACGGCCCTTAATTGACTATGGTAGCGAACGAATCCCTCTAGCGGCTTTAAATTAGGTATAATTACCGCTACCCAGGGAACTATTACCCGCATCCAGATAAAAAGTTCCCTGATATTCTGATATATAAGCCACAGCACCGCCAATACATACATCCTGACAAACTTATGCATTCCACCAAGCTAAGCCAAGCTATACATTTTACATAAAATGTTTTTGGTGGGATTTCGTTCTTTTTGTAAGTTGCTAGGCAAATTTTAAGTTTATCTGGGCGCACGGTAGTGTTGTTTTGAATACTGAACTTTGTTTAGTTAGTCGAAGTATCCTAACATTTTGAAGTTTCATACAAATTTCTACCCCCTCATTTTGGGGGGTAGGGGGCGAAAGTTATAAGTTTATGAATTTTTATGTTACACGCACCAAATTTCAGCTTTCTAGCACTTCAGGAAGTAGCCAAACATTTTCATGATCATCAGTGTGTCAGTGAGTCAGTGTGTCAGTGACGAAATCGGTGTATTTCAGATATCAATAAAGTTTAAAATATTAGAGCTATTCAATTGATATTTTGTATGTTTAGTAGGTTTATTATTCAAATCATATCCTGAGAATATGAACTGTCTGCTACATCGGAAACCAACTCTATGTGGGTTCAAAAAAACGGCGAAACACTTCGAGAAAAGGTAGGTAGGTACCTAGTGCCCTTGCGCTCCGCTTGGCTCTTCTTGGCGGGGGCACTACCGTGCCCCCAGATTTATAATATTAGTACGATAAAATTTTACATATGAATTAGTAGAATTTTGGAAATAAAAGTTCATATTATGAACTTTTGAATTTTGTCATCTGTCAACGACGATCACAAAGCCCTCCATTCCTGTTGTACCTAGGTGCCTATGTCGTAACATCCCATGTGTTGAAAATATATATTCAGTAGTGAAAATCCATCCAATATATTTATTACGGTAAGGGTAGTTGGTGATTGATACACCCGTGCATCGGAGAGGTCCTGCGCCTGGTCTCTCTCCAGTCGTGTAGGATTGCCGTCTCGTCGCGTTATGAGAGTGAGGGAATAGGGAGTGCACCTGTGTCTGCGCAAATGCTTGTGCACTATAAGTTCTGTGCAGCTGGCTGATCTCCTTATATGAGAAGAGCCACCGTGGCCGATAATCGGCTAGGACGCCATCATATACCCTAATGTTGATTCTAAGTTTTTGGGGTTATTCTGTCATTTGTTATAGAAACTTTTCGCTTACACCATGATATTGTTCAACGATCAACATGTTTTTAAACTAATTAGGAGAGGCTTTCCCGCATTGAGGCATTGAGCAAGCGTGGTGATTATCGCTCAATCCTTCTCTGTGTGAGAGGAGGCCGCAGCCCAGCAGTGAGACGATAAAAAGGCTGACGGTGACGATGTTGAGGACAGGGTTTTCTTAGCAGATAGGCTGCAACTGGGCGTAGGTAAAAAGTAAATAAAATCACAAAATTCATATGCGCAGTCCTCACAGAACGGCCACTCTTTATTTTTATAAATTTTAATTTATTTACACATTTTCCTTTTTTCTACTTTACATTTATGACGTTAACGTTTTTAAAATACATTACAAAAACAAAAATAATAATAATATATAACAGAAATACATGAGAAATGTACACTTACGTTAGTTCAGACGAATGGGAAAAATAGATGGACTAGTATACCCAATTAGAAAAAATAATCATTCCCCAAGAAAATTTTTTATCATTTATTTTCCCATTTCGAAAAAGTATTTTATAAATTTTCGCCTACATGTATAAATGTTTATAAATTAATTGTATTATAGTAAAAAATGGCGGAAAATTTATCAAATACTTCAGTCTAATATATATTGCTTTACATTTAAAATATACATGGAAATCAATGCAGTTATTGTACTTTTATCAATTCTAATCAAACAATTCCTTATCATAAGGGGCTGACAGTTTTATTTGACGTGTCTATAGTTAAATTTTACAACAGTTAAATCTAGGGTTAAAAGGTAGTATAGCGAAACCGATTGTCAGGATCGGTTGCCCGATTTAACTTTGACTATAACTTAACCTTAGCCGGCCGTGTAATATCCGCTCATTGGTCAAATTTTCGACGTGACAGCTGTGTGACCAATGACCGGCCATTTCAAGGCCGGTTAAGGTTAGGTTATAGTTAAAGTTAAATCGAACAACCCAGCCAAGTCCTGCTCAATTACAAACTATTAAAATGATTTGTGTTTTGTTTAAAATTACATCAAGTATTTAACTTAGAACGTCAAATAGAACGAGCCTTCCTAATAAAGTAACAGGTATATCCATGGCATTAAAAATCTACATTACGTAGAAATAATATTTTTTGTCATTTTTTTTTATCATTTATTTTATTAAACGAGTTATTTACGCTAAGTTCTAATGTACAGAAAGTGCACAACATCAAAGTGGTGTCAGTCTATAATAGGTTTGGATGGATGGATTTTTTGAAATATTGACAAATTATAGGTTTTACGAAGCTGCGGTTAGGGGCACACATTATTTCGGGCTACATTGTAACACAAGTATTCTCTATTCTCTTATTAAAAAGAAAAATCAGGCGCCCGAAAAGATATCCCAACTTTATGCCTGATGATCGTTTAATTTAGTCAAGTATCAAGTAAGTTTAAGCATCCTATAATACAAACTCAGCAACTAATGATTGTTTGTCATTAATACCAATAGAGCCACACAACTTAAGGAATTAATTCGTCGACGGCTTCGGTTGCGGTTCATAGAATAACTTATAATCACGAATAATTAAGTGACATATCTATAGAATAGTTATTCTATGTTTTGATGAGACAGTTCATGTACTCAATGCAGCTCGATATAATGTGTGCTAACCCTTATGAAAGTATTTTAAATACCCCTCCTGGCAGTGGTAAATGTTTGTCTTTTGTGCAAAATTGTTTTTATTTATTAAGTAAGTAATAGGATCTTAAAATAACTATTAGGAATGTTCACGTGTTTGTGCTGGTATATATTTTAAAAAGATAAAAATGCTTATAAAATTATCAAGATTTTTACCTGATATTGCTGTAAGAAAAAGTACAATACCAGTCTCAAGTAACTACATATTGTATTTGAAGGAGTGTTTAAAATACTCACATGTTCTGATATTTCAAACTAAAATCAATCGTATATTGTTACAGTTAAGCTTTAATTTTGTATAAAAGCATACGAAACGGTACTATATGGCAGTGATACAATAATGGCTAAAAGCGAACTTAAACTAAAGATAACAATTCGTCGTTGTGTTTAGTGAAAAATATTTAAGTTTCTACCTTTTGTGCATTTCAAAAATTATGTGCTTAATAAAGTACACTTGTTTCAAAATTGCATTGTCATTTTGTGATTGCATTGAAAACAAGAGCATTTATAAGTTAAAATTAAAGTAATATATTTTAAGCATTATGTCATTAAAGTTAATATTTTGTCATATTTGCATTGCCTGAAGTCATAAACGCCTAAAGTCGTCCCTAGCGCTAGGAAGAGTTTCCTAGAGTCATCCCGCTAAACACAACGACGAGTTGAGACATCACAGATATCATTCCTACAGTAAGAAAACATGTAATGCGACAGAATGCCATGATTGTAACCCAAGTAGTAACGATAGTAAGGTCACACTGGAAGTACTAAATATCTAGTACTAAACGCTAACCATATATACAAAATTACTATCCAATTCGCAAAGTACCTGGTCGCGATATAGAATCTTGAGCCATTATATTTAAATAGGATCACAGTGAAAAAAGTGATTTAAATTTAAGTCACTATACTATAAATATTAATGTCCACGTTATGGCAAGTTTTTCTAAATAAATCTTAAGTGTTGCAAAGACTTCTAAGTCTACGTCCATAGAAAAATTTTCCGTTCTAAATTTCTGTACACACGCGAACTCGCTAACACATAGGTTCACAGTCTAATCACATGTTCAATTGCACTGTTTAGAAACTGGGCTGGGAGACAGTCCTGGGGTTGGCACTCTGCGGCTGGTAGACGTCGTAGGAGCCGTGCGGCTCGAGGTGGCACACCACGTTGTTCTCGCCGTTGAGCACGGCGGCCAGCGCGCGCATGTTGCTTTCCTGCGGCGGCTGGTACGGGTGCATGAGCCGCCCGCTCTCGTAGTGGCGCGGCTCGTAGCGCTCCAGGGTATCCCACTTCCCATACTTCCCGTAATGCTCTTGCTCATGGTGGTGCCGTTCCCCGGGGCTGTACGAAATAAGTGGGCGGTGATCCCCAAAAAACTTTGAGCTTGAAGAGCCGTGGTGTCCAGGGTTCTGGCGGCAGTTATCTGGACCGGAGTTGTCGTCTGACATATCGGACATGAGAGTCTCGTTCCTTTCGATTTCCTCATAGACCGGGTCGTCTTGGATGACGCGGAACTCTTGTTCGGATCCTCGTCTATACATTCTGCCTTGCTGGTTCGCGATTTCGGAGTACGTGTGGTTGATATTCTGGCTGCCGTGATGATGATGATGTTTCCTGCGGTCGTCTTTGTAGTGTTTTCGGAAGATCATCTCCTGGCTGCCTGGCGAGTGCTGTGACATGTAGACGTGAGGGTTCCTGAAGTCGTGGTTGTAGCTGCGGGTGGTGTTGTACCCCTGGGGGTGGTGGAGAGGGCTCTCCTCGTCCTTGTGCCGGGGGGAGGGGGGCGCGAGGGGGGCGTCGCACTCGTAGGGGCTGTGCATGTGGTTCTGCTGCGCCAGCTGCCGCGACATCGTGTCGTGGTGAGGGAGAGTCGACGAGTTCACTGGGTGATGCTTAGAAGAAGTGTTCTGTAAGACAAGGATTCATGTTAAAATGGAGGTTGAGGCTGGTTGAAAGACAGCTCAATTCTGTTTGACAATTTTCTTCAAAATTTTCTAATCTAGGTTTTAAGAGATTCTTAGAAAAGTATCTAGATAAGAATATTTTTTTCTAAACATTTTAATATAAGATTTATTTACACTGGTCCTAATTCCATGAATTAGTTCAAAACTCACTAATGTCAGAGTTAGTATAGTAATGCTAATCTTAGCTAGACTAAAGTGCTATGAAGTGTTATTTCTCCTGTACACACAGCGAATATTCAGTTTTTATACAATTCGATGAAACACGAGGTAGTAATCAAATGGATTGTCATGTCTTTTGGATAAATAATAATTAAACCGTTCTATCATTACTAATTCTAGATGAGTAAATCTATCCGCCATTTCGTTCTTGGTAAGTGAAAATAGAAAAATTCATAGATCAGGGATTGCTACACTGAATTTTCAATATTAAAAGTGTTCTAAAGATAACTTATCTACATGTAATGTAAAATTGGCAATTGGACTTTCAAAAAATTGCTTCTATGTAAGACAGATCTACTTATAAGTTAAGAATCCATTTGCTAACTACTCCGTGTCATTCAAAAACAGTTACATGGATGAATTTTGTTTAGAATGGACGTTAAATGGCCATGATGGACGATTGTGTACAGGAGGTATTCGGAAGGAGATGGGTAGGGCTATGCAAGTGAGGTGACGTCATGCAATGTCCTCTACGGTTATCCACATGCAAAATGTTAGGTGATTCTTCACGATTTAGTAAGATCTGATCCCCGTCACCGATGTTAACTGTAATATTACTTATTTACAGAAGTATTTGAAATATACTAAGTATAGTAGAAACCTGAAAATGAAAATAATTTGAAAATGTCCGTCGCTAGGCTGTTAAACGAAATGATTAATCACTCTACATAATTTAATAACTAATTAAGATATTAAATGTCTAATTTCTATGCGGTAAATAAGTTAAGGGTCTGCCTGAACTAGGAACTAGAAAGTATTAAAGTGTGCAAACTTAAATATGCCGATAAAGTAACAAGTAATTAACAATTTTTTTTAGAATACAAAACTTCAAAAACCCCTTATTCACTTCTTAGATCTTACCAAAACGTTAAAGAAAACTATAAAACAAATACATTAAAAATTCAATCTAACAGCGACAAGCATTTGATACAGCCCCTCCCCTCACCTTCCATACATTAGCCGAATTCGCCATCACCGCCCATTCGTTCGCGCCAATCGACGCCGCCATCTTGTTCGAAAAACAAGATGGCGACCGAGATCTCAAATTCTGGTACTCATTTGGAACTTCGATATTGTTCCTATAGCTATGCATTGACGCTATACTCTGAGTGTGTGATGCAGAATGAGGAATATTCTGAGGCGTCGGCACTCGCATCGACCTCGCGTCGTCACTTGGAACGTAAATCGGGGCCGTAGGACGAATATTCCATCTCGCAGCTTCAGGTTGCAAGTTGTAACTCTATATAAAGAATTATCATATATTACACATATAAGTGATACTTAATACTTAAATACATGTATACTACGTAGGATAGACGACAGAATGACTAATGTATGCGATACGCATTTAGAGATAGGATTCAATTTGTATTTCCAAACTGAATGGTATAATATTTTGGACTGTTAGTCAGAAATATTGTATGCCATCCAGTGATGCTGTCAGTTTACTATAACCACCACACCACTAAAGAAACAATGTTAATATTCAAAGAAATTATTATTAGTGAAGCATTAGTGATAGAAGGCTTTTAAGAGACAGAAATAAAAAAAAACACAAATGGAACTTACCGTTGAACAAAACATACAGACATTTAAAAACAAAATGTTAGTGACATATTTACAACACAAAGATAAACATGTTAAAACAAAACAAAAACAATTGAGCTGTCTTTAACCAATTAGTGACAAAAGCCGTGGTGTCTGGTGGTATCAATTTTCTGTTTTTTTAATCAAAAATTTGGAAATACCCTATCTCTTAATGCGTACGCACCTTGCTGGCCATTCTGCCGGTATCCATGGGGGTATCTTCCACTACCAGGGTTGATATTGCTCCTAAGCTGCGTCATAGGTGCCGGGGGCTCTCTCTCAGGCATATTATGGCCAAAATTGGCCGCTGTCGCATTTAAACTTGGGCCAAAATTCGACGAAGGTCCGAAATTTTGATTTTCTTGGGACGTACGTCTGTTTCTGTTTGAATGATAGCTATGGGCTGCGGCTGCGGCAGCTAGGGAGGCGACAGCGGCGTTGTTTACAACGTTGTTGTTGTTATGGTTATTGTTGTTGACAACGACGTTTAATGTTTTGATTATCAAGTTGTTTGTTGTTGATGCTGACGCTGCGGGGAGCCCCGACGTGCTGGCTGTGCTTTGCTATAAGTTGTAATAGAGATTTACTTGGGGTATACTTTAAGTAATAAATATAATATCTATAGTGTCAGTTGTTTTAATAGTGCAGCTACTGTGCCTCAACCTTTATCGATATCGATAAAGTTGGGATTACACTTAGCTCAGTTTATCAAATTAATCAGTATACCACCACCAATTATCATGCAATATTTTTGAAATTTTAGTTTATTCGTGAAGTCAATTTGTTATCCAAAAATAATTTGACAAATACATATTAGTTTTGTCCATAACATAAACCCGTTGCATTTCAGTTTAAGCAGCGGTTTCGAAATTCCCTGTATTAAATACCTAAATATTAATGCATTTGTTAGATTTGTCAAACTTTTATCAGCTATTAAGGAAACAGCTAAGAAAAAATTCAAAAGAATTTATAGTACCTACATTTTATAAAGTTTGATAAATCTTCCATGATCGCACATATCATAAAAACATTATTGTTATAAACATGTAGATACCGATCACCCATTATTATAATTTGGCATTAATTTAAACCAACTTTTGTATTCCAAACTCTATTTCACATAAAATAAAGTTATGGGTACAAAAATTGCAACCTAATTACGTAACACAATAAATTTTTTAAATCAATGCTATGCAATCAATATTTCTCTGCATGTGTTTCATTAATAGTATTTTAATTTATTAAAGGCCAGTTTCACAGGTTCCAGATAGCTGTCTGACAGATGGTGCCATAGAAATGTTTTTAATTTTGATTACTTTTCTATGGCATGATCTGTCAGATAGTTATCTAGAACTTTATCTTTAACCTGTGAAACTGACGCTTAAAGTTTTAGTTAGTACTGATATGTGACATAACCAGGTTTTTTTCCAATCCCCTAAATTACCCAAAAATTTACCATAAATATCGACATACCGTGACATCCCTAGGGTCGACGACATCATCGACATCGGCGGCGCTCTGGTGGTACCGCCGACTCTTGACGGAGCCCTGGCGCGTGTCCATGTGGTTGGAGGAGGAGGCGGTGGGGCCGTTGTTGTGCTGCAGGGTCTCGGAGGGCTGCCCCGTGAAGTGCAGGCAGCACGACAGCCAGCGGTGACGGCGACCGATGCGGGCGCATTCGTTTCGGAACTGGGGGTTGTTGGAAGTTTAAGTTTAGTAGATATTTTATTTATTTATTTANCTGTCAGTTTACTATAACCACCACACCACTAAAGAAACAATGTTAATATTCAAAGAAATTATTATTAGTGAAGCATTAGTGATAGAAGGCTTTTAAGAGACAGAAATAAAAAAAAACACAAATGGAACTTACCGTTGAACAAAACATACAGACATTTAAAAACAAAATGTTAGTGACATATTTACAACACAAAGATAAACATGTTAAAACAAAACAAAAACAATTGAGCTGTCTTTAACCAATTAGTGACAAAAGCCGTGGTGTCTGGTGGTATCAATTTTCTGTTTTTTTAATCAAAAATTTGGAAATACCCTATCTCTTAATGCGTACGCACCTTGCTGGCCATTCTGCCGGTATCCATGGGGGTATCTTCCACTACCAGGGTTGATATTGCTCCTAAGCTGCGTCATAGGTGCCGGGGGCTCTCTCTCAGGCATATTATGGCCAAAATTGGCCGCTGTCGCATTTAAACTTGGGCCAAAATTCGACGAAGGTCCGAAATTTTGATTTTCTTGGGACGTACGTCTGTTTCTGTTTGAATGATAGCTATGGGCTGCGGCTGCGGCAGCTAG
This sequence comes from Heliothis virescens, assembly GCA_002382865.2. Classification (NCBI taxonomy): domain Eukaryota; kingdom Metazoa; phylum Arthropoda; class Insecta; order Lepidoptera; family Noctuidae; genus Heliothis; species Heliothis virescens. The sequence continues at coordinate 6,220,188 of NWSH02000162.1, read as the reverse complement.
GGAGGCGACAGCGGCGTTGTTTACAACGTTGTTGTTGTTATGGTTATTGTTGTTGACAACGACGTTTAATGTTTTGATTATCAAGTTGTTTGTTGTTGATGCTGACGCTGCGGGGAGCCCCGACGTGCTGGCTGTGCTTTGCTATAAGTTGTAATAGAGATTTACTTGGGGTATACTTTAAGTAATAAATATAATATCTATAGTGTCAGTTGTTTTAATAGTGCAGCTACTGTGCCTCAACCTTTATCGATATCGATAAAGTTGGGATTACACTTAGCTCAGTTTATCAAATTAATCAGTATACCACCACCAATTATCATGCAATATTTTTGAAATTTTAGTTTATTCGTGAAGTCAATTTGTTATCCAAAAATAATTTGACAAATACATATTAGTTTTGTCCATAACATAAACCCGTTGCATTTCAGTTTAAGCAGCGGTTTCGAAATTCCCTGTATTAAATACCTAAATATTAATGCATTTGTTAGATTTGTCAAACTTTTATCAGCTATTAAGGAAACAGCTAAGAAAAAATTCAAAAGAATTTATAGTACCTACATTTTATAAAGTTTGATAAATCTTCCATGATCGCACATATCATAAAAACATTATTGTTATAAACATGTAGATACCGATCACCCATTATTATAATTTGGCATTAATTTAAACCAACTTTTGTATTCCAAACTCTATTTCACATAAAATAAAGTTATGGGTACAAAAATTGCAACCTAATTACGTAACACAATAAATTTTTTAAATCAATGCTATGCAATCAATATTTCTCTGCATGTGTTTCATTAATAGTATTTTAATTTATTAAAGGCCAGTTTCACAGGTTCCAGATAGCTGTCTGACAGATGGTGCCATAGAAATGTTTTTAATTTTGATTACTTTTCTATGGCATGATCTGTCAGATAGTTATCTAGAACTTTATCTTTAACCTGTGAAACTGACGCTTAAAGTTTTAGTTAGTACTGATATGTGACATAACCAGGTTTTTTTCCAATCCCCTAAATTACCCAAAAATTTACCATAAATATCGACATACCGTGACATCCCTAGGGTCGACGACATCATCGACATCGGCGGCGCTCTGGTGGTACCGCCGACTCTTGACGGAGCCCTGGCGCGTGTCCATGTGGTTGGAGGAGGAGGCGGTGGGGCCGTTGTTGTGCTGCAGGGTCTCGGAGGGCTGCCCCGTGAAGTGCAGGCAGCACGACAGCCAGCGGTGACGGCGACCGATGCGGGCGCATTCGTTTCGGAACTGGGGGTTGTTGGAAGTTTAAGTTTAGTAGATATTTTATTTATTTATTTATTTTTTTATTTATGAATTTTTGTACACACAAAATAGGAAAACAGAACAGGAAAGAAAGAAATTACAAAGGTAGTTTTAATGAAGGTTTAGCTTCTTATTTATACTAATATTGTAATGCTGAAGAATCCGTTTGCTAGAACGCGGTCATCTCAGGAACTACTGGTCTGTCATTTATTGAGGAAGGCTATAGGTCACGTTTTATTCAAATACGCGGAGTTAGTTAGTTCCCACGAGACGCGGTTTGAAACCGCTCACGGAAGGTAAAATACAGGAATTGGCTTAAGTTTTAAGGGACTAATATCAAAATTCTATCTCTAGCAGCAAATCCACAGATAGCTAGGGTATTGAAATACAAAGTAAATTAAATGTTAAAGCCATAATGACCAGTAGTCAAAGCTCACCTTATCATTCTGCAGACAGTGGAAAATGAATATGACGAGACCTTGCAGCGAGTTGAGGATAGTGAAGGCATATGCCATGGCTACCGTCTGCTCGCTCAGGTATAGCAGCCCGAAGGTCCATGTCAGGCCGAGTAGGAAGGCTAGTACTAGCGAGCTCTTCAGCCATACCCTGGAAGAGAAACGAAAGTTTTATGAGATATCTTAGCGGTACTCGTTTTGCGAGCCTATTGGTAGGGTCTCTGCTTTCATGTGAACATCTTCGGCGGTCGTTACGGTTAGAAGCCAGAAAGTGCGATAACCAGTCTTTCCAAAGGGTGTACAGTTGGAATTGGATTGAGGTCAGATAGGCAGTCGCTCCATGTTAAACTCTGGTACTCGGCAGCATACAGACATATAAATGACGCTAATATTAATATACTTACTTCATCTTATATAGTTTAGCGTCGTCCTTAGCCTTCAGGGAGACGGTAGAATGCGTGCACATCATGTAGATTACCATAATCAGGCATATCCAATTCGCCTGAAAAATTACAATAATTCATTAGTTTTCACTTCCTACCAGAGAGGCAGTTATTAATATTGTTTACAGTGCAAAACAAAACACAGTATTAAAACAATGAAGTAATTTTCACACTAGGGGGTTCGCCGCTAGGTTTTCTCGAGTAAATCGTACGGTGTTATGAAAACAATTCACAACTGGCGATTCAAACGACGAATAACGCGTAAATACCGAGAGCAAAATACGCTGGTTTATTTAAAAAAAATCCTTAAAAATGGTTTCCCTCTTTTTTGTTGGTCTTCATACTTAACCTTTTTGCCAAGACCATAGGTAATCCGTATCACAAAAAAAATACAAATAGACAAACACTCACCATCAGCACCAAGATCACAGGCCCCACGAAGCTCATCATGAACCACCGGTCAGTAGTCAGCCAGCAATGCCTGTCAGTGCCATATCCTCCAGGGTACACGGCTGCGGAGACCAGCACTATGAGCGCCGGTACCAAGTAGGCGCACGTGCAGTACCAGCGAGCTCGAGGGTGTTCTGGTTCGAAGACTTCGACTAGCATCGCGTAGAGGTGGAAACCTGGAAGGGTTTTTAAAGGTTCTTGGTAAATGTTGACTATGGCTGTGTTTTTTGAAGAAAAAGTGTTCATTATAATACATATGACTAAAATCCTATGTGGAAAGTTCCATGATGATTTTAAGGGCTTATTACCAACTGCTCCATTTTCCGACCTGGGAATCGAACCCAGGCAAAAAAACAAGTAATTCTAGGCAGAAAACTACGTGTTGCAATTCCCTGGAAAGTCTAAACCCAATCTGGTAGAACACCATTTGAGCAAACTTAGTCAAAAATAGCTACTTAATTATGACCTTAATTTACGAAAGACCCAAATTACAATTTTCGAAATCTTACCTTCAAGGAACATCCAAGCGAAAGCAGCCAGGAAGAAGTAATGCAGCAACCCAGCGACCACTCCGCAGAAGATCCTGTTGTCAGTCTTGTCGATGCCGGCGAGGAACACCACCTCGGCGACCAGGAGGCACGCGCACAGGTTCTTGTGGATCAGCGCGCGGTCTGACTGCTGGACCAAGGGGGGTGTGAGATTTGGAGAAGAAGCAGTGAAGAAGAATAGGGAGAACCCCTATTCCTAAAAGGTCCTATCAATTAACCAGTTTATTTGTGAAACATGGGTGTTTACTTAGGTGCTATATACGTAAATAGTGATGTGCTTAGTTTTATTTGGCAAAAATAAGTAATTAGGATGCCGGGATCGTTGTATGCCTTGTAATAATTAACTCCACCTAAGTCTACAATTTCTTTATTTTTTTTGTCTCCAAAACCTACCTTTCCATTCCTAAAGCAAGTAAACACTATAATAGCCGCTGCCAAAGCGACAGTGGAGATCCCACAGCCGATGTACGTGAGGGTCTGCAAGGCCAACTCGTGCGCAGCGCTGAGAGGCACCCCGTGGACATCCATGAGGATCGCGAAGTTCGTCAGGTGGGAACAGGAACAGCCCGTGTGGGTCGCGTTTGACCATTCTACTTGGCAGCCTTCGGGAGACCAGCCACTGTGGAAGGTAAATGGTAAAATTAATGATGAGATATTGATAATAAAGTTGACTTTTTCTTTTGAAGAGTTTGTTTGCTTGAACGCACTTTAAATTAGGAATTACTTATCCGATTTAAAAAAATATTTCAGTGTTAGATAGCACATTTATTGGGGAAGACTATAGGCTATTTTTTATTTTACCCAAACTATACAAACTGCTCGGAAAACGACAAAATCGAGATGATAATTGCTTAGTAGGTAAATTACAAATTCATATAACTTCCAAATTGTTATTAATTTCCACCCCAGTGACGCTAGTTGCTCCTGTAAATAAAGTAAATATTCTTAAATTGTAAACTTACTGCAACGTATAATCCCAGAAGACACAGGCGGGGTTGGTGACATTCTCAACCTTGATGTGCTTCATAGTGATCTGTACCATTTGGGATAGCTGGATGTGGCGCCCGTTGCCTAAGCTTGCTGATATCACCTGGCAATAAATATTTCTATTAAATCCAGAATTCTGTAACTACACTCTTGGGGATTGCCAACTGCAACTGGACTTTATAAATTGTACAAGTTTGATGGTTTTTTATTTCAATAAGATTCGAGAAATCTGTAACTATATTTTTTATTGGCTTCTGCAACTGGACTTTAGAAATACAAGATGATGTGTTTTTGTCTGAAGAATTTCTATAGAAAGGCAGAAATGAAAAATTTAATCACAAATTACAGCAATCTTGAAAGACCTGTATTCAAAGATGCCACAGGGATTAGAAAAAAAAAATCATACATGAATGGAAAATCATAACTCTAGCTAACCGTTGCTATCCACAAAAGTTGATCATGCCCAATAATCTTTCAGTTTCTGACGCCAACATAGAACAAGTTAACATTGCCGAACTCTTACCTTAGAATTCAACACTCTAGTAACATTCCTCTTCTCCTTTTCAGAGTTGATGCTGGTGGATGAAGAGGTGCCGCTGTCAGCTTGGAAGCTAGAGAGGAACCGAGGAGTCTTGCCGAAGGTCGGTGGTAAGATCTGTTCTAATCGGTCGAAGGCAAAGAACACGATGCGGACGAGATCGTTCTGACGGTTGTCTGAAAAGGGAGTAAGTTTTTAATCAGAGAAATATACCAATATTATAAAGCTGAAGAACTTGTTTGTACGTGAGTGTCATTTATCGAGGAAGGCTATAGGCTTTTTATTATTTGTGTGTAAGGATAGTTCCCATGATATACGGGTAAAATCACTGGTGAAAACTAGTCGTGTGATAAATTAAGTGTTTTGAAACCCGCGAAGATAAAAGTTTCTTTTACATGCAAAGCTATCGACAAATATGGCGAAAAAGTTTATTTCTCGAAATATGTCGTCCAGACAGACGTTGGTCACGGCGGCTGTTCCCTCTAAGGAGATCAGCCAGCTGCACAGGACATATTAAAATGCACAAGCATTTGCGCAGACACAGGTGCACTCCCTATTCCCTCACTCTCATAACCCGATGGGAGTCCAATAAACTTACCGAGTAAAGCTGCTTTGGGTATGGTGATGGTATCTTCAGAGCCTTTCCACTGCTCCTGCGCGATGGCTGACGGGAATGTCTCATCTTCCACATTCTTTACTTCCAAAACCCTCACGGAAAGACCTGTGGATTAAGAATATAAGTTTGTATATCTTTTCTAATGTTTAAAGCTGATGAGTTTGTTTGTTTAACCTCGATAATCTGCGGAATTACTGGACTAATTTGAAAAGTTCTTAGTGTAGAATGTCCATATTTTGACCGTCATTTTACTTTAACTGAGTGCGCGGAGTTCCTGTGACATTCATTCGTAGTAGCTGTAGTTTTGCTTCTACATACATACCACTTTTGTGTTATTATCCTCGAATTAATCAAACGGCTAGTCTGTATGTCACAGCAACTTACTTATGTGTGACTAAGGCTGAGGCCAAACGCAGAATTTCGATCGCAGAAAATCGTTACAAAAAAGACAACTCATTTTGCGTTGCCGTGTGAATCAAATAGGACTTTTGTATGAAACCGAATGTAGCAGATTTTCTGCGACCGAAATTCTGCTTCTCACAACTAACAAAATTACGCTCGTTTGGCTTCACCCTAAGATAGCATGATGTTTGAGCAGTCTTTAAAATTGAGTGGAATTTCAATATTTCACCGAATAAATTACCATTGCCTTACTAAACCGTAAACGATACTTACAAATATTCTTCACAATCTGCAGTATAGTTTTCTCTTTAGTAACAGCATCAGCCAATAAAAACGCGTTCTCCTCTAGTTGTGTCAACAAGGCACTGGCTGCTCTGCTCTGGGCTTCAGAACTGAGGTCTGCCCACGAAGACCTCTGGGCTTCTTCGAGAAGGTTAGACCCTGGTGGAGAAGAGTGCATTGAGTTGAAGTTAAGGAGACTCGATCCTGTGGTGAGGGTAAGCAGAAAAGCAGGTTAAGGTTTTAGTTGAAGCTCAATTCTTTACTCTTTATATTGATATGATTCTTCAAACATGTGGTGTATTTGTGATTTTTTTGTCTTTGACAAGAATTGAGCTTCAATTTAAGCAAGCAACTTAAGTATAAAGACTGATAAAAATATAGAAGAATAAAGATAAGTAGCATGAAACGCAAGTATAGATATTTTTTTACGATAGCGGGTAAACCATAATATGTGCTATAATGTTAGGAGCGAATTCAAATAAAAGTCAAGCTCGTACAACGTAAAAGCACACGCACGTGCACTGACGAGCAATTATGTACCTTTACCAGTGCTGTCAGTACTGACTGTCGCGGTGCCTTCTCGTCTATGCGCGTGCGTGTGTGAGTGTGACGTTACGAACGTTAGTAGGTAGCTTCACAACTGTTCTATATTTAAACTGTGATAAAAGCTTACTTATACAGTGCACAATATCTATGTGAGCTCTAGAGCGCTCAGAAGTGGTTGAGTCGCCGGGTCATATAAAGTGCATGTTCATTTACATTTATAAGTTCTAGTTTGCCCAAAAACTTCAGACAGGTCAGTTAAGAACTTCAGCATATTATTTTCGTAATAAACTCACCAGTTTTGATGACTCCAAGGAGCATATCAGTGACGATGGCCTCTCTTTGCCTCGGGTCCGGGAAGGTCTGCACATTCTGTGACATGCGTTGTGCTAGTTTCTTCATAATACTGGTCGTTGTCATCATGTCACCGCCGTATAATGTCTTTGATGATGTCACCTGGTGATGAAAGGTTTGATATTGGATTTTACACTCTGGTTGTATTGTGATAGGGTGTGAATTTGATTGTGTCGGAGTTCGAGATTTTTCAATGATGTTTTAGATTCTGTTTTCAGCATAAGTGCTTTTAGAAAATTGGATTTTGACATAAAAATACAAGTAGCTTTTAAGTACGAGGATAATTTAACTTTCCTGTATGTGACAAAGTGCTAAATTGTGTTTTATTCTATGTTGCAGGAAAGTGGGACTAATCTTTATTTAGAAAACACAATTTAAAAGCTTTCAGTTTATAAATCAAATAATACCTACTTCTATGGTTTCTCTAACAAAAGTTATATAATCCTCTATTGCCTGACTATACATACCTGTGCCAGGTCGTTGCTGATGCTTAAGAGTGACTCCCCCTCCCTCACTCTAGCCTCGAGGCTGTTCAGCCATACGGAACGACACTCGCTCAGGTCAGGAGTGGCGCCGTGCCATTCTGGTATTGCATCGGCTGTGGAAATACGTGATTCATAAAATATTCCCTTAAAATGTAGTCTCATGTGTGTTACTCATAAAAAATGTATTGGCCACTACATTAGGCACTAAAAGGATTGGGCTACGGGATTGTTCAAAAGGCAATCGAAGGAACAGAGGCGGGGTTTAGTCAGTCAAACTCTAACACCCACTGCACCGATAGCAGGAGAAATCATCTGATGATTAACCTTCTCCAAAATAGGCATTAGCCTTATAAGCCTTTCTATATTGAAGGTTCTTTGTTGAACTACTATTAATCTTGATACTTTTCAGCAGCCTTTTTAAATATTTGATGACTGAAAACCTCTCTATTCTAAACAAGTATGGCTCTTGTAAAAAAATCTTCTACTTACTGTATATTAAGTCGTTGGCCACTTGGGCGATGTTGCCAACTGTGTCAACCAGACCGCTGCTCCCGCGGTAGTCTATGATATGTTCTGGAGAATCACCGTCACGACCTATACGAAGATAATATAAAATTAAGCAAAAAAAACATGATATAGGATGAGAAAATTTAGACAAACAGTGGCTAAAGTAGGATACTAAGTAACTACAAATATATTTTTTTTTATTTGTGTTTGGACACTATAAGCAGTAGGGGGAGATTTAGAAGAGAGATTCTAACGACTGCCAAAAACGATCAAATGACAGCTATGACCCATTAATCTAACGTGCCCTCCGAAACAAGGAATAACTCATCATGACCTAGGTCACCCATCCAAGAACCTTATTATTGATCGATACGTGCGACTGATACTTAACCACAAGCCTTTTATGGAAACTATAAATAAATAAAATGACTGTTCATCCTACCTTTCAGCAGAGCTTCAGATCCTAATCTCCTGAGGAGTTCCATCTGGCGATCACTGGGCTGATCCAAGCCAAGGTCGTGGAAGTTCTCGCCTGAAGGTAGACCGGTGCCACGGCGACGAGGACGCTCCTCTTCCGTGAACTGGTGAGGTGTCAGCGTGCATCTGGTGGGGGGGAGACCAGGTTAGAATTGTTGAAGATATTTAAAGAAAATTGGGGATCTAGAGAAGATTAGTATTTAATCCATACAGAAGTATAATTAGAGTGGAGTATGATTTGTCTCGTTTTCAAAAAATATTTGTTACCTACTTTAGACAAAGCAAAGTCACATACACTTTAGACATAGAATGACTAGAGTAGTCCATTTTACAATTTAATTTGGAATATTTAGTTAAAATATTCCTAATTCCTGTGGTGAAACTTTTGAGAATAGAACACAAAACCACTACAGTAAAATTAAAATCCTCTTTCTTAAAAGTCGGTCGAAAACCACTGATAAAACTGAAGTGTTACAATTTCTAGAGTACGTGCAAGGATCAAAATTTGACAGTGAAAATATATCCTCTAATCAGTAAAGTTGATGATACTTACTTCCACCGAGCCAATCCCGTGGCTCCTCCCGGACATGGCTGGACAGCATACGTGCCCGCCATCGTCCAGTTCCAATTCAACCCTCTCGCGCTGACCTGTGGGCAGAATACTCGCCGACCGATGTTGGGGGTTGCTATCGTTGCTGGAAAACAGAATTTACAGGTTAAGTTTCAATTTAGCTGATTTATGCGCAAGAGTATTTACTGCATGTTTTATAGTACTATACGTTGCAACTAATTTTTAGTATGCTATTCTATTTGCAATATCTTCTCAAATTATTACACGTGGACAATATTATAAGCAAAATGCATAAAAAAAATTGTAGATATCTTCTTTACTATAGAAATCACTTTTGGCAATAACGAAAAGTCCAGTTTAAATACTAGCTATCACAAGTCAACCACATACATTATGTGATGACAGTGACATTATAAGTTTCTGAATTAACTGTTAACTTACAAAAAGTTCTTTCAATTTCGTCCAAGATATCGGTGCCGGGTCTGTTGTCCTTCGGAGGCAGGTGCACCGCTGGTGTCGGCTCCGAGTCCTCGTCTTTAGCAGGCCATTCCATCGTGCCTTCTGTCACAGCTGAGGAATAGATGAGGTGGTCAGAAATATCACATTGAGAAGGTAGGGGGTAAACAGCGGTTGCAACTCGGTGAGGTTAGGGTTGACCTTCATCAGCCTGTTCCATTTGTATTAACTAAAACTAGATAGGTTATTTGTAAAGGACGGTGTTAATAAAAATAGTTTTAGCAAAACTTAAAACCATCTTGGTTCTGGTGCAACCCATCTATGAGTGCTAGACTACCTGTAGTAAGAAGCTTAGTTATTTCTATTATTTTATTGCATTTCGACGGTTTAAAAGCTTGACAGTTGACAGACCCTGTTAAGTAAAGAATATCTAAGTTGCTTACCTGGTTCATCTTCCTTAGCAGCCTTATCATTCTTCTGGTTATGATCAGGTTCTATAACCTTGGGTTCTTCTTTAGCTTCTGGAATGTTTTCTCTCGAGCTCTGAGGAGGTTCCCTTTCGGATGAGGAGTCCGGCTGTCTCGTTGTAGTCTTCTGAAAGAATGGGGTATTATGAATTGTTGGAAAGTGGAATTTTCTCATGAATAGATGGATTTGAATGGACATTGGAAGATATAGAAAGTAAGATTACAGTTTATGAATAGATTGCCAAAATTCGAATAAACCTCGGGAGAAGATAAGCAGGATTATCCGCTATTTCAGTTTGAGATAAAGAAGTAATTCCCTAAGATGCACTTTATCTATAGACAGTTAAGTTAGGTTGGTTCTGTTAGTAAGTGATAAAATGTACTTAATTGTTCTTATGTTAAAGTTAACCAAACGAATTCACACTATAAAATGGTCCCTAACTTAGGTCATATTAATATCATACTTAAAGGTCCTGTCATTAGACACATTGCAGGTATCAAACACCACTAGAAACGCTTCGCAAACACAGAGGTAAACTCTTACACACACATACATACAACAACTGGTGAGCATATGACGTCATACCACGTCACACCTCCCCGTCCACACACGTTCCACGTAAAAAAGAACTCAATCACCTTAGAAGCGACATCACCAAGCTTCACCTCAGGGGGTAGCGTGATATGTGGCCTGAAGGTCGGGGGGGTGATGACTGTGGGCTTCTTCCTCTCGTTCTGCTGCGTTTGGATGGGACTTTTGGGGATGGGCGGCTGGGTAGACCGCCAGACTGTCGGCTGGGAGGTGATGAGCCATGGAGGTGATGGCCTGTTCGTTGTGCTGGTGGTTGACGCTGGAATTGAAGCCAAATAAATGTTAGGACATGGAAATATTGATATTTAGATTGTACAAGTATTGATGATGATTTTTTCTAGTAAAAATGTATCGTTACGGTAGTGAAATCAACCATGGGAATCAAAGTTTATTGTATTGTGATCATTTTCTGTTACTTGTTTTTACCGACACTTTAGAAATTGAATTTAAAAATCGGAATGATATTTTGACGGTATCTTTTACTATAGGTATCATTCAGTTAGTTGCTTAATTGAAGGTTATTTTTAACTCAGAAAACCAGGAAATAACCCCTACTATTATAGCTTGAAATAATTGTCTGTTATATTTGACTTTAAATACAACACACTAAAGTTTTCCCAAGTTTAAAAAAAACGTGGGCTGTTCTTTCGTCATAGTATGACGTAAACAGTTTGTTAATAACGTAAGATGACGTTTTATGACGTCAAACTCACCTGGCACACATTGGTAGTGGGCTTCGAGATATTTGAGCGTGTTAGGGCACGGGTCACCGAACATGTTTGTGCTGGCTAGTATACTGCAGTTCTGATGCATACTACATCTGAAAATTGAGAAGATACAATTTATAGTATTGGTTTTAGTGATTTTTTCAGTGGAAACAATAATAATTAAAACAACTTTCAAAACATCGCTAAGTTAAAACTATTAAAATTAGATGTCAAATAACCAGTTAATCGACTGTTTACTGACGGATAATTGATAAGTGTTACAATAAACACATTACCCTCCTTAGCGTGGCGGAGTCGGGTAAAACAAGAACAAAATGTAATGTAAGGCTGTCAACTCTTAAGACAATGTAGCTTAGGGCACGTAGCCGTATTATAAAACGTTATGAAGTGAAAATTACATTCTTATTAAGTATATAGCATATATGTAAATATATAAATACAAGTATAACGTATCCTTCAATCAATTTAGATGTCATTTACATGAGTTAAGGGGAGGACTGCGCAGTTTATTGGCAATCTCGTGGCCTAACGTCATCAACTTATAGACTATTTAATTTTCGGCAATTTTCGGCAACGCTCGGGTCTTTCCGGACGGCCTCGGGATAACGATTGGTTGTTATCCAGTGTTTATGTTTAAACGAGTTGTTTTAGTTTAGTAATGGCGTTTAGAAAGGTTCAAAATGTTTTTTTTTTATTATTATAATTTCAAAGTTAACGGTTTTTCGTTTTTTTACATCTTATTGTTACGTTGTAATGTAAACATCTAACTAAAAGTTGAAATGATATTATATTTTTTATGTCACATTCTTACGAATTAATATTAAAAAATTAACACAATTAAATTAAAAAATATGTGTCAGATTTGATTATTTCGCTTATTAGCTTAAGTAGGTACTTAGGTATTTAAAGAAAATAAGGACCCAAAATATGTATAAAAATATAACCCGATTATTCGAAAAAGTTTCTTCGAACACATAAAACTTAATTTCTCATTATGGTAATCATATTAGCTACCATTTATGTTCATTCGCTTGTAATGAATATCGATTAGCATAATTTATATAAAAATTCAGAAATCAATGTCTCCTTTATAGACTTGAGGATTTTGAGTTAAAATAAATAAACCTATTATTGGTTAATAAGTAATAAAAAACTTAGTAAAAAATAATACGATATAAAAAAGGTTGATATCGTAAAAATTACATAAAACCTCACAAATTTGATATTTAATAGGCTGTTAGTGAAAACGTAATTTGGATTATGTTTCGATGAAATAAATTATTCGTTTTTTCTTATTGAGTATAGAATTACTTGGTCGTAACTAGAAAGAATTGAGGAGTTCGATAATTGATTCATTAAAAAGAAAATATTTCTTCTAAATATTCCCTTGGCAAACCCAAAATAGGCTTTATTATTAATTTCATTCAAAATGTCTACTTATAACTTGAAATTAAATCGTGATAATCTTCTTATATATAAAAATGAATTGCTGTTCGTTAGTCATGCTAAAACTCGNTCATTTACATGAGTTAAGGGGAGGACTGCGCAGTTTATTGGCAATCTCGTGGCCTAACGTCATCAACTTATAGACTATTTAATTTTCGGCAATTTTCGGCAACGCTCGGGTCTTTCCGGACGGCCTCGGGATAACGATTGGTTGTTATCCAGTGTTTATGTTTAAACGAGTTGTTTTAGTTTAGTAATGGCGTTTAGAAAGGTTCAAAATGTTTTTTTTTTATTATTATAATTTCAAAGTTAACGGTTTTTCGTTTTTTTACATCTTATTGTTACGTTGTAATGTAAACATCTAACTAAAAGTTGAAATGATATTATATTTTTTATGTCACATTCTTACGAATTAATATTAAAAAATTAACACAATTAAATTAAAAAATATGTGTCAGATTTGATTATTTCGCTTATTAGCTTAAGTAGGTACTTAGGTATTTAAAGAAAATAAGGACCCAAAATATGTATAAAAATATAACCCGATTATTCGAAAAAGTTTCTTCGAACACATAAAACTTAATTTCTCATTATGGTAATCATATTAGCTACCATTTATGTTCATTCGCTTGTAATGAATATCGATTAGCATAATTTATATAAAAATTCAGAAATCAATGTCTCCTTTATAGACTTGAGGATTTTGAGTTAAAATAAATAAACCTATTATTGGTTAATAAGTAATAAAAAACTTAGTAAAAAATAATACGATATAAAAAAGGTTGATATCGTAAAAATTACATAAAACCTCACAAATTTGATATTTAATAGGCTGTTAGTGAAAACGTAATTTGGATTATGTTTCGATGAAATAAATTATTCGTTTTTTCTTATTGAGTATAGAATTACTTGGTCGTAACTAGAAAGAATTGAGGAGTTCGATAATTGATTCATTAAAAAGAAAATATTTCTTCTAAATATTCCCTTGGCAAACCCAAAATAGGCTTTATTATTAATTTCATTCAAAATGTCTACTTATAACTTGAAATTAAATCGTGATAATCTTCTTATATATAAAAATGAATTGCTGTTCGTTAGTCATGCTAAAACTCGAGAATGGCTGGACCGATCAGGCTTATTTTGGTTTTAAAATGTTTGTACAGATCGAGGGAAGGTTTAAACGATGAGAAAACATAGGATAATAAAAAAAAAGTTAAGTAATACGAAGTTTACCTGGTCAGCTAGTAATTATATAAATTAGGTATACAATATTTAAATTATGTCAATATATGGCAGCATTCTATGGCAAATGGGATACTGATTAATTCTACGAAATCTTAGACCTTAGTTTTTTTACCTCTAACCATATAAATAAAACCACAACGACATTTTAACCATATAGTCAATAATTTAGCATTAGTTTGAGATTATATCAGAACTCAGCTATCTACAAAGCCGCAACTATTTCACTTCGCCATATTGGAGTTTAATAATAACAACAGTTTAAAACATTCTATGTTTGAAGTAGCAGCAACTTAACTGGAAGTTTGAAGTCGATTTTTGAAAGCAGCGAATGTAAATACATTTTTGGGAATAATTTCGCCCGCAAAAAATACTTTAAAATGTTAACTAAAATAAAATTGATATAATCGAAGATTTACCTTATAATCTATATTTTATAGTGGTCCTAGGGTCCTAAAGGGAACTACAGCTTATTAATAGGAAGTTGTATTGTGTTTATATCAGAAGTATAGTAGGTTTATTCTATCCCGATGAGGGAAGTAGTACACTCAGGATGCGGGCCAAACGCAATGATTCCTCAATGATTTTAGGGACAAAAAATGTAATTGAACAATATTTTAATTACAATATTGCACAGTGTTATTGTAGACACCTTCTGTGTTACCAAAAGTGTCCTAACAGCTGCACAGCGGAAGATCTACGTGCCGCCTCTGACAAAGCCGTGAGCGTGGCAAAATATTGGGCCTCCACAATTTAAATTTAATTTGCCATCGACTCGCTAAGAAGACTGAAGAAAATCTTACCTGCTATGTAAAACCCGCAAACTCTTCGTAGACATACAGTTGACACTCCAGTCGGTATTGCCATGGTCATTGCATATCGTGATGGAGAACCTTCCATAGTTCGCCCTGATGAGGTGGATAACCGAGCCTTCTCTGCAGCCGATCTTCAGGGTTTTGCCTTCGCAGGCATATGCTGTCTCGTACCTTGGTTCTGTGGGCAAATGGAGATTAATTAGTTATTGGGTTAAAAAGTAGGGTGTTTTTGGGAGATGTTGTCGAAAAAATATATATGGTAATGTGTTGATATTTAGCTTAAAATTAGAGTCAACTGGCCTTACTGCCAAAAGCGGCAATTCAGGTAGATAATGATCTAAAATAAATATATTTCTAAGACTGGACTTATTTTTTTCCATATTCCCTGCTTGAATTTGAATTAAAAATCAGCAAGTCTTTTTTCAATTTCTGTCTAATTCGATTGAAAAGGTATTATGCATTATCCTAAATAACCAAAAACAGTTCTAATAAACTAACGGAACCCGATTAAAAAAGCCGGAATAAAACAACACAAAACAGGGTGCCCGCTCCATCATACACAGCCGCTCATTTTGGACTATGAGTCGGCGAAAACAAGTAAACGATCTGTCAGTGTTGCCATTAATTTATCCAGATTTATTATACGAGATCCCCACAATATGGGCAACACTACAAACGAAACTCATGCAACATCCATAGCTGTTTTAATTCGGAGAATGTTCTAGATAGACGGAGAAATGAGGCAATGTAGTTTGAGATAATAGGGAGGGGTCATGTTTTTCGCACTCCAAAATTGATTATGAAATGTTGAGTAGACAATTTTTATTTTTGTATTTTCTAGGTGTTTTAGATAAATAGGTTTGCGTAACGATCCGGTCACAATATCCTTGATTTGTCTAATTGGATTTATTTACGAACGAATGTTTTCGATGCCGCCATTGTGAAAATGTTTGATTATTTCAATTAGATTTGTTTTCCCGTGATTGGATTGTTGGCTTGTTTTGTGAATTAATTTGTGGTTAGAATTATTGGATATTGGTGTTTTTCAAAGCAATTTCGTGAATTGAATAAACAACTGTTGGGTCGTTATTGATAATAATTTAAATTAGTTTCTATACCCTGTCATTGTTAAACTTAGCTCACATTAAAGTTTTTAATGTAATTCTATTTTATGTATATTATATTGCCGAGCCATTCAACAGGAACATTTTACACAATTAATTAAATCGCATAAGTTCATTCATCTCGATTTCCACTCGAAAATAATATCGATATACTTAAAGCATCGCTTTCTTTAACAGCGATTAATTACAAACGATTAAAATCGGATCTATTTTGAAATTCGAATCGTCCGCGTTCTTATTACAAAAATAAACGTCTCCAATAATGATGGGCATTTGAAGGGTACAGGGGAAAAACATGCTATGTCACATTTTTATGTTTTTTAAACTGGCAATGCCATTATGAAGTATAAATTCGGTAGAACGAAACGCTAAAACACACTTTGCAGTAACATGCATAGTCACGGAGTAATATTCATAGTAAAATATTGATACAGTGCAGTAACAAGCAATGTCCAACTCGTACAGGAGAAAAATAAGCATTGTCCGTCGTTGTTAGTTTGTTATCTCGACCCATAAGAGAAATCAGGGTTGAAAAGGATCATTCAAGGTTGATTTTTCACAGAGAACATTACAATTCCTCTTGGACGTCATCTATTCTCATGGCACCTAAAAAAAAGTTGAAATGCCATAATGACTCTCATACTGCAGATGAGTTTGTACTGCCAGATCAATCTTATGAAGACAGTCTTCCAGTTTCAAAGGCAAAATTTATGGATATCCAGGCCTTGTCAAAGTTTTGTGGACCAAAAGCTAAGCAATACTTCTCACAGATAAAATATAATGATACTTAAACAATAAATATTTCATGGACATTGCATATTATTTGCCTTTATTTTCTGACTTTGATCTGTTTTCCTGTGCTAACTCAATAAACATAAGAACAAAATGGTTTTTTTCTACTATACAACAGAAACAAATATATTTTCTTTATAAATAAATATATTTTCCTTCTATTTGAAACTTTAGTGTACCTTTTTTCAAGGATCAAAAGATTAATTTAGCAATTTCTCAGTTCATTGTCTTTGTGACATTGCATGTTTTTCCCCTGTGCCCTTCATTTATTATCGACAAAACTAAATGTTTGTATGTATCGAATTATAAATTAAAGAGGGATACAGCGTTAATTATGGGCTCTTAGAATTGTTGAGGTAAACGCTGGTAATTTCGACAGTGTCCCAATAGTCGTCAGTTTTTGGGAAAATGGCAATTATTTAATTATAGCCATGTCTTACTGAAAGTTTTTAATTGCAATGTATTTTTGGTTATATATGCTTTAATAACAATGACAAACCTTAGTCGAAATTGTAATAGCGTCTGAATAATGAGCAATCAAAGTTGAGCACTAAGGAATTTTGCATATTTTTGTTAATTCAGGTACTGAATCGGACGCCTGACTTACTACATTAGATGTCTTGTATTGTAGGTGTAGTGGGCTGTTTTGTAAGTTTGATTATTTGGTGAAGTAGTTTAATTATCGATCTATCGATTTATCCTATAAAATTGAGTTATTTTGTTCATTATGATTATTTTATCCCGTGTGACATGTACTGGTACTTGTAGAACCCTGTCTGACCCAGTCCTCGTCATTTTTTGTATATTTTTGACGATAACTGGGACACGCTAATAAAAGTGAATGTAAAGTCGACATTGGTTGTTATTAATAGAATTTAAAATATATCTGTTATTTAAATTACCTATCTTTTATAAGGATAATTTAAAAAAAGGTAATATAAATGCAGTACTGTTTACATAAATCTTTTTATATTAGTGGGTAGCCTATAGAACACTAAACAAGCCAATGGTCGCTACTGCGGTTACAATATGGCGGGAAAAATGGCCAGTCAAGAAAAATGCAACAAAAGTGGGTAACGGAACATGAGCTGTTGAAGGGCGATGATGATACCTCGTCAAAATTGAACCATCAAATATAATCAAAAGCTTCGCAGATCGAAGCTTTCTGATTATATTTGCCTACTTTTACATTTATAACACTCTCAGTCATCCCTAATTAGAAAACCGGCCAAGTGCGAGTTGACTTACAAAAATTAAAACGATCAATTAAAGAAAGCCAGAGATTGACAATCTAATCTTTTACTTCTATCAGCCGACGAAGACAAGCCAGAGTGAGGCTTGGTTATTTGGAACTTTGGAACGTAGTATCGACGGGGTATTCCCCATCATTCTCATCATGCATGTCTCTACAAGACCACGAGGAGCCCGTGGCTAAGTAAAAGCCGCGTGGATCGATCAATTATAAGGTGAAGCAACGTCGGTGGATGGGTGACCATCTTGTCATGACGAGTTCCTCCGTGTTAAATTGGTGGGTCTTGGCTTTCATTTGAATATCTGGGCTGAGGACATCAGAATCTAAAACACTGATACCTAGCTACAATCGATGAGACTGGAAACCGACCGCAAGATACATTTAATTGTGAAAAGTCTAGATAGATAATATCTCAACGAGACCATAATGACAAGATTAAGGAGTTCTGAAATTTTGAGAGGAGACAGTAAATCCGAAGACCCTGGAGCCCTTTGAGACCAATTTAATGATAATAATGAGTTACTATTAAACTGACGGTTATACGCTTCATCGTACGTCTTTGGGTGCATTAGAAATTTTTGTTAGACTATTTCTTAATATGGTGGAAAGTTACTTGGGCTATTGGGATGGGTTGACGGTGGACCTGAAATAGAGAAACTATGAAGTTTTAGCTGCCTGCTGATGATCATGATTTAGAAACATATATAAATTGCTGGTCAAGTTACTACAGCTCACTTATCAAGCCACGGTTATGGAGATGAAGGAACGCACTACTAAGTTAGCTACTCTTCAACATCCGCCTAAGAATATTAATATGTAATGACAAAAAATGGCATTCAACCGGCGATCATCTACGTCTGTATCAAGTACGATCCCCGGTTTTTGAATCCCGGATTAGCAATGCAATAAATAAATATAGAAATGGAGGAGATAGCCAGTATACTTAACTTTACCCCTCTCCCGTAGAACTATAGTCGGTGTAATTGCAATTAAGCAACAAGGACAATTATGAGCATCTTAGGGATAATAATACCTTGACTTTAAACTGAGATCACGAGCTCTCTGTATCAAGCTTCACTGGAATACCCGCCACTCTGGCTGGTCGGAAGTGAGGGACATAAGCTTCTCCGTGGAGCACTCACTCACTCTCACTTATCCCCGCTATCCACCATGCAAGATCATCTTTCCATGAGTATCTGATCGAATTATTTCTATGTTTTGGATAGCCTTTTCAGAATTATGTGGGGTTAGCTTCAAGCAGCTGACAGTCCAGGCATGACAGTCATGAAACTCTAGTGTGTTACATCTAACATCTGCCTATCTGACCTCCTCAAACCAGTTACCGCTTGGTAAGACTGAATATCAGACTTTCTTGCTTCTGACTACTAAAGATGTCTAAATAACAGTCGGGGTCCACAATTCGAACGTGCCTTTCGAAAAACAGAGGAACTAGTTACGAAAAATAGTCACCCATCTACGAACCGACCGCGTCAAGCGTTGCTTAACTTTATGGTGGATTGATCCATGCGGTAGTGGTAAAACGTTAACTTACATTGATATTTTGTTTTTATTTAGCAAGTTTGGTTACTTTAGGGCCCTTTTTTTGAGTTTGAGAAACCGCATTAAGATTTATACAAGTTAATAACTAAAATAACATGAACCTTATTTGTAAGGAAATAGAGTTCAAATTAGCGTTGAAAGTTGACGAGTATTGGGACATCTTGCCGATAACTAGGACAAAACTGTCGGATACTGGTACAAATGGGTCTTTTTTGATATTTTAATTAATAGATTATTTATTTGTTTACCATTAATTACAAAAATATATTTTCTGAAAAGTGTATTAAATGAGGTTTCTCATCATAGTTAAATTATCCCGCTAAAACAACTAACAATGATGTGGCAGACCTGTAAACCTCGCCAAGTTCAAAAACTGTCGAGTATTGGGCCGTTTACCTTATTTCTTTGATGAATTTAATTGACGATACAATGACAGTTATAGTGTTTGTTGAGTTTTAAGTGATGTTAGACATTTTTGACGTCAATAGGTACAAACGACGTCAGGTGAACCTACCCGAATTTACCGAATTTTTAATTTTAATATTGAAGAAATTTGACGGATTGTGGTAAGTTGACGTGCTGGCGTCTGTACAGACAACAGCACATCAAGTTACCACAATCTGTCAAATTTCTGCAATCGATTTTCAACCTTATCACAATGGAGGTAGGTTAATGTTCGATTGGTAAAATTTTACAGATTCGTATACGTTGACCTGCTGTTGTCTGTACATACTCAGTATATCATGTGTTTGAATATTCAACGAGTCACGGCACCACTTTAAAGAACACAAACTTGCAAATAATATTTCTTTGCGAGTTTCAGTGTGCGAAAGTTGGCTGAAATTTTCAAATATTTTACTACCCAAAATACACAGCAAAAAAGATCTTATATTTCACAATCAATTTATTTTTTCTGCTCTCAGTAATTGGCACGTCAGTGCTGTACCAAAAATCGATGTTTATTTATCGACACTAGTGCGGGGACACGCGAAACTGCACTTAATGTCGATAGAACTAGATATATCAGAAAGTATTTTAAATCAGTAGAAAATAGTTGGTTTTTATCGTGGCAGAATCGCTAGTCAGCCCTCTAATGTTAGGCTTGAGGGGTGTGTAATAAAAATGATTTATTTGAGATGTCCAACAACCCTGTTAGGGGTTGAAAACAATTTACAACTATTCTTGTGAAGATAGGGTATAGAGTGAGGTCTGAGTAGTTTTTTTTGGGATTTTTCTTTAAACAAAATTTTTTTTTCGCTGTCATGTATCAATTAATCAAAAACGCACATTATTTTGACGGCCTCGTTGCCACAATTTTGTAAAGCATATTTGAGGGAAATTCTGTTGTATTATATGACAAAACTAACGAAGAGTTTTGGTAAAAGATACAGTTTGCGTAATAAATAAAATGATCAAAAGTATAACCAGCAAGCCAACAAAATTGAATTCAGACTTTAATAACACGATAAAAAAATCAGTTTTAATAATATTCTCCTCGTGGAAACGCCGCGCGGTAATTTAATTTTCAGCATATAATTAACTTTGTGTACACCGCCTTTATAACTATAACACAAATACTCTTTTGTATTCACCTCCTCTATTGTGCAAACACCCTTAATTCCCACACATGCACACCCCACGCACACAAAGACGTTATAATTACATTGCTACATTACAATTCCTTTTTCAAAGCCTGTAATTACCCGGGTAGGTTGCGCAAACTTATAATTATCACCCTGTGAGCGTCTTATTTCGTAGCGTTAAGGTTTAAAGTTGTTTAATTAAGTTGTAGATGATAATGGTTTGGTTTTATGGAGCCTTGTTGGGAACCGTGAGTGTCATTTGATAGTGATGTGATGTCGCGTCAATTGAATTTATTTCTACTTAAGTAAGGATTGAGTATGTGTAAAAGTACTTGAAGGAGCGGTAGGTTTTCGTGTTTAAGTTGCGTGTATAGTCATACATTTTAAACATTACAAGAGATTAATTGTCAAACAAGCCATGTTTCATTCAAGCATTTATTTTTATATAGGACAGCTAATTTTAGTAAACACTACAACAAACTACGCACGTTATTTAAATAAAGAATTCCATTTTTAAAACTAACAAATTTAAACCAGGACGCCATATTAATTCTAATTCAGAACCATAGACTCCCATCACTAAGGTCATTCGATATCCAACCGTTACACACGGTGGGTGCCCCAAACGAACGCTCCTGAATTTTAAGCAAAAATATTCACTATTCCCGCAGAAGTAAGCCCAAAATAATTAATATTTCGCCATATGCAACAGTATTGGTTTCCTGGTGCATATAATTCACTAGGTCATTAATCGAGATCAGCGGTGGTTATTTTGGGAGATTATACGGAATTTTATTAATAGAATTCCTGGTTGGAAATCGGTTTAGGGTGAAAATAATTATGCTGAACGATTTTGGGGTAGATTTTTGATAGTAATGGCTTAGGTTGTATGTGTTTGTATTTTTTTACTGTACCTCGTTAACTATATTAATCGTTGCTAATGTAATAAGGAGGAAACATTTTTAGTTTGTTTGGCTCCGAAACTACTGGACTGATTTTAATCTTTTTTCGCTGTTGAGAAGCTAGACTGTAACATAGGCTATATTTTATCCGGTTACGGGCAGTGGCTCCCACGGAACTACGGGCGAAACCGCTAGAAGACAGTTAGTAAATAAAAATACAAAGAAGCAGTTCTTTTTATTTTGTTTAATTGTGTTAAATTCTAAAAAAATACTAGACGACCATTTTCTCCCCTATTTTATATTTTTATCGAAATATAATTATAATTTTGCCAAGTGATACGCTTTGGGAAGCGTAGTGACAAATTGAAAAAGGCGTTTTTATAGTATATTTTACGAGATCCCCGAGGATGCGGCGTTTCATATATTTCAGGGAATATTCCTTCGCTATTTCAGTGGCAGGTGACTGTGAAAGCACGGTTATATTATTTACATTGCCAATAGAAAGAAAACTTTGTTACCTTAGCATTTTGTTCAGAATTTAGAATGGGTTTAGGTATGTGTTTTATTTTTAACCGACTTCTAAAAATGGGAGGAGGTTCTCAGTTTGGATATTTGTATTTTTTTAATGATGAAATTCAATAAATTATACATCTTTTTTGGGATGGTTAACCTTTTTTTCTAAACCTCTTCTATCAAAGCCTATGGAAACCGGTAAAAGTAATAGTATTACATCCATACGGAAATAAAATTGTTAACAGTTTTCAACATCAAATACGGTCCGCGGATTTAATTACAGATATTTGCATATTTTCCACCAAAAACCCGGGTCGGTACGGTCAGTAACTGGACATTTTACCCTACCTTTTGATTTGTTAATGTCCTATTTTACGAGTTTTCGGAAAAGTTTGTTTTCAAAGTACAAGTAAAGTGTGTGATGAGAATATAAAGTGTACTTTCCAAAATAAAATAAAAAATGACATAACGTGTCATTGAATTCAACCTTACCCAAAAGGTAAGTACAGCATTTATTTACTTACTTAATTTACACAAAAACAATTTCATAATAAATCCATCTAAACAACCGCTCACCTCAAAATATCAAGACGAACTGAACATATAAAAACAAAAATCGAACGGCTACCATTCGAAATTTAAAAGATTTTACCGTTCGACAGTAAAATGGCGGAGTGGAGCGGTGAACTGAGCTCTTCTGACGTCCCAACCGATCGATTCTCAAACCAAAGGAGACGTTTTACTACTTGTTTTACGAGTTACAAAATCGCGGCCCGATTTGCCACCAACATAAGGAAATACGAACGTAACTTGCTGTGTTCTGATAAAAATAAAGCCTCCGAGATTTGTTACAGGGTCTTCAGGAATACATGGTGAATGAGAATGCTTGCATGTTTTAGGTTTACGTAGATTTTGTGGCGAGTTAGATATGAGGTGGGAATCGGCGTTATTCTTATGTTTATGCTGCCGTAAAATGTCTGAGTGTGTCAGCTTTTCTTGTAAGATCGAAGCGAGACCTTTTCAGGTTCATCTATACTAATTTATACTTCTACTTAAAGAAGAAACAGATTTTTGTTTCTTTGTACCCTAAAAGCTCCGAAATTACTGAACAGATTTGAAAAATTCTTTCATTGTTGGGAAGCTAGACTATTCCCGAGTAGCATAGGCTATATTTTGACCGAGTGCGGGAAGATAAGTTCACCCGGATGCGGGTGAAACCAGAGGAAAACCGCTAGTAGACTATCAACCAAGATATACTGTACTAACATGGACAATCACAATTTTTGTATCAAAAAATACTTCAAAAACTTATGCACCAGGGATGTTTCCATATCAAATCTAAAGTGGCCTCTCAAAACAACTTACTTTCAATATTATTTCATTGTCAAACAAGATTATACCGTCTGACTGGACATCATAACCTAATTGAGACATCCATACACCCTATTTTCATATCCCTATCTGCCCCCGAAAATTCAACTTTAAAATCCCTGAAATAAAATCCATAATCGTATAAAACAATTTTGAGAAACAATGGAGTTCAAAAACGGATTCTTTGCTGCGAGATTTAAGGTGCAAAATTGCTTGTAGGACAAAAAAAGGAAAATTTGATTTCAGTAAATCGTTGGCAAACTATTGCGACGGTGTTCAAGGGGGGACAGAGGTAGTAAACCCTTAGGGCTTTTTTAACAGCTCCTCAGATATTATGCACCCCTGATCACGTCTCGTATGAAGTTGCTTCCTGTATGAACGGTTTCATTTTTCTTTTCTTTTTTTTATTCGTTTGTTTGGGTGGAGAAGGCAAGAATGGCTGGTCATTCGTCTGGTATAATCGTATTTCCTGAATCCGCCTGTCTCTGCAAGCATGACTTCATTTTATGATAGGACGAGACCATGGAAGGGACCACCCTAAATAATCTGGACGACAATGGATGAATACGAAATTTTTGAAAAGAGAATGGACGCCATTAAAAGTTTTTGTTCTATTTTTTATTAACAGCCTAGCTAATTATACAATCAGTGTAATTAATGTTGAATTTTAAAACACATAATTATACCTTTTTACGAAACTTTCTTTTCGAAAACAATTATTTAAGTTTTACATAAAAAAATCACAGCTATTTTTGTTATTAAAAAAACGAAGTTACCATAACTACATGAGCAGTAATTTCGCAAGAAAAATCTTCATATTTTTTTCTCAAGTAAATCTCATAAGATCATTAAAAAATAAAGTGCCTTTCACACAATACCGCCATTGCACATGACTGGTTTCGCACCTCTTTGTGAGGGAGGTGCGAATTGCAGGGGCTTGTCATTGCCAAATAAGATTTTTTCCTCAATCTAACCCCCGGGCACGAGGGTAGTCCGGTTATACAATTTGTGATGAAGCACCATTTGCAGTAAGTACCAACGAGTTTTCCTATATAAATAAATTGGTATATGTTCTAACATCAAACGAATTTCTACCTTTTTTTGGGATATATTTAGCACATTTTTTTTGTTCAACTACAATATTTTTAACTGTACGTAATATATACCTGGAGAATAAGGCAAATATTACTTCTAAATAGATACCAAAAACAACCAATTCTATTAGATCCTCATAAACTTAAAGATAAACCAACATGTCTCTTATAAAATACTCCCATAACGGCCACAAAGAACTCCTAAGACACTACTATATGACTGCCGCATAAAACAGCTAAAAAATAAACTCTACCGGCTTGGTAAAAATGTGCTTTTATACCACTATAAGTCGTAACTTACATCCCCACAAAGTATCACTGGGATGCTCAATTATTTTTATGCATAAAAATTCTTTGAAAAGGACTTCAAAAGTGCTTTATAAAAGACAAGGTACTGTCAAAAATATGACATGAAATTTGAAACAATAGCAATTATTGAATTGGTCATGGACAAAAACAAAATTAATGTAGGTACTTACTTATAGTAGATGTACTATAGAAAGGACAGGTTGGTTGTATAAATTACCCTGTCCTTTAAAAAGGACATTGTACTTCAATGGGTTATTATACTACACGAAAGTTCGTAGATGAAACAAAAGAATTACGCAAGATTCTAGGTGATATTCTATACCTACTTTCTACCTACCCCCGTGGGACAGAAGCGTGAATTTATGTCCGTACATGTTAAAGGTTTTGTGGAATCCCCTACAAAAACGATAAATAAAACCGACTTTTGCGATATACAATGTGGTGCACTAAATTCTAAGCGGGTACTGTAAGGACCCCTAGTTTAGGGGTCTGCCCTTCGAGTCTATTGTCAGCAAATGGTAAGTGTTGGAATTGCGTTTAGATGTACTTGTGGAGTTTCAAAAAAAAGTTTGGCTGTATAAATAAAGGTTACTTGGGAATCGTTAAAAAAACATACATAAGGCAAGTTGGGTTGAAAAAAAAATGAGAAACTATACATAAATTGTAGTTTTCGCATATGGAGGTAAATAAATAGAATTAGATTTTATCCAAAAAAGTAAATATTTACATTTTATATTCTACCTATACCAGGAAATCATAGAAATTCCTAAATTGATGGGAATTCAGTCATGGTTAAACTTTTAGTAATAGATTTAGAGCCTAGTTCAACAAATATTGCAATGCGATACATGCAAAAAATCCAAATTGTGTTAACTTTTTTCAAACATCGTTAGCGATATGTCCATATGACTAGTAACGTGGTAGAATTATATACAAAAATATGTATATGACTAGTTTTAGTCACAGATATATTTTATATTTGAAAATATGACATAAACAAGTGAAACTATCAAGACGACAAGGTCAAAAGATGCAGAATATTTTTTCCCTAGAAGTGTAATTAGCTGGATTATATAAATGACAGTGCTAAAACTATAAGTAATCAGTCAATATAAGCATTTTTTTCGATTATTTAGCTATTATCTAGTGATAAGAATTGGATTAAAGACCATATTTTTTTAAAGTGTATAGTCATACATTTCACTAGGACATGGAGCGAGCACAGCTGNGCTCCTCAGATATTATGCACCCCTGATCACGTCTCGTATGAAGTTGCTTCCTGTATGAACGGTTTCATTTTTCTTTTCTTTTTTTTATTCGTTTGTTTGGGTGGAGAAGGCAAGAATGGCTGGTCATTCGTCTGGTATAATCGTATTTCCTGAATCCGCCTGTCTCTGCAAGCATGACTTCATTTTATGATAGGACGAGACCATGGAAGGGACCACCCTAAATAATCTGGACGACAATGGATGAATACGAAATTTTTGAAAAGAGAATGGACGCCATTAAAAGTTTTTGTTCTATTTTTTATTAACAGCCTAGCTAATTATACAATCAGTGTAATTAATGTTGAATTTTAAAACACATAATTATACCTTTTTACGAAACTTTCTTTTCGAAAACAATTATTTAAGTTTTACATAAAAAAATCACAGCTATTTTTGTTATTAAAAAAACGAAGTTACCATAACTACATGAGCAGTAATTTCGCAAGAAAAATCTTCATATTTTTTTCTCAAGTAAATCTCATAAGATCATTAAAAAATAAAGTGCCTTTCACACAATACCGCCATTGCACATGACTGGTTTCGCACCTCTTTGTGAGGGAGGTGCGAATTGCAGGGGCTTGTCATTGCCAAATAAGATTTTTTCCTCAATCTAACCCCCGGGCACGAGGGTAGTCCGGTTATACAATTTGTGATGAAGCACCATTTGCAGTAAGTACCAACGAGTTTTCCTATATAAATAAATTGGTATATGTTCTAACATCAAACGAATTTCTACCTTTTTTTGGGATATATTTAGCACATTTTTTTTGTTCAACTACAATATTTTTAACTGTACGTAATATATACCTGGAGAATAAGGCAAATATTACTTCTAAATAGATACCAAAAACAACCAATTCTATTAGATCCTCATAAACTTAAAGATAAACCAACATGTCTCTTATAAAATACTCCCATAACGGCCACAAAGAACTCCTAAGACACTACTATATGACTGCCGCATAAAACAGCTAAAAAATAAACTCTACCGGCTTGGTAAAAATGTGCTTTTATACCACTATAAGTCGTAACTTACATCCCCACAAAGTATCACTGGGATGCTCAATTATTTTTATGCATAAAAATTCTTTGAAAAGGACTTCAAAAGTGCTTTATAAAAGACAAGGTACTGTCAAAAATATGACATGAAATTTGAAACAATAGCAATTATTGAATTGGTCATGGACAAAAACAAAATTAATGTAGGTACTTACTTATAGTAGATGTACTATAGAAAGGACAGGTTGGTTGTATAAATTACCCTGTCCTTTAAAAAGGACATTGTACTTCAATGGGTTATTATACTACACGAAAGTTCGTAGATGAAACAAAAGAATTACGCAAGATTCTAGGTGATATTCTATACCTACTTTCTACCTACCCCCGTGGGACAGAAGCGTGAATTTATGTCCGTACATGTTAAAGGTTTTGTGGAATCCCCTACAAAAACGATAAATAAAACCGACTTTTGCGATATACAATGTGGTGCACTAAATTCTAAGCGGGTACTGTAAGGACCCCTAGTTTAGGGGTCTGCCCTTCGAGTCTATTGTCAGCAAATGGTAAGTGTTGGAATTGCGTTTAGATGTACTTGTGGAGTTTCAAAAAAAAGTTTGGCTGTATAAATAAAGGTTACTTGGGAATCGTTAAAAAAACATACATAAGGCAAGTTGGGTTGAAAAAAAAATGAGAAACTATACATAAATTGTAGTTTTCGCATATGGAGGTAAATAAATAGAATTAGATTTTATCCAAAAAAGTAAATATTTACATTTTATATTCTACCTATACCAGGAAATCATAGAAATTCCTAAATTGATGGGAATTCAGTCATGGTTAAACTTTTAGTAATAGATTTAGAGCCTAGTTCAACAAATATTGCAATGCGATACATGCAAAAAATCCAAATTGTGTTAACTTTTTTCAAACATCGTTAGCGATATGTCCATATGACTAGTAACGTGGTAGAATTATATACAAAAATATGTATATGACTAGTTTTAGTCACAGATATATTTTATATTTGAAAATATGACATAAACAAGTGAAACTATCAAGACGACAAGGTCAAAAGATGCAGAATATTTTTTCCCTAGAAGTGTAATTAGCTGGATTATATAAATGACAGTGCTAAAACTATAAGTAATCAGTCAATATAAGCATTTTTTTCGATTATTTAGCTATTATCTAGTGATAAGAATTGGATTAAAGACCATATTTTTTTAAAGTGTATAGTCATACATTTCACTAGGACATGGAGCGAGCACAGCTGGATATAGAGACAATCCAGGATAGAATGTCCTGGAGCCGTTTAACGAGGAGGGCCGACCCCAGATAATGGGAAAAGGCAAGGAAGAAGAAGTCATGCATTTCACTACCATCTCCCCGATGGTAAGAACCGATGTTGTGGAAAATGGGGATGCTTTACTAGAAGTAACCTTTTTGGAAATAATAGGTACAAAATTCACCTTTCAATACACTATGTTAAATAAACTTTGAATACCAGTAAAAGTCTTACTTTGAAATGCCTGTGCGTAAGAAGCCAAATAAGTTTGCCAACCGCGACTGTAAGCGCTTTTAGCAACGTATCATATTCCTACATTCTCTTAGTGCGTGCGAAAAAAGCTTAAACAGAAAAAAACAGGAATCCTTGATATACGTTATAATGGATATTTTTTCAGATAATAAATTGCTATTCAACGCAGTTTTGTTCATATATGTTGTAACAAAAAATCAAAATAATTATATCACAAAGATTTTCTATTTCTCTGTCAATTTTCTTCATAAATAATTCTGCACGCTAATGGTCAGATTCACAGACAGGCAATAAAAATGATTCTATAGGCCCTATCTGTCAGATAGCTATCGACAACGTTATCTAGAACCTGTGAAACTAGCCATTTATCTTACTAACTAGAATTCTTCTATATTTACTTCAATATCTTTCAAAACGCTTAAACCAATCTTCCTTTCCCGAAGACGTTTTTCCAAAAATCTTTTAGATTTTTCGCATTTCCCGCAGGTGTTAACAGGTCATAGCTGTTGTTAAAAAAAAGGTTCAGATTTTTGACTAACCTCGTGAGCTTGTTTATAGTTTGGTACCGACAAGTTTAAACTGTTTTTTTCCCTGTTATTGAATTCCTATCCAATCTAGTATCGGATTCGAAATTTTCGAACTAGCGATATTGTTTCTGCCTAGTCGTGTTTGGTATGGAATTGTAGGGCTTCTAGTTATTTCGAGTGGAAATATTTTATTTTCAATAGTGTCTCCGGTGATTTAATGGGGACTTAGGAATGTTTTTATAACTAAATAGCTTCTGCCAGCGACTTCGCCCGCTTCCCGAGGGAACAATATCCCGTACCCGAATAAAAAGCTGTTGTTCCTCAGGGTCTATTCTATCTCTGTACCAAATTTCATCAAAATCAGCTCACTGGTTTAGGCGTGACGTAAAAGACAGACAGACAGAGTTACTTTCGAATTTATAATATTATTAGGGATTAGTAGGGATAATTGTATATCTAATGTAAGTATAGGTTTGGCTTTATTTATAAAAATATCCTGTTCATATTCTCAGCCAATTAAACAAATAAGGTAAGCTAATTCTGTACTCTACATGTTAAGTCAGTTTTGTGTATTTTTTGCAGAAAAACATAAAATAACTGCGCCCATGCCTTATTTTTTTATGAATGTCTCGTATCTAATTAAAATCAATACTTAACTAACTTTTTATCATAATTCATAGAAATAAACAAAAGTACCTACAACACTAAAAACAAATGTCTACACCCTATCCAATTTCACAGCCCACCCCTTTAAGACCTTACCGTGATAATACCTATAGATACTCAGAAACCTGGTACATACGACCGCATAATTCCGG
Source organism: Heliothis virescens (assembly GCA_002382865.2). Classification (NCBI taxonomy): domain Eukaryota; kingdom Metazoa; phylum Arthropoda; class Insecta; order Lepidoptera; family Noctuidae; genus Heliothis; species Heliothis virescens. Next base: position 6,189,853 of record NWSH02000162.1, on the reverse strand, counting down.
CCAGTCTATGTTACTGACCGATGGTATAACATTACAACCGCAGGACACTCGATATCTTTAGAAAGATCATGGAAAAATGCTGCATGACAACACTATTGGACCCCGTGGTTTCACTCACGTCTCGAGAGAACAATTTCACGTAGCCAGATAAAAAGTAGGTAGCCTATAACCGTCTTCAATGTGCCACTTGTTTCTATACAAAATTTCGTGTTAACTGGTTCAGTCGTTTAGTCATGAAAACACCACAAAAACCTTTTTTAGCATTTACTAGCTGTCCGCCCTCGCTTCGCTTCCTGGAAAGCTCCCGATCGGCGTTGGTTTGTATAAAACATAAACTTACTATACACTAAAACCTTCCTCAAGAATTGTTCTATCTATTGTTGAAAACCGAATGAAAATCCGTTCAGTACTTTTCGAGTAAATCGCGAACAGACAGACAGACGCGGCGGGGGACATTGTTTTATATTAAGTATAGATGATGTTTGTCTTCAAGGTAGCACTTATTTTCGTAGCTTAATTCATCTCAATCTGTAGATCAGTTAGTTAAGTATTATGAAACCAAATATCTTTCGTTCGTATTTATAAAATTAAGTATCTAGTACGTCGTTGGCCCATGTAATTCTGTTATTACACGATTTGATACGTTATTGATGAAAGAAGTCTAACTCAAATATCAATAAAGGTTGGTCTATTTTAAGGACTCATTAAGGTATATCAAACTGTCTGGCTGTCAAAATACTTATATCGGCCTTTTTGTAGGTTGTCATTAGTTCTTTATTTATTCTAAGGCTCACACAACAGAATAGCGGAGCGGAGAAGATTTTAAAATACAAATTATCCACTGAGAGCAGAAATTGCACCTTCAGTTCATAATTTCACAGTCCAATACTAACAGATAAATTCAGACCACGTAAAATTGTATTCAAGTTTTTGCATCACTCACACAAATTAGGACACTAACGACATCGATATTAAACAAAAAGTATCGATTCCAAATCGATAATCGCTACTCAGATCGCACCTTATCATTGTCGCATCTACACCACAAATCGTTACTTTCTAGCTAACACAACACCCCAAGGACGTTGTATTGAATTACCTACAGCAATGTACCTCAGTCTGCACGTTCGTCACACTTGCCTGAAGGCTTTTATTAGAGGGGAGAAAATATTATTTCACACATTAGTACGCAACTCGGGAATTTCTGATGGCTGACGACAAAACCTTATTTTTCTTCTTTTCTTTTTTCCCTCTTGAGATGTGGTCATGGAATATTTTCGATGTTTGAATTGGAAAAGTCAATGTGAATCTTTTTTGAATTTTTGAGCAGGGAATCTTGAGATTACATTATTATCTATATCCAAGTTTTGTGATTTAAAATTTTCTTTTTCCACTACTTATTCAAATTATGAAAGAAATACTTAAAAAATATAAAACCGTGCATGGGTGAGTTTCTTAATTGTGTAGAAAGAACTTTGTTTTTATTTAGTTTTTGTTAGACGTAAGTACAGTGTATATATAATAATGGGAGAAAATAATCAGTGAACCAATATTCAAAAAGCCTTTCAATAAAGTATTACAAATTCATATTTGCAGCTTTAAAAATTCACAATGAATTTACAAAGAAATACTGTATTCATAAAACAACAAACAAGTCAAAACCGAATTCCAAATAATTGCCTTCCCGCCACGAAAACCGTAAAAGTTTCTTCAGCGAATCGATACGGCAAACTCGATTACGTATCGGTTCGTTCCGGTTCTTCGCTATTTAGTGCTGGAACACCGGTTCCGCTGTTTTCGAATCGTAACTCACTTAAACCTTGTTTAAAACGAACCTTCTTTTATTTTGCCAATCATTCCATATTGAACAATTATTGTGGGACTAATAGAATTGTAGACAGTCAATACTTGATTCGTTTGTAGAAATAAATAAAAGAAAAATGGTAATTTTGCTTTCGATATGAAAATTACTGAGCATTGGTTTCATTACTTATTTTTGAAGCATTTTTAGTCCAATTTCAGTAATACAACAGTTTCTTTGGCAGAACAGTGTCTAGGGAATTACCTACGAACAATTTCTGCGGCAAAGCAGCGTTCCTCTGTTCCAGTTTGATCGTTATCTATGCCAGTTTAATTACAGACTGAGACATTTTAGCTTTGTCTATGGGCAACGCATTTCTGTGATGTCTCTGGCATAACAAATGTTCTAGAACAACTGTAGACACTTACCAACTAGGTAGACATTAGTTAAAAATCTGCCATAAAAGGTAAAAGGACGTATTTGTATCTATTGAAGACATAATATAATTTAGTTCCTACACGTGTCACGACTACTCAAATAAACCAACAAACACACGTTTATTATTTGTCCAATGAAACACAAAAAACATCAAATCTTCCAGGACAATTTATTCACAACCAAGATTTGTTTAAGGAAACTGAAATACGTGACTCAATCGACATTCCGTTACACTTGACAAAAGATGATTTCCAAGATGGCGACATGTCACGTCAAAAGGGCGGCAGTTTCCCGCCACTTCTCGCGGCTTACGTAGGAACCTTCTTTTTAACCGCACACGCAATTTCCTGGGCTTTTATTTTTCGCGAGCTCGCCGTCCCTGTCCCAACGCCATTATAAATGATATTTGGTACTGTAATGATCACTTAATCGAGGTGAAAGAAAGTAATTTGTTTGCTGCGTTGTTCTCCGAAATATTTTGTTGAGGCCGCGCCATTTTGTGTTTATGCCTAATGCTAGACTCTTTGGTGAAATATGAGCGTGATAAGAGGAATTTCGTTCGCTATAATTATAATGGCTGTAGGTTATTTATAGTGAAAGAACTCGTTATGTTTTAATGGTGACCACTATATTACTCAGTGGGCGTGACTGACCGTTATACTTAAAACAACCCTATTTTTATAGTTGTTTATAAATCCGATTGCATTTTTAACTTGGTTTTTATATGTTGAGTTAAATTACACGTTTATATTTATACCATAACATTTCGTGTTATCTACCAAAATCTAACTATAAAGTTAAAAATTAAAGTCATTTGTTAAGTATCTATAAAATATAAGTCGGGATTACGATAAGTGCACATTTTTATTTCTTACCTTTGTGTGAGATTAAGTTTTCTAAATATTTAACACACTTGGATAATTAAAACTGTGACAGACGTCTCTAAACACGTAATCTACCTAAACTTATCATAGGTTCACAGTCTACTTACTTTGGTTATAATAAAAATAAGGCCATCTTGAAAACCGGAGAAAATTTAAAAACCCAAGCGTAAATGCAGAAAGCAAAATTTATAGTACAATTCTGTACAATGATAGCAAGATTAGCCTGTCCTTTCAAATCGGATCGGAATAGGAATCCGAGAAGATATATCCGTAGAGTTTGCACAAAAGAATTGGTGCGATATCGCGCGCTGTCGTCCTGCGGCGGCCATCTTGACACCGCATTCCCGCCAAAACGTTTGAATTCGAACGTCTCTCTAGGGATGTGTCACTTTTGAAACGTTTTCGTTCGATTCTCGACATTTATAATCGGGTTCGTGCAGTAATGTTTTTAGTTTTAATATTTATGTTAGATGTGATATCATGTATCACGTTCGTTTGTATTCTGATAAATGATTTGTTAACCAATCGGTGTTCATAAACTTTATGAACGTAAATATAATACGACGTGTGGAATGTGTGTATGTAAATGAAAATCTGTCAATTATATTTGCCCGTCTTCGTCCAAATGATTACTTAGTAAAAGTCTCTTTATGAAAAATACATGTCAAGTGACGTCACGTAACCCGACCAGCTTAAAAAGTTGCGTGGATCAAAATAAAGCGTTGAAAAAATCTGCTTTGTGCAATCGGAGCGATAACAGCATTCCTGCCCCATGTAACTGGATCGCGTGACTTGCCTAAATAAAAAAAAAATACACCGCCGAGCGAATTTGATACAGTGGCGCACTTAACTCTTAATATCTTTATCTAAATCGGACCATAAACAAGGAGGACAAATTTTTTCACGGGAATCCGGACACGACAACACTAATTTTGAATTTTTGACAGCCGTTCCTTTTTCAAATTTTTGATGTGTCATTTTTTAAATTCGAGATACGAGTGAGCAGTTATGAGGGTCTTTATAAAAGTATGAAAGAAAACTGACCTCGTTTCTATTTTCGCCCACAAAACGGATCGAAAAACAATAAAGATATCAATCCATCACATTTCGATTTACAAGGGAAAAACGCTAATGCGACAACGTAAATACAAATGAAATTTCTAATGTATTCGATGAAAACGAAACGATATATTGGAGATTACATTTTCCGATACTTCCGTCATCATTACCCGCTCAAATCACCCGTAAACTTTGTATTATATACTTTGGCAAAATATTTCCGAGATGACGAGCAAAATACACGCATCTGTTACAAGGATTTTATTAGCACGATTTACGAAAAGGGAAAAATTGGACCTCATTCAGAGTTCTTTAGGCCCGAAAAAATCTTTTGCAAAAGAAAAACAAAACTATATATTAGGGAAACAGGCTATTACGCGTTCTCCGCTAGGTAGCCTAGCAGCCTAACCTAAAAACGCCCAATCCGTCTGGCGACTTTTCCTATTGGATTTCTCCGCCATTTTAACGTAAATTTCGCCATTTTATTGAACTCGTTTTGGTAGATTATGTAAGTTATTGCGCGTTTTGGACCACCACGCGATTTGAACCCACCGATAAGCCAGTCTGTGATTTCAGAACGTTAATGCGTGACACGAAGTATTTTTAGAATCGTTTCAGGCCTGTATTTGATGCCCGATATCTTCATTAAGTTTTGAAGGTCACTGAAATTTTACAACTTTTATTTTAACAACGTAGCTTTGTTTATTTTTTGAGTGTCCAATTAATGTCTTGACCGCTCAAGCCTGAGGCCAAAATATTTAAATCAGAATATTATGAAGTGTAACAACCTCATTTAGAAACCTTATTACACGTAAGTATACAATATTACGATAATCGTTCAAGTAACACTTGTGCAACGTACTTATTTTCACAATAATCAATTTAACACAGTTCACGCGAAAGGATCGCTGCCATAATTGCCGTCCGGAGGCGGGAAGATTGAAAAAAGAACAAAAACCCAAAATGGCGGCGATTCTCCCGAAGCCGTGACTCTCAACATTTTGTCTCTGGTCACGAACATCATAAGCTTGAATCGTGCACACGCTAAGGGTCTTTTGGTGTGAAAATACGATATAATTTTGGGGAAATAATCAAAAACGGGTTCGCGTGCCCAGGGGGCATTACAGAGCCCCACCCGGCATGTTAATGTTGCCAGTACGTATAACCACGGCATGTATGTAATGAGCCGAGGAAAATTGTGTTGCCATAAAAATAATTGTGTTTCCTACCACCCTTCTTGTGTACGTCACTCGATTAACCCCGGCGCACTAGATCTAGTGATATTTGCATATTGTGGATACTATACTACACTAGTATATACGACAGGCTTTGATTGCTTTTGAATCGAATAAGGTAGTTTACACTTAATGCTTAACAATTACTTATAATAAGACAATTTTTTTGTTGAAAGTTTCTATTGCACTTTTTTTACTATTTATTTTCATCACAACTCTCATGAACTTCTGTACTCCTGTATTTCATTTTTCCGATGACAATAATTATGATCAACTTTCGTCAGCGGTTTCACCCGCGTCCCGTAGGAACTACTCTGCACACCCGGATAAAAAGTAGCCTATAGCCTTTCGCGATAAATGGGTTCTCTAACACTGAAATATTTTTCAAATACTTAAGACCTAATCAGTACCTGAGATTAGCTATTCAAACAAACAAACTCTTCAGCTTTATTATTAGTATAGATTTATTGACGGAATGCAGTCCGCTGACATTTTGAGACGCGTTAACTGGCAAAGTATATCGATTAATCAATTTAAGTATCGATTTGGTTACCGATTTAAACTTGCAGTCTTTTAATCAAAAGGCTTACTTTATCGATGTTTTACACTTTCACCGTTTTCAAGAACAAACAAACATTAGTATTTCCGTTTGTTTATAGTTAAATTTTAAACTCCCTTTTGTGAATGTTCTGTTTTGTGTTAGAAGGGAGTTTGATGCGTTTGTTTGACGTAGAATGCCCTTTGTAGTTACAGGATTAGATTCTAGTTAATTAAATGGAATACCATGGATTTTGTGGATTTTAACTGGTAAGTAATTATAGTCGCTTGAACATGCTTTTTAAAAGTATTCTGCTATTTGTTTCTTGCGGTTTCATCCACGTCCTGTGGCAACAGTTGCCCGTACCCGGACAAAATATAACCAATATTACTCGAGGATAGTCCAGCTTCTCAACAGTGAAAGGATTTTTCAAATTGAGTATAAGGAAACAAGAGTATATGTTGCATTAGTATAGATATATCCAGATATACAATTACAACAACCCGACAATTAAGCTAAGTCGATTATAGACTATGTAATGTTGATGGAGTATTTTAATTACCTGACACCAGATTCTGACATAGAGAAGGCCAATAAATAAACTTTTACTTACTCATAAAATGAGTATACCTAACCACAAATAACAAAGGACCTAAATATACCCTAATAATACTCGATCTATATCCTACTTTTTGCATTCCAAAACATCGTGTACAACCAACCTTAGGAACCGAGGCGACTCGGAAGCAGTTTACTTCGTAAGTGGTATTTTCCACCAATTTGATCGCTCAGCGTGCAACCCGCCTAACGCCATTACACGCATGATGATAGCCTTCAGACCAAATAGTGGCGTAGCTACAATATTAAAGTATAGGAACTTAAAAAGATTAGATTTTTATCCATATAAATATAGTAAATACGGTAAATAAAGAAAATTCGTTCATATAGATCATTCCATATTTCCGGAATTCCGATCTAATTTTTAACCTAAAAATAGGGGTGTTGTAAGTATGACCGCTGTGTCTATCTTTGGTACCGTAGCTCTTCAACGGATGAACTGATTTGGATGCAGTTTTTGCAGAGGTTCTTAGAAATGATTGATTATTAAAATCGTTTGACTGTTTATTCAACAGGGGCAAGGATCTCAAGCATAAAAAGTAGACAGACACATTTACTTTTTTTTAGCGTATACCAAATATTATTATTAGCTAACATTTATAATTAGACTGCTACTTAAATGGTACAAATGATTAATAATATCTATCAATTCATTGCTTGTTAGAACAACAAGAATTTAATACTAATCAAAACAATTACGTTCATAAAGCAAATTAAACCGAATATGTACATAATTAGTATTAATACATTATTGAATCCCATAACCCAATTGAAAATAGAGCACTTCAAACAAAATCTAATTAATTTGATTAGCCAAAACCAACACAATATGTATCAACAGTGATTGTTATTATTATAGAAATTAATTTCCTTTACGTTTGGTCAACCCTGTGACTACCGCAGTGGGACGTTATGTCCCGAACTTGCAATAACTGTAATAAATTACAAACCAATCCAAACTTCTAATAAGATGTCTGGAGATTTCATTGGCTCCCTCGTAAGGTCGTGTGGAATGTAAGATTATCGTTAATTTAATTGAGTTCGCAAACACTTGTATTTAATCAGTTTAACTTGTATGTTGAGAGGTTGAGACACGATTTAGGTATGTTAGACTTAATTTTATTACGTAAATGACTGTGTGTTTAATATGTCCAAAGAATGGAATAAAACGCTTTTTACTTAACCGCTGTTTTATTTCTTTAACAACTCAATCGCGTGTACCTTTTACCAGCCACATCAAAAACTTTACCAAAAACAATTAAAAATTGTACCCGCCCCATTTTTAAATAGGAACATAAGACGCCATTATACACCTTACATCAAACAATCGAGAAACAGAAACACTCAGACAAAAAGTGCACTAGAAAATAATTTCACTGGAAATTATTCACGAAAAAAACGCCATCAGACGAAAAATTATACCCCTAAAAACCATTAGCTCACATACTGCGGTGCATTGAAGCAAAGTGGAGTGGGGGAGTGAAGTGGGGGGCGAGACGGAGTATTCAGACTGAGGGGGAATAATCCCGTAATTATCAGCTTAACTCTAGACGACATTTGCAGGTGGTAGGTGCGTTCAGGTGTACGGCATTTTAGGGTTAGGTTGACAAATGTTGCATACTGATAATTGATTTATAGGAGCTTTGGATGATAGGGTTAGGTTTTGGTCGCTTTTGAAGATTTCCTTTGTTTTGGATTTAAACAGTGGGGTGATTGTGGTGTTGTAATACTTGGATTTTAGGGGTGATAATATAAGGGATATGGATAATGTGGTAACACTTTAATTCCAGGGAATATAATATGGTTTTTGTACTAGACATTTTTTAAATTTTAGTGCCTTTTCTTGGATATGACAAGAATATATATAATATGTGAATTTAAATATGATTCTTCCTATGCTGTTTAGCTATTGTAATTAAAACTATCGTTGTTCAATTATAGTAAAGTATTAATTAACATCCAACACACGAAGTAAATTTACCATCATTAAAGATTTTCGGCAGTAAGGCAAGTAATGATGTAACGAATATTCGAATTCACGCGTTTCAGAAATGAAAATTAATTTTCCACTTAATTCTTTTAATTGTTCGTTTTTCATCATAATATTAAATTAAATTAATATCATTGGTACGAAGATAGTTTTTTAAGCTCTTTTTTTAAAAAGATAAAAAATCTGTAACCGGCTCCAAGTACCACCTAATTGCGAAATTTCATTAAAATCGTTTCACCCGTTTTTCATCTGCCTAACAAACTCACTACCACATTCATAGCAAGGATTTCACATCTTCTTTGTCTATTAATAACTTCTTGTTTAGACCTAAAATTACTGAAAACCCTCGTTGTTTGCCTTTCATAAAGGAAATCTGTGATTTTAACTGCCCCGGGGATAGACGTAGGATGGTTTTCGGCCAAAATTTCGCCCGTTTTGGTGAATTTCGGGTGAATTTTAGCGGGACTTAGTAACGCGCAGCCAAACTGTGTGTTTTGCCACGGCTGACTTAAGCTGATGGGTTTGCAAAAGGATACAGATAGGCAGACAGGAGTTAATTATTACTATATTTTTGGTGTAGTTTGCTTGTTTTTAGGGGTTAACTTGGACAAACATTGGAACAGGCTGTTTTTTAATCGCGTTATCAGTCTGTAAATTTTTAATATTTCCCGCTACAAATATTTTTAAGCAAGTATTTATGTATGTGGATATTTAATAGTCTTTTACGCAAAAACTACAAAATTTTGAGACATTTTAGTATTATATAACAGCATCAGAATAACACGTAGGCCATTTTTTTAACCTGGTGTGGGAAGTAGTTTCCTCGGGATATAGCTGAAACCGCGGGTAACAACTAGCTTCTAAATAAAAGCTCGATGCAGTGTTGCAAACGACTATTTTTGCACCATACATGAGCAGAACCGCGTTGTAAAGTTGTTAATGACAGGTTTATGAGAACATGTCTTCTTCGTTGAAAGCCTCCAAAAACTTTGTGAAGCTTTATAGTAGGTACCTTTGACTTTGAAATATTATGAACCACGTAAACAGTTAATACGAAATCTCAAATAGTCAATATTTTTCTCACATTTGTTGTTAAGAATTTTGTTCAATATTATATTATTTTTCACGCAGATGCAAACTTTTTAACAAACCAATTTTTATATAACATTTTCACTTTTTAAACCCCTTTGTGTATAGTTCTTTGTTTACACATTTGTATAGATACGAATAAAATAAGTTTTCATTCTTAAAATTATTTCAAAAGTCGACTTAACTCCCAAAAATAGTATCATAACTCAAAAATATTAAGTCGTAACTTGAAATTTAAAGCCTAAAATAATCCAGGTCGGTCCTTAACTAAAACACCTGTTTTCTCTCAGCTGAAATTCAGTGATAAAGCCATAAATATAAGGGTGTCACATGGTAGGGGTTTGTAAACAGTTTTGGCCCGAAATAATTTGTACGCTGAAGTTTTCAGACTAGCTTGACAGCCCGGATTTCGGCCTGAAGCTGCTGAAAACTGTAGGCTGACAAAAAATTATGTGTTGTGTTTGATAAGATGAAGTAATATGGAATGTTTTCTTTTGTATTTTAATAGTGATTTTGAGTAGATCATTAATACGGACTTAAAAAAATACTTGATTGATTTAAAGATGTTTTTCCGAAGGGATTTTTTTATGAGTTTCTGCTATTGGATGTTTGGTCAATTTGAAAACAATAAAACATTATTGTTTTATATTTTAGTAAGATTAAGTAAATAATTATGTTCAACAATATTCTGATGAAGATTTTGAAGTTTTCTACGAGATTGTTTTTAGAAAGAAGCTATTTAATAAATAGTTTTTTTTTAAAGAAATGTTCTGTGTATCTGCACAGTGACTACATTTTTTTCAACAAAATATAGTCTTCTAAACAGTTTAAGAGCCCTTAAAAGTAATACACTATAGAAATCTACTCCAAACATGTACTATCGAAAATAAATATTCAATAAATTTATCCAAAACCAAACCGTGCCAGTTAAAACGATTCCCATGTAACCTTCGGATAACGTATGGACCATCACATTTTAATACGGGATTTATCTACTCTATATTAATATTGAAACTTCATTCAGTCGAATTTATACCCTATGTCCATCACCAAACAGTTCAAATTCCCGTGGTACTAACCAAATGTTGACATGACAGACGGGCAATTAAATGTAGGCTTTGTATCTGTGGCGTAAGGTTTAGAATTGGATGTGTTAAAGACGAAGCCCAAAGAAATGGCTTAGTTATGTCATAGTAGATTGTTGTGGTTGCTGTTGAGTAATGCAAGGCCAGGAATTGGATGGGTGGGCGTTTAAGTATGATGGAGATGATTGAGGAAATAGCTGTAAAATGGTTTGAAGTTATGCTTCCATAATAATTTGGGAAAGTGAATTACTCATACATTTTAAGGTCTACTTTGTTTTATACTTATCTGTATCCATTTTATGTTTGAATGGCGGTGATTTCGTGAAGCATTGAGAATGATGTCTTACCTGAAAACAAAAAATGGCATATTAGAACACAATGAGAAATGTCGTAGAAAATATTAATTAGAAATATCAGTAGTCTCACACTGCGGACTAAATTGTCGGCCGATAGTTGGCTCACAATTTATTTCGAAGGTAATCATGAATCCAATCAAAAATTTTAGACGTTCTACCGGCTGGATACCTGAACATTGTTATGTGCGGACTATCATTCATCTCAATACTGATTTATGAGCCGGATCCAACTATCGGCCGACTAAAAGTCTGCGGTGTGCTCTTTGTCAAGAATGTAGTTTTTCAATTAAAGCTTTATAATCTAAATAGCTTTTGAGCATCACCTCCAATTAGTATGTCGCAACCACTTAGTAAGCTTTCGTGTAATATACATGTACTTAAAACGTGAGATAACTAAATTAATAAATTACTAGAAACTCTTTCACGTGCTTGGGTAACGTCAGCAGAAAATTTTGAATCCGAAATGGAAAGTTTTAATATCGTTTTAAGTTGGATCACAAAAATATAGAAATGCGAATTGAGAACGTGCTTTTTGGGAAGTCGGTTAAAAAGGGTTTGTTAGTTTGCTGTAGTTACCCATATCCAGGGCTTGCACTGAGAGTAGCTTCCAGCTACAATGATTAAATTTAATAACTCTGACAGCTATGAATTTTATGCTTTTTAGGATTACATAACCAAAGGGTAAAACGGGTAGGGTAAAAGTAGGAACTTCACTATTCGTCTACAGCGGTGTGTCTCCAGGCCTTATCTCATGAACCGTGACACAAATACTAAAAACTCGAATAAAATAAATATTATAAGAGGACAATAAACGCATTTTACAAATGGCATGGAACCGTTTGTAAGCGAGTGCGATTCGCACTTTATATATCAATTAAATAAAGTCTGCACACCGTGTCTTCGCGCATGTATCAATAAAAAAACTTTTTACAAAACACCACAATAACTCTATAAAGATGTTCACATAAATGTTACAATAAATAAAATGACATACTAAAAGAACATTTTAAATTCACCTAGCCACAATAAATCAACTTGTATTAATTAAATTCTCTTTTTTTTGTCAACGGTACAAGGGCTAAGAGCTTGGCCGTACATCATAATGATGCATAGCTACTGAGGCTTTCATACATTATTAATTACAAAAAGGGTGACTGAGACAACAGATGGCCAACCTGCGTGTAAGAAAGGGATGGGAGAAGGATGACCAAGTTGTCCTGGCCATGAGTTTCGCCAACTCGGACACTAGGGCTGTGATCGTAAGAAAATGTACCGACAAATCTGTCAAATTTCTTCAATGGATTTTCAATCTTATCACAATAGTGGAAGGTTAATGTTTGATTGGTAAAATTTGACAGATTCGGGTAGGTTGACCTGCTTTGTACGAGTAAAACTGTTGACATGTGTGAAGTTTCGGATTGTTAAGAGGGATTGTAGTTTTATGTTTATTTGATGAAGTTTGTCCCTTGCAACATTAATTTGGATAACATGTTTCTGCATTAGCGTGTAGTTTGTTTACACGCAAACAAGTTGTGGTCCTTAATCTATTAGGATTTTGTTAGTTAGAAGTTACTCGAACTTTCTACATGGGTCTTTTGTTGACAAAACAATTGTATAAAACGAACCTCTACAATTATAAAAAAATAACTACTTTTTGTACACACGACAGCAGGTCAACGTATACCAATCTGTCAAATTTTACCAGTCAAACATTAGCCTACCCACTATTGTGATAAGGTTGAAAATCGATTGCAGAAATTTGACAGATTGTGGTAACTTGATGTGCTGTCGTCTGTACATGGATAAAAGTAGGATATATATTATTTTGATATGTAAGCTGTGTTACTGCTAAGTGTCATCAAAATCCATTCAGTACTTTTAGCGTTAGAGTGATTAACATCCGAACATAATTTACTTCTATAGATACAAACTTTTGTAGTTATAATAATAGTACATAGTATAGGATAATATTAAGTAGAATATATGTCTATTATAAATCTAAGAATCGATAAAACCAAAAACCATATGAGTCCAACACTATCATGACGTCAAAAGCAAATATGTACGACGTACGATAATGAAAGCCGTGCGCAATAAATAAAGAATTTTCCGCCATCTTGAATTTTGTTATTAATAATAATAGTAACAGTTATGAGATAGTTATTCTGGTAATTTCTTTTGTTAATATTTATTGGACGTTTGGTATAGTTTGACCCAATATACGCGAAAATACGTGAAAATTCTTTTACGGTAGAAATAAGTCGTTTCTTCGTTTTAGTATTGTAGTAATTATAACGCCGTTTCTCAGCTGGTTTTAGTGTTAAGGTTTTCGAGGCTAATTGGATAATGTGGCTGTATTTTGGCTAGCACAGTTTTATGGTTAGAACGTAAATTATCTTCTGTTGTATGTTTTTTAAATGCCAGACGCAAACGTTATTTAAGGTTGAAAAGAACGGAATATTTTGTCCTAAATTCCGTTGATATCGTAATATCGTTGTTACCTGTGATTGCCCCAGAGGGAACTATGTCCAGCACCCGGATAAAAAGTAGCACCACGGGATGCAGGTAAAACAGTTTGCGGAAGCTAGTCTTATATAAAGCGTGAGCATTGAGCAATACTACCTTTAGAGTCAGTTTAAGAGGTCCCAGATAAAGTTCTAGATAGTTATCAGACAAATAATGCCATAGAAAAGAGGTCAAAATTAAAAACACATAAGTATATAAGTGTTTTTAATATCATTGTCTGTCAGATGATGATATCTATAAGAAGAGCTCGTGGCTAAGTCAAAGCCGCACGGATCGATCGATCATAAGGTTAAGCAACGCTTGGCGCGGTCGGTCCGTGGATGGGTGACCATTATTTCATAACGAGTTCTTCCGTTTCGGAAGGCACGATAGATTGATGGGTCCCGGCTGTCATTTGATCATCTTTGGCAGTCGTTACGGGTAGTCAGAAGCCAGAAAGTCTGACAACCAGTCTTACCAAGGGGTGACTGGGTTGTGGAGGTCAGATAGGCAGTCGCTCCATGTAAAACACTGGTTCTCAGCTGCATCCGGTTAGACTGGAAGCCGACCCCAAAAATAGTTGGGAAAAGGCTAGGCAGATGATACCATTATCTGTCAGACAGTTATCTAGCACTTTATCTGAAACCTCTGGCACTGGTCCATACTGTAATACCTAATGAAAATTCAAAGGCTTTCTTCCTCATAGGTACTATGTCCGAAAGGGTAGCATTATAAATTCATGCTAAGATAGCGGGTAGTTCACGAAACGTCATAGTTCAATTAGTTTGGGAACTTTACATAGATCTTTGTAGTCACTAGATGTGGCAAGGATTTAATAGTGGCAGGTTCAATTATTGAGAGTTGAGTCTGTTTAAAATCCAGATTAACCGCTGATTGGTTACCAAAATAAGTTTTTGAGTTAAAGTTTTTGATTCTTTAACAATTATACAGACAGACAGACAAAAAATCTACTGATTGTATTTTTGGCATCACTATCGATCCTTAATCACCTCCTGATAGTTATTTTGGTAATACATTTCATGTACAGAATTGACCTCTCTACAGACTTATTATAAGTATAGATTTACTTTCAAGCGTTTTGACCTCATTTTAGCATATACCAGAATAATATAAATGCATTACGCTCCAATAAAAATTTGACCTCATCCAGTACTCTCTATTCATTCATAAATCTATGAATTGTGTATTTTGATGTTTTAGCCACATGAGTAGAAAAACGGAACAGAGACTAAGCTTCTTAAGAACGTGCAAAATTGTTACCTATTTTGGTAGGGTTGTCTCAATAGGTTAAGACAAATTAAACAAAACATTATAACGCAACAAACATAAAAAGCAGTCGCATTGAACCTCCTCCTTTTTTTGAAGTCGGTTAAAAGACGCAGGTATAAAAAATTCAGCTTAATCAGACGTCGGGAATAAGTTCAAATCTTTACTTACAATACTTAAACTTAACCGAACCTGGGTACACACTTACAATACATACATATGTTACAGTTATAACCCGTTTTTAGATAGAACGCGTTTTCCCTAGTTAGAACTAGTTTTTACTAAATGCCTTTGTTACAACTAGAAATAACTAATACTCAAAATTTAATATCAGTTAAAACTAGTTTTAAAACTGTTCTCAGAGTTCCTCGTACCATATTCTCAATCAATGTTCCATCATGCAGCAGGCATGATTTCTGTCACGGCTCCGGCGCTACGGGGCTCCGGCGGTCCCTCGCGAGTTTATCGTCGCAGCGCTTACTGGCCGGCTGAGCCGGCCAGCCTCAGCGCGGTGGCGAGTGTTACAACCACCTGCTCCTCAACTCGCGGCCCGCCTCGCCCCTCCGCGCCTACGCGATTTTAAAAAACACTCTAGGGGTAGGGCAGACAAGTCTACGTGGAGTCGGATTTCCAGCGATTCGTAACATGATTAAGAATAAGGTGCGATGAACTCTGAGAACAGTTTTGACTGACTTGCTTAGGGCAAACGCGTGTTGTCTAGTAAGAACTAGTTTTAACTGATATTAAATTTTGATTATTAGTTATTTCTAGTTGTAACAAAGGCATTTAGTCAAAACTATTTCTAACTAGGGAAAACGCGTTCTATCTAAAAACGGGTTATAACTGTAACACATACACTTACAAATGCTAAACTTGTCATCATAATGAAAGGTAAAAACAAACCGTGTACAATTCTCTTCTTGTTAAAAAAGGACCTAATAAAATAAACGCAAGTGGGTACTTGAAAAAGTAATAATCAAAATATTTGCTCACCTATCGTACTCCTTGGGATAGTTGAAGTATGATATATTTTGAGTTTTTCTAGTGTTATTCATACACACAGTACACCAATAAACCACCATTTTTAACAAAATATTACGTTTAATATTAAAATATTCAAACTTGCAACTAAAAAAACAGATAACGTGCGTCGCACCGACCCTGAGATTGTCAACTGCCTGTGCAAGCGCAAACCGGTCTTTTCCCAGAATCGCTGCGTACGCGACAAGCGGCCAGTGGTCACACACACATGCCCCGCGTACTTGTAGTAGTGCAATCGATTCGCGCGGTTGTTTGAAGCTTAGTCTCTGTTCCGTTTTTCTACTCATGTGGTTTTAGCTTTCAGCCAAATTGAAGCGGCTATCGGCGTGGCTGGATCGTTACAGTCGAGAGTAAAATGGCTAAACTTAGACGGAATTATGATTGAATTTTATTGTGTGGTTATTATGATATCGCATTTTTTACTTCTTATAAGCTTTCTCTCCGTTTTTACGTTTAAAAATTAAATTTTGACATAAGGTTCATTTAAATTTTTACAATCTTTAATCTTATCAAAAAATAACGGTAAGGTAGGTATAGGAATCAGTCATAAGTTCTGTTTCACGATGACTGTTATTTTTTTCTTTTAGGGGATAATTATCATAGACTATGCACCACCTGGGATCAATGGAGGAGAGTCTTATATACTAGTTTCCTTTTACCTGTAGCAAAGTGACCATTGCTTATTTTATCTCCAATACTTACCGAAGTTACGTATTGCCAAACTTCAGTCCTCCATTGAACCATAAATCATGCTGTTATGAAACCTTAATTTTGAAAACCAATGACACCATTGTTCAACCAGATCAAAGACCTTATTAGCGTGTTTCAGGAATTTTCGCTGAAAAAATGCCAAAAATAACAGGGAAAGGGTATGTCCGGGACATTTTACAGCCGACCTGTCGTAACCCTTCGGTAGTGCCGGTTCGATGTCCGGGCTAAATAGAGCGGGTAATTCAATCCCTCCCCCCACCTTAGAACACTGTGCTATGCCATGCGTGCCTTAAAGGGTTGCCATTTTTATGCAAATTATTATTGGCGCGCGAATATTGGGTTTGTTTATTGAATTACAGGAAAAATGCCTGTTTTTGGTTTTCAGTTTTAAGGAGGTAACATTTTTGATTAAGTTTTAGTAAATTATATTCTGCTGTTTTTTAAGGTTTTATCTGTATCCTGAGTGAAAAATATCAAGGACTATATCCATGAGTCAATTTAATTAAAATTGGTTAACCTTTTCATTATGAAAAACAAAGTTTACTTCGTGTAAATTTTACTGTTTGCTTAGTTAACACAAGATAAAGCTGGTTTTCTACTACATTACCATAACAAATTCAATTTTCGTCGCCATCTTGAAAATACGGTAACCATGTTGTCCTAAGGTGACAATTAATCTTAGCCGTCAATTGTTTTTTCAATGACCACAGATAAAATACATATTGTGTACTCTCCTACACGTTCTTATAAGATGATAGATTAGATCGCCGATAAGGTCGTTGACCGGTGACCATAGACATTTAAATCGTAACTTTTAATGTGACTATCTATCATAATTAAGTGAATAGCATTATAGATTATTTTGACGGGTTTTATGGCGAAATATAGTCGTTAGAATAGTCGTGGGTGAGGTCATAAGTTCAATTCGATTAGTGAGAAAATTATCTATTGATTAAAATTAAGTTTAATTTAGTAATAGTAATAAAAAATATATTTTTGAGTTTTATTTACTTAATCAAATCTATTTGAATGTCACTTGGAAAGTTAAGTTAATTCTATATGGATCGGTGGAAGTATTTTTATTTCACTCTTTCTTATGTTTCTTACTAGCTTTCCGCCCGCGGCTTCGCCCGCGTGGAATTCGGTTCGACACACAGCGCCATCTACAATCCATCCATCAAGCAAACAATATTTTTGTTTTCCCTCGGGAATATCTATTTTTTTCGGGATAAAAAGTACCCTATTATTTAATCCGGACTTCTAACTTTACGTCTGCAAAATTTCAAAGCAATCGGTTCAGTAGTTACGGCGTGAAAGCGGAACAAACAAACAAACAAACTCACTTTCCGATTTATAATATTAGTAAGGATAAGGATGAAGTGTTTCACATACAAATTTCAAGAACATGCAATTTTTTTGGTCTTGTTTTATTTCAACTGTCCTAGAAATTAAAAAAAAAATAATAATTTACATCTAATATAACTAGCAGTAATAAATAGGCTTAAGACACTACAATTTATCTAGGACCTCGTTTCCACCACAAGACACTAAACACAACAAATATTTGCACTCCCAAACATACAATAACCTAAGAAATATCACTTCAAAACCTCAAAATTTACTAACAGTCATCTCCCAAGTTTTAAGGTACAGACAACAGTACATCAAGTTACCACTATCTGTCAAATTTCTGCAATAGATTTTCAACCTTATCGCAATAGTAGTAGGTTAATGTTTGATTGGTAAAATTTGACAGATTCGGGTACCGTGACCTGCTGTTGTTTGTACACACCATAGATCATATGGTTTAAACCTTAGAGTTCACCATGAGCGATGGTAGGGACCACGGTAACCGCACTGATTTACTACTGTTAAACCGGCTCGCATAGTTTAGGGTGTATACTGTGGATAAAGATCGCCAGCTTGTTGGAGGATATATTGGGAAAAGGGATTCAATGTGATGTGGGATGTGTGAGATGTTCTTTTGTACACACAAGATTATTTAATAAAAATAATATCATTGTTCCAAAATGCCATTGCATAAGTAAAGTTTATTCAATTATGTAATTTAAGTGACTATGAAAATAATTAACTGTCAAAAAGGTTAAACAACGACATTCGACAATGTCTGTCCTTTTTAACTCAGATGTCTCGCCGAAGGAACAAATATATCAATGACATCTAAAAAACGTGTTTTTGTCGATTTTGAAAATTCCAAGTTCACGTAAAATGGGCAATGTAACTACAGTGGTATTCGGAATAAACTAGGATATTTCCGAACTCGGTGAATTTTCTCACGGTTTTATTTATATACCTCTAGCATCACCGTATTCGTCATTCTTAACGACAGTGTGTGATATATTTAAGCCAAGTTTAATGACCCTTTAAGCTTTGTCATGGATACTTGTAGGTACAGTCAACACCAGATACGAGATATATTAGAAGTAGAAGCATCATTTAGAAGATAATGTTCTTCTCGAGTATTTTTAAAGGTTTGGAACTTGAAACTTACGTGTTTGATTGTACTACATTGTGTGATGTGTCTACATTACTTCAGGCTTTTGTTGTGTGAACGTGGGTAAAGAAAGGTATTTGATAATGTTATAAATAAGTTACTTTTAAAGTTACTCAGGTGTACGGATTACGGCTTTTCGTAGTCATTATCACACATCTATTCACAGACTTTCCTAGGTTACATATTGATAAATGTCTAATTTCGGTAATGCTATAAGCGACATTGCTCCACGTTACAGCCGAATTCCTCAACTATTTTTATTAGTTTTAATTTGGATGGATATTTTAAATAACAAATTAATACTTTTAGAACAAACTCACATACAACATGCAATACCCATATCATTTAAAACCATCGTAAACACCATTACAGCACATTACCCATCAATATCTATGTATAACATCAGTTTGTCCGTCTATACGTTATTGGAAATAGCTACATTGTTGGACTCTATTGTATGTTAACGCTGAGAGCGGGATAAGCAGAGATGTCGCCCATACTTGTTACTGTAGGTTATTAAATATGATGTTACGGCTTGTGAAATTTAACTAGCTATCCCCGCGGATCCACCCAGATAAAATAGAATCTGTTTCCTGCACTCGGATAAGAAGCAGCCTATTTCCCTTCAGGCTATCTTTTGTGTCCTAAACCTTTAATCAGTCAGTAATTTTGGCCAAATAGCGCAACAGATATACATAACAACTCAAACATAACAAGACTCAAATCAAAGACAGGATAATTAAATTAGATAATATTAATTACTATAAGAAGAAAATATATTTCGTTTTATCTCATTTTACTGGAGAATTTGTACACCAAATGATGTACAACAGCCTTTCAAAACACTACAGATACCTATCTTACAACAACAAGTTTATCTCAACCAAAATCTTCATCCCAAAACAATATCCATATATCAATACCGAATCATCTACAGACATGTCCTTGAATTACAAGGAACGTTATACCTTCACAATCACACCTGAAGGGAATAGTTTTTCGCACAATCCTCCTCCATTTAATTTCCCGACCTTCAGTCCTTTGTGCGTCCTCCCATAAATCCCTCTGCCAGTACCATTCATCGTCATTGTTGAAAACTTTCCATTCTAAAACTGAATCGGGATCTGATAAGATGAGGTAATGAATACTACCTATTGTGCGATAATTAATTTCTTCATTAACGTCCTTAACACCTCCGAAGTTGGGTAAGTTGCGCCATTATGTGTAATTAATGAAATTAATCGCTTTATCTATTCAGTTTTTGGTGACGCCGTGTAGTTTGGCTTTTGTTTAGGAATGTGATGGGAGCCGAAGTTGTCTTGAATAGCTTGAATGTGTGCCACTAAGTACTGCTTGATTTAAAGGGTCTTGGGACTTCGTAGGGCCTTCCAATTTTAGGATGTGAGCACCCTTATTATGTTAATTACTCAAAATATTTTAAAAATACTTAAACCTGCCTATAACATGTCTTAAAAATCTCTAAATCTGTCTATACGTCAAAACTTGATTAGAATTTTTGGTACACAGATAGTCCAGAGCGTGAGAAAGGGCTTCTTTTTACTAGGTTGCTGGAAGTGGATCATCCAGAAAGCGGGTAAAACCGCGGAGAACAGCTAGCAATTATATCCATTCCATTTGTCGCTAAAACTATGATTTATTTATATTTATCGGCGCGACCTGTAATTCCACTACATCTTTCATATCAATCTTAGTTTCCGAAAAATAACAAAAACATACGCTGTCCCCAAAAACATGGCGTTTCTTTTGCCAAAACACTTTTCTGGTCTCTTGAATTTATATCCTGTTGACTTGTGAGCCTAATAGAAACACAATAACTTGGTGTTAGGAGTACATTTTTGGGAGGCTGCCAATATGGTTTTATTAACACATGCATACGTGTGTATACGAAATATGTGGTTTAGAAGCTGAAGATTTTGTTATATATAGAATATTTTTGTAAGCATTAAAAGCATGCTAGTGAAAAGTGAGTTTAAACTATACCTATACTAGCTTCTGCCAGCGGCTTCGCCCGCTTCCCGAGGGAACTATTTCCCGTACCCGGATAAAAAGTAGCCTATGTTGTTCCTCAGGGTCTATTCCATCTCTGTACCAAATTTCATCAAAATCTGCTCACTGGTTTAGGCGTGAAAGCGTAACAGACAGACAGAGTTACTTTCGCATTTATAATATTAGTAGGGTTTGTGTAGGTGAAGAGTTTCTTTGCTAGCGAGCGCTTATCTCAGGAACGATTAGTCCGATTTGAAAAAATATTTCAGTTTAAGATAGCACATTTATCGAGGCAGGCTACAGGCTACTTTTTGTCAGATAAAAAGCAGCTATATAATTTCTTGTCATCTTAGTTTTACCAACCAGATCAACTTTTACATTCTTATATACAAAGCTTAAATACAGCACTAAACAAAACCTTTGTTAGTTCATATCATTGTTTATACACAGGACTAGTTCTTATGCAAGACGCTTACTCGGAGTCTGCAAAACAATTTTCCTTAAATCCCGTACAGATAAAGCGAAGGTCATTCTCTCATTATCAGCTCAGGGATCAACGCCTTTTCCTCCGAAGAGTCGGTACTTTCCAACTCTTTCTGGATAACTAAGAAACAAAAGGCGCAGTTATTTTGGGGCGTCTGCAATTTATTTTATGAGAGCCCCTAATGAGGTCTGAAAATAATTGGTGGAACCCAATCATTAGAATAAATAAGCGATTCTAGTTCGTTCGGTATTATACTGATTATACTTTGTTTGATATTATGCTGGATAAATTTGTGGAGTTTTTATTGGACTTTGTTTTATTTCGTTTAGGATTTATCGGTATTTCTTTCATGATTATGAGACTGAGCTACTGTAGTTTTTAGGGTTCCGTACCCAAAGGGTAAAAGACCACGTTGTCTGTCTGTCTGTCTCCGGGCTGTATCTCATTAACCATGATAGCTAGAAAGCTGAAATCTTCACAAATGACGTATTTCCGTTGCCGCTAGAACAAGAAATACTAAAAATTAAAAATATATATATATTTAGGGCTGTCCCCATATAATAAACGTGTGAAACCGCAAATAATAACTTTGTAATTCATATATTTGGAGGAAAAGCAAAGTAATTTTTTGCTGCCCGAAAAATGTTTGTATTTTGGCTAGATGTAGGTAATAGATACGTTCATTTTTCACAGATAATGGTACGGAACCCTTCGTGCGCGAGTCCAAGTCGCACTTGGCCAGTTTTTAATTTTACCAATACAGTAGCTGAAGAATTTTGATACTGGACTGATTTGAAAAAATATTTCTGCCCTAGATAACCCATTTACTAAGGACAGCTTTAGGTTACTTTTTTTAGGGAATTCCTTATGACCCACAGGACACTGTGGGTACTACATATAAATATGACAAACGAAGACCATAAGCTTCCAAATTAATATTGTTAATTGCATCTTGCTTTGATTTATATTCAATAACGATGACATCAACTTCCAGCAGTTAAGCAAGAACAAGCACTCTCAACCCCAATACAAATTAATAAAACGTTTCAAACCATAGCTTTCGAACCGTGAAACATTTTGACAAATATTGTGAAGAAACTTCTGCCAATCAATCAACGGACCCCTTCGTAAGGAACCCTAAATGAGGTCGTTCACCCTCAAGACTTGTTGGTTCCGCAGATTTGGGATTAATTACTGGTGGATGCAATTCATTACGTCATTTGGTCACCCCCTATAATGACGTGTCGTGAAACAATTGATCGATAGCGTACACTGATTTTGGCTAACTTCAGACTTTGTAGGACAAATAATAATCGGTCCGATTTTGTGTAGGACGTCATTACTAGAATTTCTGACCAAATTTTTAGGACATTCGGGTTGCACTACTGCTATTAGTGTGTTCTATTTATGTCCTACAAAAAAAAAACGGTCACCGATTATCGGACAGCCTAACATTTTGGTAACATTTCAATAATTATGGTACTTATGGATAATGCTTATGCTTGATTTGGGACCATAATGGTTGTTTTGTGCACAGTATTTGCATTATTTCGACTCATATCTATAATATTGTTTGTGACTGTTTCAGTATCCACTATTACAGTTTTAATGGACGGGAAGTTTATCCAGTTGTAATTCTGAATAAACCTGAAATATTATAGAAATAGTAATAGATTTTGATTTTGAGCTGTGTAACCGCAAACGCATTGAAATGTACTAAGCTTTTACTATTGAAGGTTATCAAATATAAATCAACCTGCATACCTTTTTTTTCCTAAGTTGAGATCGGCTTACAGTCGAATTAATCTAGGCAATATGAGACCCATTGGTAAGACTGGTTGTCAGATGTCAGGTTCTGACTACTCGTATTGACAAGATGTACCTACCAATTACAGCTGGGACCCACAATTTAACGCGCCAATTGAAATGCATAGGAAGACGTAATGACACAGATCATCAGATCACCCATCTTAGGATAAAACCTTCTCAAAATCAATACGTAGTTGCAACTACAACCCCTAACTACAACCAACTAATATATCACATCATTTTAAGATTAATAGCTCCAGTATAGATAGGTCCGATCTCCCTACCATACGTTCTATTTCCCGTGTAAAACAAGAGATATTTTTAATCTTCCTGCACCCGTTATCCCTTCAGTGATTTATCTTCGGGTAAGCTGCCGAGAATATCCGACAATTCCCGAACATTTCCGAACGCACGCGATTGTCCAGGTGTGAAAGATTTACGGGTCCGAACGTATTAGAAGTATGTATTATGTACGGGTCAATTAGAGGCTCTAAGGACCAGTAATTTTTACTGAATGAAGGTTTGGAACGGTTACGGACGGTAGTTAAAGGATAGCGGCCTAATTATCGGGGTTTAGATGGTTAGCGGACTTCTTTTGTCGGGATTTTCAAGTAAAGTTCTGTGAAGATTTTTTATCAGATTATGTGGGCGAATTTATTGAATTCATTGAATAGGTTTATTGAATTATGGTGTTTCCGAGACAATGCATTTTTTCTGATAAAAAATCTAAAGACGACTTTCAACACAGATATTGTGATCCTTCATGCTACAAGCAAAATATGTATAAAACCTTAGTAAGAGTATATTTTTTTACCCAAAACATATCCAACCATTACACTCAAAGCCCAAAAGCAACCGAACCCATAAAAACAAAAAACAAAATAAATTAATCAAATTAAACTCCCATCTAAAACAAAATGTCACCACCAGATGTCTCCCCATACCCCGTGTAAAATATAACGCAAAATATCAATTTTTATCCGTACGTTTTTTAACCGGTCCGGTTTAAGTGGCGCGCGACGGCACGGTCCGGTAACGCAATTAACACAAGTGACTATTAAAAACGGACGCCACCGGACCGGTTGTTTATTACTATAGTACGGAAATCGAGTTTTTTATTTAGAAGTTATTTGTGTCCTTTGCAGGGGAGGTTGTTTTGATGTTTAATTAATTAATGTTTAGTTATTTCGATAATAAGTAGCCTATAATGTTATTCTCATAAATTAATTCTAAGTTTCATCAGTATTCATCTAGTAATTTTAGCGTGGAAATGTAGCAATTACACCCACTCATACGCATTCATACATGTTCTTTGAAGATTACAAAAATATTTTTTTGTGAAATAAAACTTGTCAATTTATACTGAGGCCTAAACGCAAACAATA
Organism: Heliothis virescens; assembly: GCA_002382865.2. Taxonomy (NCBI): domain Eukaryota; kingdom Metazoa; phylum Arthropoda; class Insecta; order Lepidoptera; family Noctuidae; genus Heliothis; species Heliothis virescens. The sequence continues at coordinate 6,165,016 of NWSH02000162.1, read as the reverse complement.
AAATTATAACCACACCCAGTAACCAACGATTAACCTACAAATAACCATCCGTTATCAGACACCGTCAGTTAATGTTTTAGTTAAGTTGTGACATAATGAGTACTGATTTAATCACACTAATTAGGTTATGATTTATACATGTTTGATTATGTGGTTCGGATTACGGGTAGTTAGAATTTTAATCTTTGTTTAGTGGTTAGTGGCTTTATGAAAACAATCTGCTAAGTACAGACAACAGCAGGTCAACGTATACGAATCTGTCAAATTTTACCAATCTAACATTAACCTACCTCCATTGTGATAAGGTTGAAAATCGATTGCAGAAATTTGACAGATTGTAGTAACTTGATGTGCTGTTGTCTGTACTAACAGAATAGTATTTATTGTTTTGAAAATCAATCAAAAGTTTGATTTTTGAAGAATAATAAAGCACTGATTTCGGCGAACTTTTAGTTTCAAACTAGGTGTTTCCCGTGGTTTCACCCGCGTCTCGAAGAAACCGTTTGTCGCATCCCGTGAAAGTGATATGAGGTGAAAGAATTTATTAAATGCATTCAGTAGTTTCGGAGCATTTATAGACCAAAAACATACAAGAAAATCTTCTTTATGATATTAGTACAGACTGAATGATAAGTCATATATTTCAACAACTTATTTAATTTGCTGTTATATCTGCCAAAATTACGTACATATGCCAATTAATTTTCAAAAAAGTATAACCTGGGAATGAAATCTTGCTAAGACAAGATAACTACAACTTAACCAAGTAATGAGTGTTCTCTATAACTTACAAACGGATATAGCCATTCTTAGAAACATGTGACATTAGTGTCGCAAACCAATATATTATTATTTAGCGTTTCCAGTTGAAATTATAGTATTCCATGAAGAGTTTTATGTGGGGGCGTGAAATAATTACAGAAATGGACCTACATAGTGTTTTTTATGGAAAAATTATGGACGTTTTTAGTATAAAGGATGGTCGCTTTTTTATGGGAACACGAAGGGGATTTGTTTTTATTTTGTTAATGTTTATATGTATTGTTGTATTTAAAAATGTTTATTTTTATTGACTTTAGTAGCATAATATAATAGTACCGTTTTCTTTTAGCAACGTGAAAAACATATCTTACCCTTCTTGGCAGTCGGGTAAAAATAGTGTATAACATGACATAACCTTAACTACCATACTACCATGGACTAAAAACTGTCGTCACTCTACAAAGCTATAATTTCTCAAAAAAATTAAACCAATTACTCTATCTTCAATATCAATCAAATACATGTACTTAGGTGTATGCTTTTATATGACTATATATATAAGCGATATATTGAAAGCATCACACATACGTGTTCTCAATGATGACGCCCAGCAAACCTGAACTTCCGTACAAGACTATAGCGAAAACCAAAAGTAGAATAAAATAGAAACTCCCATAATTTTCCCCATACATTCCCATGTAAAGAAACCACACATATCTTGGCTCACATATCTTACATCGCAAGTCGTAAGGCAGTAACTCCACCCAGTTCCCGGGCGAGTAATTAGCGCAAGTAGCTGGCCCACAATCCGAGTCGTCGCCGGCTCGTTACAGTGACGGCGACTACTTGAATGCGAACAAGGCATAGGATGAAGCGGTATTTGATGAAAAAATTTTTAGAACGTAATGGCAGTATAAAGTTAGCGTCTAAAAATGGGTTCGTCTTTTTCTTAGCGACTCATGGGCATAATCCAAGTTTATACTTTAGAGCACCAATATTTCGCATCGCACACACACACACAAACATACACATCTTTGGCAGTCCTTACGGGTAGCCAGAAGCTAGAAACTCTAACTACCAGTCTTGCCCAGGGGTATCGCAATACACAGGTCCAGTTACCTGTTGAGGTCAGATAACCAGTCGCTTCATGTTAAATACTCATTCAGTTGCATTCATTGAGTCTGGAATCCGACCTCTCTCTTCCAATTTTTCGGTTATTTTTTAACAAAACGCTGTTGCAAAATGCTCACGTTTATAACTTAGGCAACATAGTTTCCTCTCGACTGACGACACGGAAATATAACAGGCCAAATAAACTGGATCCGCGACTAGACATTCATCTGCGCTCTTCATTACATCTGTTTTTATTGAAGGGTATGTATTATACAAGGTATGTAGAACACTTATATGAGACCAAGGAGTTACGTGGCAAAAAAATAAAAATCGCAATTTAATAAGCTACAAAATATGCTTACTACTGGAACATCATTGGATAAAATATAACTTTGAAATACGAAACTGAACAAAATGTTGACACGAATTCAAGAGAACAAGTAGTGAGCCCTGTAAAATAAGAAGCGGGCTCGAAATTAGTACCTGACGGCGCTCGTGTGCCTAGAAAACGATGCTGAAGCTGTGAATTAATGCTGCTTCACGCATTCATTGATGGCATACGGGACTTGGATATAAGGTCTTTAAGACTTGAACATCATACGACTTCATCTGTCAGATTCAATGTCAGGGTAACGTCCAGTAGCAAAAGATTGAATATCATTCATGATTAAAAAAAAAAATTCTTAGAAAAGACAGAAAAAAAACACCTAAAAATACCACTGCCCGCAATATAAACAGTAACACACACGTCCTCAGATTCACCCAGCGCTCTATACATAATTCATACCCCCAAGCTCCGAAGGTGAGGGTTCTCGTTATCTGGTGACTAAAGTATCTTTGATTATAGAATCGGATAGGCTTTGAAACCGTCTCCGTACTGGTAGCTATTAATTAAGTGTAGTTATATTTGTATGGTTTAATGATTCCGTGGTGGTACTATTGATAATTGAAGGTTTCTAAGGTGAGAACGTTTTGATAATCGAAAATTCTTGATTGTCGTCATCTGAAGGTGAGTTTAGTGTCTTCTAGGTAAGTATAATATCTTTGTGGAGATGAAAGTTAGTTGTTAATTTGAGCTGTTCTGTAAAAATATTGATTTCTAATAGATACAATTCACTGTGTCATAGTTTAAAATAGGCAGATGTTTTATACAAAAAACCATTTCATTCAAAAGTATGTATCTATAATCTATACTTCTATAGTAAAACAATAAAGAGGAAACATTTTTTTTATCTGTTTCTTTAAGCTCCAAAACTACTAAAACAAATTGAAAAATTATTTACTTATAGTGTAGCTAAACTATCCCCGCGTAACATAGGCTATATTTTGTCCAGGTACGGGAAAGAGACGCGAGTGAAACCGCTGGCAGAATCTAGTAGGAACATCATAAAAACAAACATTTACCATAAAAAAAAAACATTTTTAAAGACCTTTAACTTCCTCAGAATCACCATACGAAGCTATTGTGCAGCGACCTTTATCTAAATGTCGCTTCACATATGCCAGTCTAAAAATGTCGTGATATTTGCAAAGGCCCTATAAATTGTGTGATGATAGGTATATTTAGGTTAATAATGTACATACTTGGAATATATTAGGAGCTCGGCTATGCAACAGTTACAAGTTGACCGGTCAAAAGTTAAGCTGTTTAACGCGGTTGCTACTTGGATGGGTGACTACTGTCACGTCCCAAGCATGGAAAAATGCTAGCATTTCTCCATTTTTTGCCTGTGTAGCAGTTGGTTCCGATAGGAGTATTTGCAGTAAAGACGACAGCACATCAAGTTGCCACAATCTGTCAAATTTCTGCAATCGATTTTCAACCTTATCACAATTGTGGAAAGTTAATGTTTGATTGGTAAAATACAGATTCGGGTACCGTGACCTGCTGTTGTTTGTTCCCAGTTTATGAGATTAGTCGAAGAGTCAGAGCCAAAAACTCATTACAAAAGAATCGTGTAATGTATCTATTGGTTACATAGCCAGACATTTCAACTAAAAATATAGCATCTAGTTAGACGTAGAAAATATTGGAAAAATACCAGAAAAATAATATTATTATCATACACGAGCTGTGACACCTAAATCGAGGTAAGTTGTTTTTTTATCCGCTTAAAATTCAGCAAGTACAAAAATAACATTTCCCAAAATAAATATAATTGTGACTACAAACGAGAAGGTATATCTATACTTATAATAAATCTGTAGAGAGGTCAATTCTGTACATGAAATACATTTCCAAAATAACTATCAGGGGGTGATTAGGGATCGATACTGATGCCAAAAATACAATCAGTAGAATTTTTGTCTGTCTGTATAACCGTTATAGAAACATAAACTACTGGACGGATTGTAACGAAACTTGGTACAATTATTATTCATACTCCTGAGATGATTATAGTATACTTTTCATCACGCTACCATCAATAGGAGCAGAGGGAATGAAGGGAAACATGTTTGATTGTGACGATCCGTTGTCGCTGGCATAAGCGACATGAACCCCGAACGGAGTCGCTGGCAGAAGCTAGTATTACATAAGCTAAGTACATGACCCGAAAAAAATTGTCAGCAGAAAAATATAATGAGCAAACTTTCGCAATTATTATAGTTTGATGATAGGTCGAGAAAAAACTTTTCCACGTGGGAAATAGTATTAACACTCAAAACAGAACTGTTGAGGAATGTACACATTTACGGAAATTTATTGCTATTATCCTGGTAATATAGTTTGATAAATGTTTAGCTGTGTAGGTGTGAACACGGCTTAATGTTGAAACTTCTTGCTTTGTGATTAATTTGTGTTTTATTAGGGTTTGTTAGATTAGATATTACTTAGATGAAGCATGATCATGAGAGTAGTTCGATTCCTGATTTACCCAATGGCAGTCCTGATTTTAACACTGGTTCTCAGCTGCATTCGGTTAGACTGGAAGCCGACCTCAAAGTAATTGGGAAAAAGCTAGGCAGATGATGTATTAACCAGGGTCCACAATTTGCCCAATTAGTGTTAAATTCAAGTGAATCCGAAAGATCGACTATACTTGAACTCGTGGTCGAAACAGGCGTTAAATTTTTAGCTTAAGTAAAGTAGTTAAAAGTGACCTTTACTTTTACTAGTAGTAGCTTACTTAAAATAATGTTTAAGCTGCGCAAAATCCACTAACAAAGTTAAAATTAAAAACTCTTAAAGTTTAAACTAGCATTGGTCGTAATAAAAAATTCAAGCGCATTACACAGCATTACCCTTATAAAATATTCTCACAGTAATTACACCTAATTTAGAGGAGCAATACTCGTCTCAACTCTCGTATGGTTAAAATTCCCAAATGCACTGTAAAACCACTTTTCACAAGGTGACACCCCTATAAAGAGCTTTCCCGCGTTAGTTAAAAACTAAATTAATTCAAATATGGCCGACGCGTGGGATTTAGCCGCCACAATTTGTATTTCGAACACAAATTGAATTTAGAAATAGTGAGAGACACGACAGACTATCTAACTTAATTTTCTGCTCGAATAGATTCGATTGCGTTGCTATTATCTACGCCATAAAGTCCAATATCGCACTATTTATTACTTCGTTACCAGCAAAGGATTGTGCAACCACTTGATTGTTAAGAAAAACACATGGGGTAACACCGTTAGGGCTTCTAACACAATTAATATCAATTTGTACATTTGAGGGGGCTTGTACGGAATGGTTAATTTATTCAAAGCAATGACACAATGTAACTTCCAAAAGTAAATTCTAGAAAAAAGTCCGTAGACAAAACAGTTGAAAGCGTTCCTATTAAAAATTAAAAAGGAGCGTTGTCTACACCTCGCTTTTTAGCGATATTTAGCGGAACAAAAGATTCACCTTGGGGAAACAAAAAAAAAAGACACTAAGACTCGGCGTGACATTCACGAAGAAATAATTAACAAAACATACAGAAATGAACCGAGAAGAAGTGCGCCGACGAAATCTAATTATTTTTCCCGCCATGACAGCAAGATTCCCGCGCTTTTGGCGCGTCCAAAATGGCGACGAAAATGGCGGGCGAATGGATCCTGCGATGTCAACAACGTAGCGACATTATGAAGCAAGGACACGGTTGCCGACAGCCGCTAAGCCTTCGAGCCTCTTATTTATATTTAGACGCGGGAAATATAGAGGTTTGCAGGAAATTAATTCCCATTTTTTGCCAAGAATATTGTTTAGTGTCAGGACTTCGTTGTGATGTTCATTCGTTTATTACGGATTATGATAAGCTCTTCATATGTGCCGGGAATTATGATTTGGACGTACAAGGTTTAGTGGCGAGCCTGCAACTTAAAGGGTCTCTGTACAAATCAACTGTCATTAGGCAAAAAGAAAGTTACACTAATTTCTTTATTACCTAATCATGACAGCAAACAGATTAATGTTTAAACTTCAAAAGTCAAGCTGTGATTGCTCAAATTCTTCATTTCAGAAACATTATCAGCTGAAATCGTACTACTAATCAACCGTACGCCCTTACAACCTCAAAATCGCAACTCCAGGGAGTTCCCAAAAGAAATTGCTCGCAATTATTAAAACAATAATTCTTTGTAGCTGCATTGAGTCGGCTAAATAAACAGCGTAGTATACCACGATCCCTCTGAGAGTCATTCGGCGTCGCAAAATGTATTAATATGTATGAGGACCCACCGATGGTGTTTATCGCGCCAACTTTGAACCAAGTATGTTCGGTAATAGAAAAAGTTATTCTAACTGAGCCTTTGTTTCTGAATTATTTCAGGTAGGAGCGTAAGAAGGATTTTTGGTGTAAGAAATAATAACGAGCCCGTATATATGATGGTTTTTGTTTTATATGGTGATTGTTATACGTGAATGTTTTGAGGGTTATACAACACTAGCTTCTGCCGGCGGTTTGAGTCGCGTTTCACGAGAACGACTTTATGCACTTGGATAAAAGTAACCTATATCCTACCTTCATGAGTGGGCTATCTAACACTGAAAGATTACTACTGAGATTATCGAGTTCAGGCAATCAAAAAGTTGTCGGCTGTATAATCTTATCATAAAAAAACTCCTTTTAGATTTTGCAGTTATTTAGTAGATATCAAAAAGATGTGATGACCTATTGCTAGGTACCTAGTCTTTTTACATAAAAAAATAAATACATAACGAAGTCAACAAATATATACATTAAATACTTAAAAAAGCTATTACCAAGAATCCTTTTATATAAAGAGTAAAAAGGGGAGCTATAGTATATCACAGTTAATTATTTAATTATACAGTGTATTAAGAATACTCTTCATAAATATCGGTTGGATTGACAGGTTCCCAGAAACTCAGTCATAGTTACTTATTGGAAATTAAAATCCTCTCAAAGGTATTTAAGATTTCTCAGCGAAATGATTGAATATTTTACTTTTCACAGTATTACACAGTTTTCTAAGAAAATTGTGTAATAGTCAGTAATAATTATATCAAATTATAGTATATTAAATTTATATTTTTTAAACTGAAATAACGTACTTATTTCATATTAATACATATACACATTACCGAGTGACAGCGATGAGGACCAATTTTTGATGGCCCTTATTAGTTTTAAGTTGTATATCTAAATAATTAAATATCTACAAATGTTTGAAAAACTGAACTTGTAAAAAACAAAACCAGACATTAAATAATAACTGCTAATAATACAATGCTAACAAGTCCGTATGCACTAATGACATTTAAAAATCTCAAAATTATATTTATTTGAAATCTTAACCAAAACCAAGTTTAGACCAATCAATCACACAAAATGGCTGCCTCGATTAGTACAAAATGCATTATCACCGAACGCTCTCGGTAATGTACTCCCTTTGTTCTTTAATTCGGTGATTTGATACAATGATAGCTATAAGTGGTGATTTGCGAAGATTTTAAATAAAAGCTTCCTTAATGTGATGGAGTGGTGATAGAAGCGATCTATGTGATGATGGTGAGGTATTCTTTATTATAAATTATATCGTTAACAATGTAGAAATATTTAATCCACAAAATGATGTGGACACTGCTCTTACAATAGGCTAAAAAACTGGGATTCTAAATAGTCCGTCATTTAAAAGAGCAAAAAATATTGGACACGTATTTTTAATTTTAACAATACGTTAAGAATATACTAAGATATGATGCATAAAAGGTTGAGAGCGGCAGCTTGTGACGTCTCACCTAAGTAGAAGTCCTAGGAATGACGTAACACACAAAATTAAAACGTATCATATTTTCTTTGTTATTTAACTGTGAGAGAAAAGAAAAATATACATGTCTTTTAATTAAGAGTTATCTAAAAGAACGACGACGAACTAATTACTTTATTTCATTCCAAATGCCTATTACAAACACTTAAATTCGCTTTAAGTCAGCCATATAACTTATCCTCTAACAAATTCACAGAATGCAACCTTTAAAGTGATTGGGTCTGCGGTTCCAAGGGTGCACTATCGTTACTCTTAGGCTTATCAAGCACTATAAGATCTAAATGAACCGTGCCATTCATCGAATCTCAACCAGGTATGCCACTTTGAACCCCGTGCCTTACAAAGCGCAGTAGGTGGCAACAAAAGGAGCCATCAGTCCCCTAAATCTATGGTGTGCACTCACCCCCTATAATTAGTAGTGAATATAAATGCATTTGAGTGCTAATGGACATTTTATGCCACCCCTCCCCGAATTCGATGACCGGGCTTTCGTTAATAAGTGTTTTAGGCGTTTCAATTGGGAGAATGTAACTAGATCTGCAGTTTGCGGTTGTATTGTGATTATTCGGTAAATGATTTTGTTCAGCTACTGAGTGAAGGGTTGCTTTCATGTTAGCTTTTTGATGAATGTTAATACGAGCTGTTTCATGCGGTTTGAGCCGTATTTTGAGGTAATTACTTCTCGTACTTGGATGAAAAGTAGTCTATGTTCTTTATAAAGCTCAAGCTTATCACTAGACCGTGTTTTGGCATGAAAACTGGACAGACAGAAAGCTTTCGTTTTCATATTGCTAGTAAATATTGCTTGCTTTTTTCGTTCTGAGGGTAATTTAATGTTATGTCATTTTAAACTATTAGATACTTCTAGTGCTGGATTTTCAATGATTTTTGAGCATTACATTTTTACAATATTCTACATTAGCCACTAATCAAGGGTACAATGTAAAGGTAAGAATGATTAAAACCCAGACTTACATTAGCAAGAGTTTTAACTACATATTCTTCATACGTTTGACTTTGATTTAGTTTTCGACTTTGTCAAAGACGTTTTGAGTATAATTCATTCCAAGGCTTAGTGCGTTCACATGCTAACTTTGCTAATTACAGTTTGTAAAATAGAGCCTGAATTATGGCCGTATAAAATTTTATTGGTCCCTTATCTTAGACATAGGTTAGTTAGAAAATATAGTTATTTCAGTTTTCCGAAACAGGTATAGATTGAAATATTGATAGCATTTGGTATTCTAGTGGATATCGAAGTTTAATGTTTATGTGAGGAGTTAATCGATTTGGGTGTGGTTGTAGTAAGTAGAGTCATTGTTATTTTATTCAAGTTGTTACAAAATGTTTTGTGTTAATTTTTTTTTTATGATTGCTAGACTTAAAAAAGAGAAGGAAATAGGCTCAGGTTTAGAACTTTCTAGATAATTATTCAATGCTGAAGCTAGACGTAACAGTTCTAACATTTATTAGCATAATATATGACAAATCGGAAAGAAAGATGTAAACTATAATAAAGGTAGCATACAAAAAAGACATCAAAAATATATATCACTCAGTTCAACCCTTAAAAGTCCAAACTTGACGCCTCAATTAATATAGTCTTGAAGATAGCAAATGTGTGGGTAGTGACAAAATACGATCTATACGCCCACGGGCCTATTCAACCTATTCAAATAGGTTGTGTTTCCTAGGTCTTTGAAGCCTACATGGAATTATGAGCAGTTGTTACCTGTAATGTGATTTTCGCTTTCATTGTTGAATACTAAAGTCTGGTAAAAGAGGTCTTGTATTCTGTGTTTTGGATAATTGGAATTACTGTTTATGTGAGTTTAGAAGAGTTTAGGAGTCTTAACGTAAATAAGCTAAAGACATTGATAGTATTTTTGTTATGGTGATGAAAATGATAGGCTAATGTAATATTAAAAACGGTAAAGTATAAGAAATTGTGACCGACTTAGATAAAACCCGATTAATGGGCAATCTAACAGGGATATTTATTTTTAAAATCAGTCTAGCGGTTCCTGAGCAAATAAAAAACCAAACTCTTAAGCATTATAATATAAGTATAGATACTAATAATACCTATTTTTGATACCCCAAAAATGCTGATTTGCTATCTAAAACCCAGTCTCATCAATATCAAAACAGTAAACCTTAGCAAGTCTTACAAACTCCTAGTTTCGAAGGTCGTCCACAAAAGGTACATCACACGTATAATTACAACACCGCTATTGTTCGTTCCGATTCAATTAATGGTCCTTGTTTGCTTAGGTTTATTAGTTTAACCTTGACTGCTTTCAACAATACATTGGAACTTATTTGATGTATTTTCTTAACCATACCTTGCTGTTTCGCGACAATTTAGATGAATCTATATTTATCATCTACCTTTGCTTTTATCTCCATTTATTATTTGATTCCGGCGTAAGCATATCTTCTACTTCAATACTTTACTATCTGATTTCATCTCACCAGTAACGCTCTATCCAATGTCACAATCTATCCAATGTTTCTTTGGTCGTCGGTTTTCCTGTATATCCATCATATGGTACATCATCGAGGTATCTACATTCTGATCCTGAATAAAACTGTATGTTTTTCTACTAGCTATCTCCGCTTTTACTTCAGTTCCTATCCCAATTCATCATCTCACCAGTTTCCTTCTTCACAACAAAACAATTAAGTATCTGCCCTTTAAAATATAAACTTAATCAACCTTGCTAAGACCCCTTTCGGTCGCACACAATCAAACGAAACAATGACCAAACATCCAGAAACGCGACATAATCTCCACTGAGCACATGGAACAGATCTGTCACTTGGTTGATTAATGAATAGCCCCCACCCCTTCGCCCTCGCTATCAGATCATAACCCGGACTCACCCGTGTTTTGATGACGGTTTTCAAATTTCCTTAATTATAAAGGCGAAATCGCTTTACCCCCCGATTTCTGGAACTGGTTATTAATGTTAGAAGCAGATGGTTGCTCGTATTTTATACCTTGAGATTAGGAATCTGGAATTGCGGGGTATGTGATACTTTGGTGTTTATTTATAGTGTTGCTTGCGTTTTGTGCATGTGTAACCAAGGGGTGCTCGTTTCAGTACAGTTTAGTTATACCAAAAAACACTTTAGGAGTCCCTATAACATTGAAATTGCAAACTTTTAGTCCGCCATAGTTATTGTTATGCAGTCCTTCTTGAATCAGTCATATTATTTGGAGTTCTGGACATATTTAGCAGTATATTCAAATTCAATGTGGACGGTATTTTTCTCATTAATAAATCCACTGAAAATCAGTCTTATACTACAGTTTCATAGTATTAAACGCTTCAATTTACACAGACTAACAAACTTAACTTCCCTCATTATCGGCAATTACTACAACTGTTTCAAAATTAAACACGTGTGATACCATTTACCCCTTCAAAGGGTAATAACACATATTACCCTTTTGAATAGAAATAACGAGAATATCCACGTTAAACCCCCTATGATAGTTAAGTAGTTCTCCAATCAGTGTCAGTGTAGTCCAAATTGTATCTGATTTATGTGTCTGCGCATTACAACGAATTATGCCGAACCGAAGATATCCGAAGTTTCCCGAATGCAGCAAGAAACGCTCATATAATAATATTACCTATGTATGTCAATTATAAAGCAAGGAGATGATATTAAAGGCCAGATTAGAGGTTCCAGATAAAGTTCTAGATAGCTATCTGACAATTAAGGCCATAGAAAAGTTGTCAAAATTAAAAATATTCATTATCTAGAATTTTGTCTTGAACCTCTGTAACTGGCCCTAAAAATATTATTCCTTTATCAACTCACGTTTAATTAAGATATGCTGCATACAAATTTCATTTTTGTAAGCAACTGTAATCGAAGAAGTATTGAAACTGGAATGTAACATACCTGAAACAAAAAACAAAGAAAACATTAGACATTACTCAACAAAAATCATAAATTACCTCTTAATATGCACCCTTAATTCCAAATTCAAGTATAAAAAAAACTGAACTAGCATAACCTAGCAAAACAAAATGGCGTCGCGTCCGGCTCCACCGGATATTGGCGGGTAGCATCGAATATTCTATTTTATATCTATTTTAATTATCGGTAGCAAGTCGCGCGCCATTGAACGGCTACCTGTGTTTCATTCAACGTGCGATGTAACTATGTATGGTAATTTTTACTATGGAAATATTGAAATTGACTAAACGCCAGAGTAGTGTATAAGTAAGAGAAATAAACAATTTATTAAAAGAAAAGACGCATAAGATAAAATCAACAGAAAAAGAAAAATATACAAACCAAAACGAAAATATAAAAGACTAATATAATAAAAAAACAATATCCCTAATTATTCCCTAATTACTTATTATTCAAAAAGGTTAAACAGATGTATCACACGTGTTTCAAAAGATTTTGTGTACCTCCTAATTTTCATTTCTCTGTCATTCTGACGTGGTTTTTTCAAACGACTATTTAACTTTGTTGTAATCACACTTACTTATGTTTTTTGCTTACGTAGTTTAGTAGCATGATTTAAAATTAAGAAAGAGGAGAGTAAAAACCGAATAAAATTACGTTTTACAAGAATGCAAACCAGAAAAATACCTATAACAGAAAAAAATACACGAATCGGTTGGAAACACCGAAAGCCTACGAGTACGGAACCCGATATCTGCGGTATTGTGAAGATGTAAAAATGCAGCCGGGTTGCGGGAACTGAATCATTTGAGTTTAACTGGTTCTCAACACTCATTCATTTATTTTTACTGTTAATTAGAATGAGAAAAGAAAAAACTAAAAAAACGTATTTCCAGTTTTTTTTTCTTTCGATGGTTTGGTTAGAAAATAATTTGTCTGACTGTACTTTACTACTAATATACAAGGGTAATATTATTCTAAAAACCGTTAATTCGTTAATAATAATCGGTAGTTATAATTATCGAAACGATCCTGTTGTAAGCATTAACACAATTCCGTACTTCAAACCAATAACAATTCCATACTATTCTAACTGCCCCTCAGAATTAGATTCACATTAAACCAAAAGCTAGTTAACTCCACAACAAGCATGATTCACCATCAAATATCTTAGCATATGCGACGAAAATTGACAAAATCTAAACACATGTGACTATAATCCCCATAACCCCCATATCGAATCGCTCGCATTCGTACTGAATATCCCTCTAAAACAAACAAAAATGAACCTTATTCCCTCGCAATAAGAAGCAGGAAAGCTTAAATCGTTATCGTAATTAGTCCCAGTATAAATTTTATTAATGGAGCTAAACAGTTGGCGTAATAAAAGGAAAATATCTGTGCACATTAACATGATATTCCGTATTTATGACACTACTTAGAAATTGTAATGTCTGTCAGGTTATATGTCTATGGGATAAGATCTTACGTAATATTCAAATGTAGACCTTTGTTTTGTATGTTATATCTTTGGTTATTTTACATAGAATATGTGCTTTGGTAAAGTTGACAATATTGCCAGATGCTTTTTGGCTTGACTGTACTATGTACTAAATGTTTTGTCTCTTATGCTGGATTTTTATAATGTACCTATCCATTGCTTTAATAATAATAATGTCGAAATTCAATCTTTGCAATCAAAGATTGAATTTCGACAATAGCTCCATATAAATGGTGTCTTTAAATATCTAATCGCTAAAGTAGGAATAGACAAGTTATGGAAATCGGCCATTAATATATGTATTACATGTCAGAATCGACGAATGTTTAACAACAATTTTAGCTTTAAAGAACGGTAAATTGGATTAAATATATCTTTAAAATTACACAAGATTTTACGCTAAAATCCTGCAACATAAAACCGTTGGAGACGGCTTAACTTCTTAACAAACTTAACTTCAAGATAAAACTCGCATAAAATAAAGAAAATCCATGAAATTCCTTAATAAAACATGTTCAAGTACAGTAAGCCACGTTAATTGCTGTACGGCCCGAAATTAAATATTTTTCAAAGAGAGGGGTTCCATAATCTCCTGATTACGAATTTTATCACGAAACTGATGTGTAAGGCGATAAGTGCTAACAAATTGAACGATATTTGCTACCGAATATAGAAATAATTACGTATGGATAACATTTTAAGACGCTTGTTTCGTAATTAAAATGTTAAGATAACTTAAGCTAAGTAAAGGGATTATTTTCAAGTTAATCTGTCTGTCTGTTTCATTACACAGTTACTTAATCTACGTTTGCACCGACTCAAACTTAATCAATAATGTCAAATTAATGTTGCACGCATATCTAACAAATTAAATTGAAAAAAACTTCAACGTCATTCACACTTTTATTTAACAAAAAACTTTTTAACTACAAATTATAGCAACAACTTCGTAATCCTATTATTAGTTTTCTATTTCTTTAACTAAAAACAAAGAAACGTTACCCACCCATTAAAAAAGGCGTCACAAATGTAATATTCATTTGATAATAACACCGCTAAGGCTTCGCCTACGAAATGTACTCTTTAATAGGAATTTTAAACGTCAATTTTACAGTTGACGCTTACGTAGCTGACTGTACCGGTCTCACACTAACTACGTCACGCCCTATATTAGCTGTCTCGGCTGCATTTTCTGTAAATTTTTAATGCTACACCGACATTTGTGACAGCACGTACAATTTCATATATTTTATGTATACCACGGTAGCAATGTCCGGGAGTTTGTTCCATGGAAACAAATTAGTCTGATGGTCGTATATGACTTTATAAAATTGTAGCTTCAAAAAAAATTACGCTTAATAAAGCAACATTTTCGTCCTAAAATATAAGCCCTTTATAAGTGTTCACTGGAAAATATAAAAATAAAATCTTACACAAATTTTCGGTACATTGGAACTCCGACGAATTATGAATAAAAAATGTTGTCACTTACGTCCAGTAAAATATGCGTTCTAAAATTTCAGTTATTTTTGTTGCCGACTATCCACAGAAAACAGTGGAGAAATTTTAGATATTTCTACGTACATATCCTAAATTTTGTGCAGAGTAAAAATTCGTCCGCCACTCCTAAAATATGCATAATAAAATGCTCCACGTTAATTTATCCATCAAATTATGAAGCTTTTAGGATATTGTTGCTGAAAAATTTTTCAGTGACGTGTGAAAATTATGAAAGAATATTTTTGCGGAACTATTTTTGTGTTAGAGAGATTTTGGATGGTTTTTAAATTATTTTACTCAGGAACAAATATAACTGTTAGAAGTAAATGTGGACCCATTTTAAAGTGCTTTACTCAGAATAAGTTATTTGAGACCCGGCGAGTTGTTTATTACTCTAAGGACCAACTCATATATACTGTAAGTTATATCAATCGAAGCCAAATATAACGATATCTCTTTACAGTTCAAGGCATATTTTTCCCAGGAAATTAAATGTCAAACATTCTTCTACAGACAGACAATTTTCTTGAAGAACATTTTTCTTTTTAATTAGAATTTTGAACAATAATAAACCTTACTCAAGTATAATACGATTAATATTATTTAAACATCAAAAATTCAAACTAGATTTCGTTAAAATGTATTTAAAAGTAAAAGGCATTACTTCTAAAAACTTTAAATTAAGTGTTCAAATTTCAAAAGCAAGCAAAAGCAGTTCTTATTGAACAAACACACCTGGCAAGTTCATTAAAAAGAAAAAAAACGTCTCAAAGACATCACCCTAACTAAATTAGGCACGCGACGCACTATAATTCCAAATGCAAATTGCTCGAGAAATGAGAACAATGAGAGAAAAAGGGAGAAAGAAAAAGAAGCTTAAATATTAAGATGCGTTGTTAATGTTGTCTTTGAAGTTAAAAGTAATGGGAGACTAAAAGATATTGGTTTGATCTGTCATTACAAAAGGATCAATAATTGTCATTCCTCCAACCCCCATACCAAAGGACCAGGATTTCATAAGCTTAAATTTGATGCTTGTAAAGATTTTTAGGGTTCTACGGAACCCTAAAAATCGTATGGGTACGCCCAATAGGGTAAATATTACTAAGACTTCGCTGTCTGTCTGTCTCCATGCTGTATCTCATAATCTGTGATAGCTAGAAAGCTGAAATTTTCACAAATGACGTATTTGCGTTGCCGCTATAACAACACATGCTAAAAATTAAAAAAAAGTAAAAAATAGGGGGGATGCCATACAATAAACGTGTGAAACCGCAAATTATAACGTTGTTATTCATATATTTGTATGAAAAACAAAGTTATTTTTCGATGCCCGAAAAATGTTTGTATTTTGGCTAGTAGTAGGTAACAGATACGTTAATTTTTCATAGATAATGGTACGGGGTTCGTGCGCGAGTCCAACTCGCACTTAGCCGGTTTTTTTGACTTGATATTTTAATACCTTCATGATCAGTTAATCTGTAGTTGCAAACAAGAACGCATTAATTATATTCTGAAAGATGACCTGAACTTTGAAATTTATTGCTAAGCCTCAAATTATTGGAACTAATAAAATAACTGTTTAAGTCACAGCTGTTCTAATATCTATTTATTTATTTATTTATTTATTTATTTATCAGGTTTATCAACATACATCTGCACTCTAATACAATTAAAAAAAAAATAACTAAACAAAATTGCCAAGTGCGATATACAATTATAGATAAACACAGCATGCATAAAAATTAAATCAAATTAAAAATTAAACTAAAACTAAACTAAAATTAATTCTTATTGATAAGAAAACAAAAATTAAAAAAATTAAAAAAAAAAAAAA
>NWSH02000162.1:6129800-6146572 GCA_002382865.2 Heliothis virescens | reverse complement strand
GAGGTGGCTGGTGTTTAGTTTGTTTTTGGGATTGTTTTTATTGAAACGGATTGTCGCGGCGTGAAAAACTAATATTCGTTACCCTCAATAAATTGCTTTACGATACCCATCTTTCGTTTCTAGATCCTCAGTTTTGATCCTTTTCGTTCTTAAATAAGTTTTTCGTAATTGCGTTTTGGTAGTGTAATTGATTAATTTATTATTGAGTGATTTTAAACGAACGTTAGCAGTGATTATTTTATATTTATTTTATTACAATAATTTATTTTTTAGGAATATTGGAAATGGAAAAATAATTCAGTCTGCTGACGTTGTTACTGTATCTTTCTCACTTCTGAATCGATTTTGATAGAATTTGGTAGAGACATACGAGGAATTTTGTAGATTTCTCCATTTTCGAGGATTTTCTTCTGTGTAGTTGTTGTTTGAAGTTAGTGTGGGCAAAATGCTAGTGTGTTTGCTATTACATTATCTGTGTAACTTACAATATCTAAATCCGTATGGTACAGACCGAAAACTCTAAAACCCCATAAAACAATTTAAGGCGAAGATAAAAATGTAAATAGGCTCGGATGTTGATTGATAGCCGAATGAAGCCTTTTAAAACTGCAACCACGCTGTCACAAACCAAAGTTCAATTTAGTATTTCATTGTTCGTTTTTGTGTCTACCCTTAACGGATATGGTGGGAACGGGGGACGCATAAATGAATCCAATTTATTTCCCTTTTTTATGTTTTTTTATTTCGCTAAATAAATTGAGCTTGAACTGGGAAATTGTGAATTTCACAATGTTGTGTTATTTATGCTGCTGACTGTACTTAATGGGTTTGTGGCAAGTTAATTTGTTATTTATCTT
The DNA here is from genome assembly GCA_002382865.2 of Heliothis virescens. NCBI lineage: Eukaryota > Metazoa > Arthropoda > Insecta > Lepidoptera > Noctuidae > Heliothis > Heliothis virescens. The sequence continues at coordinate 6,145,715 of NWSH02000162.1, read as the reverse complement.
TTTTTTGGATTTTTCTTTACATATTTTAACTATTGATGTAAAAATAATAGCTACGTAATAAATCAAGTCGGAATATTTCAAAAGCAATATTTATTTTTGCACTATGAATCTGTTACTCGATGGACCATAACAAGGATTTTTTAGGGTTCCGCAAGCGTCAAACTATTTCCCCTTTTCTTATATTATTTTACTTTTAATGAAGTTTCTAAAGCTTCTAAATTACATCATAGTTCTAAAGTAAGTATTTACATAAGAGATGCGGAAACTTCTTCACCTATTTATTTATTATAATTAAAACTTTATTAGTTTATAATGCATATTTATTAGGACGCTGCAAAATAGTTTTCATATAGGTAATGTAAGTTTCTCTTTTGAATAAAAGTAGACATTTTGATTTAATGCTGAGCCTGCGATTTTTTAAAATTTGAAATCAGAAAGATTCAGAGCCTGACAACAAATCTCCCAAAAACAAAAGTAACACAACAAACTTATCTCATAGAAAAGGGAAAAAATTGTCATTTTGTTTACAAATGACGAATTAACTTCGGAAATTATACTCTGGATGAGTTTCACCAAAAGATTTCAACAAACAGAAAGGTACTTGTTAAACATCTTATACGGAACCACATAGCCAAAAATCCCCCATATCGCAACATGAATAATTCCGGTTAGAGCTAGCCATGTATTCAGTTTTTCCTTTTAATATTCGTTTCGAAGATAAATGTTGGGAGACAGTGTTTGATTGATCGCCCGTTCGATTACCGGGTTGGACAGAGGTCGGTTTGCTCGAAATAGGCTTTTTTTGTGTCTAGCTTCCTGTTTTGGATTTTACATCGATTAGGAAATTGGCTTTTTTTCAGTTTTTCTGCGTTTTGTAACGGAGTTTGGTTGAAGTTGTGGTATACATTTAGCATGGTTTGTATTTTTTGTCATTTTTAATGTAGACTGATTTATAACCGCCGAAACAAAAGGAGGAGTTTTCTTAAGTATAACCGCTATGTGTGTCTGTGTATCTGTCTGTGGTACAGACAACATTAACCTACCACTATTGTGATTAGGTTGAAAATCTATTGCAGAAATTTGTCAAATTGTGCTAACTTGTTGTGCTGTCGTTTGTACCATAGCTATGAAGGGTTTGGATGAAGTTTTTTGTTTGGAAATCTTACACCTGATTTTACAGTCCAGGGCAAAGGCCTCTATCAGATACAGAAAATTAATGTCTGTAATCGTCGTGTATGTGTGTAATACAAGCCTACAATTAATCAGAAATTTCACATCTCCCCATATACACATACAGTAGGCTTAATAATATTCCGTCCATGAGTTGATAGAACTTATGCATCTAATCCTTTATACCAAGAAACAGCACCATATCGGCGCTTACGTGTAGCGTAGCAACCTGGATGCCTGCTGCATACATAATGTTCAGTTTGCATGCTATTATATCCAGCATTACTCGGTCAATAATAAGACATGCAACCTACGAATTGCTATTGTGTAGAACATTCTAGGAGACTAGATGTTGCATACAAAATATGGGGTTATTATGGTAATGGAACATAGGTTATGTTATTGCAATTCATTAGCAATTTCTTCGACATGTCCATGGAATTGTATTATGCAGTTTTACGCAATATAAAACGTGCAATTATAATGTCCTCCTCTAATTGTACCAGAATCATTTATGTTTTACACAAAATATGATACTACATACTATAAAACAAAGTCGCTTTCTTTGTCCATATTCATACTTAAATCTTTAAAACACCGCAACGGAATTTGATTAGTTTTTTTATAGATAGAGTGATTGAAGAGGAAGGTTTATATGTATAACTAGCTTCTGCCAGCGGTTTCACCCGCGTCCCGTGGGAACTACTCAGCGGATCCGGTTAAAAAGTAGCCTATAGCCTTCCTCGATAAATGGGCTATCTAACACTGAAAGAGTTTTCAAATCGGACCAGTAGTTCCTGAGATTAACGCATTCAAACAAACATACTCTTCAGCTTTATAATTTTACCTAGATAACATCCATTAAACCGTGGAGAAATACGTTTATTTTGCATTGCACCCGTGAGAAGCCGGGGCGGGTCGCTAGTAACATATATATAACATAAGTAGCAATATGAGTTAGTACGCGTAGCAACTATAATTTTAAGACTGGGCCCACACGTAACTTTGATAATAAATTCTACCCACATCTCCAGCGTTTCGTCCTATTGCGCAGAGTAGCTACTTTACTTCTAGTTTTCTTGGTATAAACAAGGTTTTGGATTTTTTTGAGGTGTTGTGAAAAGATTGATGGGTGAAAATGAAACAGTGTTTTTTGTTTTAATATTCTAAATGGGAAAGCTATGTATGTTGCTCTTTCACACACAAACGGCTGAACGGATTTTGATGAAACTTGGCAGTGATGTAGCTTATATATCAGAACAACATACAGGCTCTAGGGGGTGAAACTGCTGGCAGACGCTAGTCATTTATAAACTTAGAAGACCAGCAAGAGACTCCTTGGACATATTTCAAAGAAAATGAGACGTCAAAAGCGCTTTTCAGTAAACATTATTTTCTTAAAAAAGAGAGAACAATACGTTGAAACTTAACATCGGACTAACAGGCACATATTACTATAGCTACGTAATAACGTATACAATATTTGTTTGATCAAGTTTATTGCTATTGTTTACCCTTAAACTAACCGATTGACCTGTTGCCCTTTATTCTTTTGTTTCAGCCGCCTCATATTTCAAAGTCACCAGCGGACACCTTGAATATGTGGTAAACTATATCAGATAGCAATAGAATCTGCAATGACATATTATGTCATGATTTACGAAGAAAATGACTTGATAAGTAAATATTTTGAAAGGCAAGACATTGATGGTTAAGGAGCAATTTGAGAATATAATGAAAATATATTAAAGGTTAAATAGGTTGAAGGTCACTTTGTAGTTGTAGTAGTCTTGTAATTTACAGGTTAAGTACATATGTATGAACATGTAGAAGAAATTAATTAAATAACCGCTGCAAGGTAAGTGGTTCACAAAAATACGAGAGCGTTAAAATTAAGTTCAAAAAATAGCTCAAAAAATTTACCACACCCGCTAAATCATGCTTCAAATCCAAAAGAAAAAAGGTATTAACAGAATTTCCCTAACTTTCCCATATTTTGAACAACTCGACAACTAAAACCATATATTTGGAGTGCAGACAATTCATTTTTCAAATAGCCGACCACACTGGTCGGGCGAGTTTCAGACTTAGAAACTTCTAAGAAACTTCATAAACTTTTGATATTCGTATCCGTTGGTCCCGAACCGAATCTAGTCTTGGTTAAATTCCATAATTCGACCGCATAAGCCGCAATAAGTTTAGTTGATTAACATATACAGACAGATAATTCTAAAGGTTAAACATAACCAGTGAATAAGCAAAGAGAAACTTTCAATCTAATAAATAAACTTGGTATTAGTAATTATGTATTTTCTATTGAAAATGCCAATGAGATTCTTGAACCCAGATTTACAAATATTATTCTTAGTATAAATGTTACAACACTAGTTCTAGTTAAAGTTATTAGAAATAAATCAAAGCGTCTAAACGTAACGAGTACTTGTGAAGTTGTATTCGCAATAAATCAAGCAATAAGGAATTATTACAAATATTGATACAGCATTAATCATATTGCAATTATATTGATAGTTATCTGAGAAATACGTGTTATTTTAAATTGTGTTGAAAGCGTTAATATTTTCATCAAATATTGTAAGACAAATCAATTGGCTTTAATAACTGCATTTACTAGGTTTTCTTAATTTAATGGCCAGTTATGTGATCTTACAGATACTGCTATAAAAAAGCAGTGAAAATTAAAAACCGGCCATATCATACAAATATATGAATAACAAAGTTATAATTTGTGGTTTCACACGTTTATTGTATGGGGTCCCCATAATATTTAATTTTTAGTTTGTTGTTATAACGGCAACGGAAATACATCATTTGTGAAAATTTCAGCTTTCTAGCTATCACGGTTTATCAGGTACAGCCTGGAGACAGACAGACAACGAAGTCTTAGTATTAGGGTCCCGTTTTACCCTTCGGGTACGGAACCCTAAAACATGTCCATGGCAGTATCTGTAAGACACTTATCCAGAACTTTATCTGGAACCTGTGAAAAGTTAAATCTTTCTTCACACGGTTTTATAGAACAAATAGCCTTGTTACCGTTTCAACACATGCAAATGATACTGCCATTAATGGTATACGTTAGTTGGTGGGTTTTCCACACCAACTGTATTCCTTTGGCGACTGTAATCCAATTCCCGGGGAATGTTTCTTACAACCGCAGTGGAAACGGAAGTCAGGGAGGGGGGGACGGGTCGCGGTTTGTGGGTGTCTCGCAGGGAGGCATTCTGGGCCCCGTTATATATAATTTGGTTTAATTTAAAATGTAATGTGTTTAAAAGATGTTTAGATGTTGGTTTTGGTATGAATAACAGGTGTTGGTGATTTTTTATGGTTTTCGGTTTTTTGTCATTGTTTTTAACCTTTTTTGCCAATAAAAGCTATATATATATTATTATTTCGCTAAACTCATTCTCGTGGAACTTTTGTTAATAATTCAAAGTAAACTACGAAAAGTGATCTTAACTAAAACTAAGTTTTAAATACTAATAAATGAAATGTTTACCTTAAATTGAATTCAATTGAAACCAATGATATCAAAGTCAATTCAGTGAGCTTTGGCAAAATATTATTTACTCTTCAATTAGCTTTCATTAATATTGCAGCCGGGGATATTTAATTAAACATCAAGTTGTCAGTTGAGAGGTATTGGGCAAACTGATTGCTATTGCTTCGTGTTTTGCTGTTTTGTACAGACGACAGCAGGTCAACCTACCCGAATCTGAATCGAATATTAATCTTCCACTATTGGGATAAGGTTGAAAATCTATTGGAGAAATTTGACAGGTTGTCGTAGTGTGTTGGCGTAGGTACATCATCATATTTTATGGGGAATATTCTATTGTTACTTACTTATCTACACTAACATTATAAAGAGGAAAGGTTTGCATACAAGCATGTTCATAACGGATTGGCTCAAAAAGTACTATATCAATTTTAAAAACTCGTTCACTGTTCGGAAGTTACACTATCTCCGAGTAATATAAGCTATGTTTTGTCTGGGTACGGGTAGTAGTTACCCTGTGACGTAGGTCAACCTGGGAAGAAACAGGTAGTTAATAATAATTAACAGTTATTGTATTATTTATGTCTAATCATCCTTTTCTAAAATTGCGTTTGGATTTTGCTCTGAATCTGTGATATGTGTGTGTCATTTTATCAAATTCCCATAGCCCAGAATACCACATACGTATCTCACTTGCAATTTAAACCAAATCTGTCATCTAACCGTACCTCTACCAACAATTTGTGTACACAAACCTGTGTACATAAGCGGCCCCTTTGAAGATTACACAGCTAATTAGTGCAACCTGATGTATTAATTCACGGGTGGGCGACTCCTCTAGCTTGCAAGTGAGTTCAAGTGTATAACTCTTGTTGATTTTGAGTCCTTACTTAATATTATAAATGTGAAAGTAAGTCTAGTAAGTCGTGGTGGCCTAGTGGGTAAAGCACCAACCTCTCAAGTATAAGCGTGTGGGTTCGATTCCAGGTCAGGCAAGTACAAATGCACATTTCTAAGTTTGTATGTAGGTACTTTCTAAGTATATCTTAGACACCAATGGCTGATAAAAAGGTGAAGGAAAACATCTTGTGGTAACGTGGACTGTAAAGTCTGAAATCACCAACCCGCATTGAGCAAGCGTGGTGATTAATGCTCAATCCTTCTCCGTGTGAGAGGAGGCTTGTGCCCAGCAGTGAGACGATAAAAAAAGGCTATTAATATAAAAAGAAAGTAAGTCTGTTTCCCTTCCACAGCAGAACTGCTGAGCTGATTAACAACCGTTTCCAATAATGTATCTGTTGATTTGCTTACTAGCGGTAGAATGTTGACGTTAGTCTCATACAATTTAATGTCGAATTCTCTAGTAATCAAAACAACATACAGATGGAAAGAATATCGGGAACATTCATAAGACGAACTTCAATATATGTATAGATACGTGCAAGTTGTAGAGACGCCAGCACATCAAATTACCACAATCTGTCTTTCTGCAATAGATTTTCAACCTTATCACAATAGTGGTAAGTTAATGTTTGATTGGTAAAAGACAGATTCGGGTACCGTGACCTGCTGTTGTCTGTACCCTGGAGATGAATCAAAACTTTTTGCTAAGATGTGAGAGGAATTGTATTAAACATCTCATCTGCCTAGCCTTTTTCCAACTGTCTGCCCTCCACAACCCGGGCAATCTGGCACCCTTTGGTAAGACTGGTTGTCAGACTTTCTGGTTTCTGACTACCCGTAACGACTGCCAAAGATGTTCAAATGACAATCGCAGTTTATCGTGCCTTCCAAAACACGGAAGAACTCGTTATGACAAGATGGTCACCCATCCACGGACCGACCGCGTCAAGCATTGCCTAACCTTATGATCGATCGATCCGCGCGGCTTTTACTTAGCCATGAGCTCTTGTATTGAACACGCGAGTAAAAACACAGAAAAGAGCTAGTCTATGTCCCCTAGTCTTAGGATTCCAAAAGTTTTAATTGTGAATGCTATAGTTAAATCTGACTAAGTTTGGACTGTCTTGGAATCACAATCGCAGCGGAGTAGAATTAACCCTTCAAGCGCTGAAGTAGACATGATGGAGGTTTCATTGTTTGTTGGTCCCAGTGGCCTTTGGGTGCATAGAGGGTTAAGTTAAGATTCGGTTTAAAAGTCACTGTTTTTGAGTACTGGAGCTTGAAATGCTGTTATTGAAGTTAACACTGAGAATCACAGTTTGTGAGTGTGCGTGTGCTTGTTACTGTAAACGACTGAACAGATTTTGATGAAACTTGGCATGTATGTAGCTACGTATGTAGCTTATACGTCCGTCACAATAAAATATAGGCTTCTCTTTATCCAGATGCGAGAAGTAGTTCCCTTATGAACGAGTGAAACCACTGGCGGAAGCTAAAGAGTATTGTGAAAAACCCTGCAATTGACTAAGTATCAGAAAGAACTACCAATGATTTGATTCTTATAATTCTGTCCGAGTGTATGTACCAATGAAAATTATCAATTTTGTGTAGGTACTCATGACCTCAAAAATAGAAAACAGTCTCCTAACAAAAATAGCTTCACAACTAAAACTTTTTCAGGTTCAGACATTAAAAGTGTGTCGTCGTAAAATACTAGAACCACGGACAAGACAAACTGAAACTAACTGTAAGAACATACCTACTTTACATTTGCGCATTGAGAATTTTGTACATGCTCAAGTACAGTTGGGTCCAAAAACTTCTTCATAACTACATCGCTTAAGATAATCAAAACACAAATTCAATTTATTACATCAGTCAGAAACATCATAATGTCATAACATTATGCCTCAAGTGTCATTATGAAAACAATATATAAAATTATAGTAACCAATTCCCTGTAAATGGACAACATAATTAATACCTGTACGTATCCTGCGATTAAATCGCATCTATGATTAACAATCTAAACTGTTCGAACTAATGGCTTCCTTTCATTCTCCGATCGCCATGACACAAATTGAAAACATCTAACCGACACACAAATAATCTGACACGACAAATTAAATACTACAAACTTCCATACAATTTAAACATCGGAATCAATAAAACGTGTCTATCACGCAACACGAGCAGTAGTTTTAAACACATAAATATATAATTTAAAAGCGACTCTATGAAGTTTAAAGCGAACTAAGATACGTAAATAAGTTACGGAGCAAAGTTGTGGGTAGGTACATAATATCACTGGTTTATTGTGCCGACTGTACCCGCAGTCTTTTGAAGTAGTCGACGGATGTTTACTGTCCATTCAGAAGGAGTTCCTGTTTTCATACACCACAACTTTGTATATTTCAGTTTATTTCAAAATATTTCAAAGTTTATACCTCTGCAAGTTGCGATGTTCGTGTGTTGGTAGCTACGGTAAACATGAGATTTGGACTAGTGAGTTTATATGGTGTTATCCTTTTAAATCATGTGACATTATTGAAAAATACACACAGATTGTAACTTTTAAATATCCTATAGATCAGTTGCTGGTATTATTTATTATAAGCTATACTAAAACCCTAATAATTTCAGAAATAACAAGGAGTTCGACACAGCGAGTCAGAACAATCAAAATGAAACTGCTCAAGAAATCCCGAACTCAACCAAATATTTACCTACAGTCAAACATCCGATAAACCCAGATACAAAAGGACGATGTTATCTAGAATTAGTTTCCATTAAACTTGTAGAGAAACTCTATAGGACCCTCTGCGGCCGTCTCAAGGAACAAACAAGTTTCTAAATCAGCGAAACCATGCGAGGAACTTCGCCGGATTAATCTGGTTTCGACCAGTCCGTCCCGGTTGTGATCCAGTTTGGTCCGCCCTGAACCGGTTCGAGTCGGTTATATCTGATTTGAAATAGCCAAACATTTAGGGGCTCGCGTGTATCGGGAAACAGTAAATTCTGACAAACTGTTTCATTTAACAGATGCTAATAGTTGTTTATAGCGGTTCCCTCATTAAAAGGTATTAAGATGGCTCCGAAACCATTTTGTGAATTTAGTTTATGTGGTATACTGTAACACATATTTGGGTTGTGATCCTACTGGACCTATTTGTGAATGTAGGACGTATTTTAATACAATAATCATTTCACTAAAGCGAGAAACTCAAGGCTACATTTAATGGTGTAACATCCTTACAGGATAGGTTCTCCCAGCAATTTTTGCTAAACAGTCTTATTATGGTGCAGTAAACTGATCTAAGCAAGTTAAGGAGCTGTTAATATTAGTGTAATTCCCGTCCAGTGCGTTCAATGGCAGCGATGCCTTATACTTAAAGTTATTAACTTGAGCCACAATCTCAGCAACTTTATGTTCTAATGGAAGCGGCGATCTAATTGGTTGTACCTTATAATTTTCTACAAGCCGATGGCACGCAGTGTGTTGGGCCTTATCCAGGTTTCATGTGTGGTGGAATTCTTTCTTGAATTTATGGAGTTTGTTTGTGTATTTGTTGAGAAGAAAAAGATAGAGAGAGGTAAATATACAAGTATAAAGAAATCAGTACTAAAACTAAAATTCCCATGTAAAGACTTTCTATTCACAAATATACAATATGCTACATTATTTCAAAATACTACTATTGAGACGAGGTAATAAGACTAATAAAACCGTAGCCTGAAAAGGCATAATCGGCAATAAAGGATTTAACAGCGACATAATATAAAATTAAATATATATCCTATCCAGGCAATTTCTGTCTCGTAATATAGACTTAGATACTCGTTTTGCCTAACGGGAGCCTAATAACCCTTACTTTTACGACCCTTTGGAGAAATATAAGCTATACCAAGATAATTTATGAAGAAATCTGAAGTAATTTCTTTATCAGAATTTAAAGCAGTCAATTTAAATTTACGCCGTGATTCCTGACTCGTTGGTTAGATTTGTTGAATATATTAAGCTTTTTACTTCAAGTAGTAAAAGTAACTAAATACATAAATGGAGATTGGAACTTTATAAACTTCTTAATACTGAAAATGAAATTAATGATGAAGCAGTAAGAAGTGCAAATGAAATTGAAAATACAAAATCCATTACGGACGATACTATAAACATCATTAAAGTTATCATTTAAGTGCGTACATTAATTACAGATCCCCATCAATTCAGTAACGACGTAATGTTGAAGTTGTGACAGAAATCCAGATGATCGATTATTATTTGATAGATTATTAACCTACTTACAAACCAAATAATATATTACACATTAATGAAATCATGGCAAAATTGATTGGAGTTCTCAATGGCCATTTAAAGGCAAGTAATAAAAAGGAATTGCAAAATACAGTCTTGTTTCTATGTCAAATGTAGCTGAATGGATACGACGGGTCGTCAATTTAATCTGAGTTTTCAATGGTATCTAAACCCGTAACACAAACTGTGGTTGCAAATCCCCTTAGTGCTCATGCGGGTCGCAACAAAACGTCATTGAAGCCCCCTGCCCTATTGTCAACTGACCCTAGAAATATCCCTGCGGTGATTATAGAGATAGGGTTACTAGATGAGATTGATGTTTCGATTTTTATGGCGATGTTGCAGTTATTGTTTAGGAAAATCGAAGTAGGTGCAACCACGAATTTGCCTTTAAGTGCAACTAAAACTATGGAAGAAATGTAATTACTCTTTTAAAACTAAATCCTTAACTGTGTCTTTCTATTTGCGATAAACTCCTTAACAGGTAATGCGATAAAGAGGTTTAAGTACTAAAATGTAATTAGATGAAAACTGGGTGGCGGTAGAAGTCTTAAAAAATATAATAATGTAACAAAAAAACATTACAAAAAAATACAGAATATTCTACACCAATGACACAGGAAGAATAACGCAAAGCTTAAAACAACAGAAGTCCTTAATACAATCAAATACTTGGAACTCACAAAGCGAGTTAATTCGTCGAGTGATAGAATGCGGGTGTACCCCAAGGGACGAGAGCAGAGTGCGTTGATCCGTCTACGGGCTGACGTTTGATATTCTTGGAAACAAGTTTATAGCCTGGGAATCGGGTTATTAGTATTGTCTTCAAGACTTCCAAGTTAACAATTTTCTGCTTCGCTTCATTCTTGTTATGAGTTCTAAGATTATGAATAACTAAATGAATTATAAGTTTAGAAAGAGTCGATTTCTCTAAACAAATGATTTGGATATTCAGGTAGCAACTATGTGTTTGGTTATAAATGATTTTTAGAAGCAGCAGACTCATCCAATTTCCAGGGCGGTACAATGTAACACCATTTGTACAGCCCAGACAAAAAAGCAACTAACTATGATGGTCGCAACAGACAACGTCGGAACTGGGTCACCAGTTCAAAACAAGAGTCGTGGCGAATTTTTACATACAACAAAATTTTTCACATGCCATCGAGCTGGGAACATTTTTATTAAACCACTGGCTTTTGTCTGCGAGTCTTTTCTAAAACTCGCATTTTTTATCGTTCTGGTACGAAAATCTAATAATCTGAGCTCTAGTGCACTCGACACTATAAAATTCTATGGATTCTAGGTTAATCGTATGCATATCGTATGGGGTCGTAAAAGTTCAATGCTGAAGCGGACCTTTTACACAAATAACAATAAAGTATTATTGTCACAAAGTGCTACCGATATAAGTAATTCAATTAATTTTATGGGCGATACTAATTCCTGCGCCAATTTTCTCGAAATAATACTTAAGTATCTCCGAGATAAACCGCAGAAGGCCATAGGAACGTATATTCACAAGCACATAAAAGGCAAACATGATAAAGATAAGGAAGCACTTGTTTATGAGAATGTTAATAAAAGCCTGCCTACAATATTGCTACATTTAAATAAAACATAGGGAAACCTTTGTAAAATGCAACAGGAACTCATATATAGGGAAATTGAGCAGTAGAAACTAAAATATAGTTCTTAGCAAAGCTTCAGCCGATACACAAGGCAGTAAAAATAAAATAGAGGCTCTGTTTCTACATACAGTCGTATCGAGTTTTGAATTGGTAAATTCTGCCGACATTGAGAGGGTTCCGAGGGAAAATATTTCAGAGAAGAGATCATTTTGAGTCTTTTATGCCGTACCCAACAGATTCCTAGATAGCTGTCTAGTTTCAGCCTGTTTGTTTACTAGGAATTGTTTGAATTGACATTGGCATATTTAGGCATCAATAAACGTGCGTATTTGAATACCTACATGAAAATTCGAAACAAAAAGCTGTTTTCTTTTACCTTCTAAAGGCGTGATACAAAAATGCGTCCCAAAAATACAAATACGAAAAACATTAGACACTAACATAGATCTTGACACGTTAAGAAGACAAGGCGAGTCGCGCCGAGGCATCTCTTTCGGAACGAAGCGGTATTCCCTCGGCAGCGCCCGTGAATCGTCGAGACGTGCCGCTATTTCCACAAAATCAATAGGTAAGACATTTGAACCCTACACCACTTAAAATAAATCTTGGATGATGGATAAGGCGGTCGAAATTTTGGAATGGAAAGCAAATTCGATTTGGATATCAAATCTTTTGTAATCTATTACAGGGATTGGGTGAGGTTTGGGCTCATTTAATATTTTGGTAACGTCGTTGTCAATGTGGACGGAATTAATGAGGGTTATTGATATTTTAGTATCATTAAAATGGTAAAAAGGATCAATTTTATTTGCAGATTGAAGCAATCAAATTTTCTGTATTTTCTGTACTATCACCCTAAAATGATATCAAAATAAAGTTAGGTATGGGTAGCAGCAAACAGTGAGAATTATAAAAGCAAACTTTATTTAAAAAAATAACACAAGAAACGCCAGCTCCATGGATATTATTTTAGTAAATCAAAGTGCATTTCACATCGCTACTGTGCGGATTGCAAGTAAATTCAATACTGGCAAATATAGACTTGAATTTCTCGAGTTAGGAGATAGCGTCGGTAATATAATGACATTATACGATTTGGATATGTGAAATTCAATTGGCTATTTTCGCCTTTTGCCGTTGCCTGTGAGCTGTGTTATTTTTAGATCAAAATTTTCTTTTGATTTGGCGTATAATGTAGATCGTGGAATACTTTATTTTCCGCTTTTAGAATGTATTGAAATTATTTCTGGTATTCTTACTGTTTTAGAATGTAACAATTCTTTTTCATCTTTACTACAGTATACGTCTATTTTTCTGTCTCCTGTGATACATCTGTTAGAAATATGTAAAATACAAATCTAGATCTATCAAATAAAGACGATATTAGAAAAAATATCAGGATGATTAAAAAAAAATAATGTCTTCTGAAGTGATTGTTGTTTCATCAGATTGTTAGTTCGATCTAAATTAATCTCCTGCTTAAAATAATCGCAAAATATTTTATCATTCACTCCTTGTATTGCTATTCAAAACCTCAGAACGTTATTCACGCAGTAACTAAAACTATTCAAATATAAGCATCACCTTTGCCTTCCGGGTACTCATGAAATAACTCAGTACCAGCATGCTAATCACCAATCTTCTAACTACCAGTTACACGTAGACTTACTTCATTACGTTAAACCTTTTCAGGAAGAATGTCGTAAGCGACAAAAATGCCAAAAAAGCTTTTTAACCTTACAATAAGTTGCTAAATCAGTTGATCTGGCGGTTAATATTATAAAAGTATTTTTGGAAATTTTTGGCGGTTACGACATTTTACCTGAATAGGGTCGACATATCAAATGGCGCCTGTTACACTGAGTAACAATTTATAGAGCTCGCGTGGGTTGTCTTAAGTTGCTTGTCTACGTGTGAACTCAAGATTTAATTTGAGGACAGGTTTTAGCAAAGAAAACTGATTTGTATTCATGGTTTTGTTAATAGGTTTTCCTTGGATACCGTTGGCTTGTAGAAGACGTATGTTTACTACCGTGTATGATATTTAGCCCGTTTGATACTTAGCAATATTAAGTGTGATAATATTATCTACTAGCTTCCACCAGCAATTTCACCCACGTCCAGTGTAAAAATGTAGCCTATAGCCTTCCTCGATAAATGGGCTATCCAACACTAAAAGAATTTCTCAAATCCGACCTAGATTAGCACTTTTAAATAAACAAAAAACATATTATTAAAATGAATATTGCAAAGAAATATTAGTAGGTACACAGCAATATTGATATTAATATCCATGTAGTAGTAAGTAAGAATGGTAAAAAAGTAGCAAAAGACTTCCAAAGATTGAAAAACTCGAAAACCTCAGCCACATGCTCGAAATTAACAACCCGGTAACCAAATTTAACCGTCCCCAAAAAGGGACACAGAAACCAATACAAACGAATTATTCAAAATCATATCAGTTTTATAACGACAGTGTTCGTACAACTGTTAACCAAAAATTTTAATATTAATGGTTGCCATCAATATTGGAGTTTGTAACGTCTGTTTTCAGAACTATTTCAGGTTTTAAATGGTGTTCCGAAATCAACCGCTTTATAGTCAAATGGTGAATTAAAATGATAAATGTTATTGGGATATGGATTTCAGTGATTGTGAATTAACGTTTGGTGTTTATTAGTGCAGATTTTTGTGGATTGGAGAAAGTATTTAACGGGGAAATTAAATCTATACTAGTTTGTTTATTTGAACGCGCTAATCTCAGGAACTACTGGTCCGATTTGAAAAATTCGTTCAGTGTTAGATAACCCATTTATCGAGGAAGGCTATAGGCTACTTTTTATCCAAGTGCGCCGAGTAGTTTATACGAGACGTGGGTGAAACCGCTGGCAGAAGCTAGTCATTCATAATGCTGGATTGAGATGCAAACAAGAGATAAGAAAAACTAACAAGATAAGTCTTTATTCGCAGTAAGAATTTTCATTTTTCTTCATTCACTGAAAAGGAAAATAACTAGAGAGAATTACTAATTTACTAGGAAAGAATATTCTCGTAAATGTAAAATACAACCTACATTCAAACAAACAGACATGATTTAATTGCAATGACATGAAAAGACTGTCAAAATATACTTAACTAGCTTCTGCCAGCGGTTTCACCCTCTTTCCCCTGGGAACTACTGCGCGCACCCGGATAAAAAGTAAGAATTTTTCAAATCGGACCAGTAGCTCCTGAGATTAGCGCGTTCAAACAAACAAACTCTTCAGCTTTATAATATTAGTATAGATTTGTTAATCAATATAACCTATTTAGGCCTAATTACCAATTCAGAACTTTGGTCTGACTGTTTTCTGGTACAATTGACATTTGCTGTCAGTCAGTAGAAGTCAGTCTTGCCTTAACTGACAGGTGTCAACTGTACAAAATATTCGGTAGCACTATACATTTTCTAAGCTTATAATTATCTCTAATACTACACAAAGATGTTTCTCGTTAGTAAAACAAAAACAGATGGTGGAAACAAGAGAGAATAAATAGCCAAATCAACATATTTAGTGGTCCCTCCAAGAATTATGGTACACTAGAAGCGGCATCGCGAGTAAGATACGTCGCCCATATTATGCAGGCCCCCTTATCTGAGCAAGATTTTCCTTATGGAAAAAGGTTACTACAAGTACTAGTAGAGGAAAAAGTATTTCTGATTCTTTGGTTTTTCTGTTGGTATTTTGGGAGTGAATTGTTTTATTAATAATGCTATTGTCGAACTAATTTGACATATTGACACTAATATGACTCAGAATAGAATAAGACCTTTAATTAATAAAATAAATGTTATTCTATCTTTAGAACTAGACTACTCATGAAATAAGAAAAATAAAGTCAATTGCTTTTTATTATTTCTGTAATAAATGCGCTCATAATTATCTTCTAACTCTGTCCGAAGCACATCTAGTGACTTAACCCTCCAAGTAGGGCCTGTTTGCGTGTTTTCATGCCAAATTAAGCAGACAGCTCGCCAGTGCAAGGGTTAAGTCGGCTACTAAATAGCTAATGTATTTAGTTAGAATCCCGGGGTAAAAGGTTTGAATTCATAATTTCCGGACACATACAAACGCTTACACTTACGTAATGCTAATTTAAAAGGGTTGAGTTTTAGTATGTTTTGTAAAGTTCCTTCTAATTTGGGATACAATCAAAAATGTAGTTCGTTTAATGGTTACTTAGATATCGACGTATACCTGTGTTTGTTTTTAATGAATAGTATAAAATACTGAATTTTGTTCTAATGGAAGATTTTTAGGGTTCCGTAGCCGAATGGCAAAAAACGGAACCCTTATAGATTCGTCATGTCTGTCTGTCTGTCTGTCTGTCTGTCTGTC
>NWSH02000162.1:6110396-6129181 GCA_002382865.2 Heliothis virescens | reverse complement strand
TTTTGTTTGTTTGAACGCGCTAATCTCAGGAACTACTGGTCCGATTTGAAAAATTCGTTCAGTGTTAGATAACCCATTTATCGAGGAAGGCTATAGGCTACTTTTTATCCAAGTGCGCCGAGTAGTTTATACGAGACGTGGGTGAAACCGCTGGCAGAAGCTAGTCATTCATAATGCTGGATTGAGATGCAAACAAGAGATAAGAAAAACTAACAAGATAAGTCTTTATTCGCAGTAAGAATTTTCATTTTTCTTCATTCACTGAAAAGGAAAATAACTAGAGAGAATTACTAATTTACTAGGAAAGAATATTCTCGTAAATGTAAAATACAACCTACATTCAAACAAACAGACATGATTTAATTGCAATGACATGAAAAGACTGTCAAAATATACTTAACTAGCTTCTGCCAGCGGTTTCACCCTCTTTCCCCTGGGAACTACTGCGCGCACCCGGATAAAAAGTAAGAATTTTTCAAATCGGACCAGTAGCTCCTGAGATTAGCGCGTTCAAACAAACAAACTCTTCAGCTTTATAATATTAGTATAGATTTGTTAATCAATATAACCTATTTAGGCCTAATTACCAATTCAGAACTTTGGTCTGACTGTTTTCTGGTACAATTGACATTTGCTGTCAGTCAGTAGAAGTCAGTCTTGCCTTAACTGACAGGTGTCAACTGTACAAAATATTCGGTAGCACTATACATTTTCTAAGCTTATAATTATCTCTAATACTACACAAAGATGTTTCTCGTTAGTAAAACAAAAACAGATGGTGGAAACAAGAGAGAATAAATAGCCAAATCAACATATTTAGTGGTCCCTCCAAGAATTATGGTACACTAGAAGCGGCATCGCGAGTAAGATACGTCGCCCATATTATGCAGGCCCCCTTATCTGAGCAAGATTTTCCTTATGGAAAAAGGTTACTACAAGTACTAGTAGAGGAAAAAGTATTTCTGATTCTTTGGTTTTTCTGTTGGTATTTTGGGAGTGAATTGTTTTATTAATAATGCTATTGTCGAACTAATTTGACATATTGACACTAATATGACTCAGAATAGAATAAGACCTTTAATTAATAAAATAAATGTTATTCTATCTTTAGAACTAGACTACTCATGAAATAAGAAAAATAAAGTCAATTGCTTTTTATTATTTCTGTAATAAATGCGCTCATAATTATCTTCTAACTCTGTCCGAAGCACATCTAGTGACTTAACCCTCCAAGTAGGGCCTGTTTGCGTGTTTTCATGCCAAATTAAGCAGACAGCTCGCCAGTGCAAGGGTTAAGTCGGCTACTAAATAGCTAATGTATTTAGTTAGAATCCCGGGGTAAAAGGTTTGAATTCATAATTTCCGGACACATACAAACGCTTACACTTACGTAATGCTAATTTAAAAGGGTTGAGTTTTAGTATGTTTTGTAAAGTTCCTTCTAATTTGGGATACAATCAAAAATGTAGTTCGTTTAATGGTTACTTAGATATCGACGTATACCTGTGTTTGTTTTTAATGAATAGTATAAAATACTGAATTTTGTTCTAATGGAAGATTTTTAGGGTTCCGTAGCCGAATGGCAAAAAACGGAACCCTTATAGATTCGTCATGTCTGTCTGTCTGTCTGTCTGTCTGTCTGTCTGTCTGTCTGTCTCTGTCCGTCCGTCCGTATGTCACAGCCACTTTATTCCGAAACTATTAGACTACACAGTTAAAACTTGGTAGGTAGATGTATTATATTAACCGCTTTTAGATTTTCGTACAAAAATAAAAAAATAATAATATTTAGGGGGAGCTCCCCATACATGGAACTGAAACTAAAAATTTTTTTTTTCGTCTAACCTATACTTGTGGGGTGTCTATGGATAGGTCTTAAAAAATGGTACTGAGGTTTCTAAAACCATTTTTTCCTAAAGTCAATCATTTTAGAGTAAGACACTCCCAAAGTGCCAAAATGTGTGTCCCCCCCCCTGTAATTTCTAAACTACCAAAGTGAAAAATCTGAAAAAAATATATGTTATAGATCTCAATAAAAACTACCAACCAAAATTGGTTTGAACAAGATACAGTTAGTGGTTTTTGAGATATAGCTCTTTTTCAGTAACCGCAAATTATAACTTTGTTATTCATACATTTGTGTTTTGGCTAATTGTAGGTAATAAGTACGTTTATTTTTCATAGATAATGGAACGGAACCCTTCGTGTGCGAGTCCGACTCGCACTTGGCCGGTTTTTTGTTTTATTTGATTGCTACGATGTTTGGAAATCGTAGAATGTCAGACAGTCTTACCAAGGGGTATCCCGTTGCCCGGGTTTGTGTTTTACAGGAGGTCGGAGAGGCATTCGCTTCATGTAAAACACTGGTATTCAGTGGCATGATAAGACTGAAAGCCGACCCTAACATAGTTGGGAAAAAGACTAGATGAGACTTGATTATATGCGTAGAGAAAACATAAACTCATGCCAAAAACAAGCAAAAATATATTTCATTAACAGTCCTTTTAAAAAAAGTTTTTACCTAGTACTAAGTATACAATTTACAAGCTTACAACAATTTATTTTTTTAAATAGCGATTACGTAAAACAAATTATTCTTAGAAAAAGAAGAAATGAAAATTACATTTCGCATAAATTAGGTTTTATTATCGTCTATACATCGATTTAGTTTTTCAGCTATTTCTTACAAAATCTTTATTAGGCCTAGTTTCAAGTGAAAGGGTGGTAGCGGAGGTATTTTTATTTCAAATTATTTTTTGAATGAAAAATGTTACGTGTAAGATGACGATAGACGGAGGAATAATATGGAAGAGGAAATTACCAATATACCTGGGGAAAGACTGGACAGATGATTATGTAATAATTAAATATACATATACCTGATGAAATAATAATTAAATATAGAGATGTACTATAGAGGTAGACGAGATAAACCTTACGGCAATTTTGGAGAAGCATGAAGTAATTTCTTGTTATACTCCTTTTATACTGCAATTTAAAGACGAAGACCTCTGATATATTTTACTGTAGGTTACATAAAATATGTTTTAGGCGGAGCTTCCATACTGTGTAGTATTCAAAATCGCTGCCGCTTATAAATTAAACCAGACCCAATTATACTTTACTAAGTTCTAATATTAATGTGCCTTTGGCGTGTTACCTGCTCGCTTAAACAGAGATTAAGCACAAGTTACACACTTATACATAAACAGCGCTTATATATATATAAAACTTAAAGAAACCTTTGATTTATGGCTACTAAGATTGCCTACAGCAGGCGATTGTGACTTACGAACCAGATTAAAAATTGTAGGTTTTCGGCTAATGTCCAAAATGACCGGGTAATGTAGATATTAGCAAAGTAAGTAATTTTTAACTTTATGGCCTTGTGCTGTGTTTTTTATGCTAATATTACGCTGTTTTGGAATTTTATACTTACATAAGGAATAACTACGCATTTTACTCAAATTATTTGGCTTAAGGATACGCTTTCAAAAACCTCAATATATATTTGACTCATATACGCGATAAAATCATCATCATCCAGCCTTTTCATCGTCCCACTGCTGGGCACAGGCCTCCTCTCACACAGAGAAGGATTGAGCGTTAATCACTACGCTTGCTCAATGCGATTTCAGACTTTATAGTCCAGGTTATCTCGAGATAGTTTCGTTCACCTTTTTATCAGTCACTGATGTCTAAGATATACTTAGAAAGTACATACAAACTTAGAAAAGTGGCATTGGTACTGAACACCACACACTCGTTCTTGAGAGGTTGGTGCTATACCTACACGGCTACGCGAAAAATACCAAACATTAATTCCAGCACACATACATCCAAATATTATTGATTGACACCCAATTTACTCACAACACAAATAAGCGGGTTCAAATCCCGATTGGTACAATACGACGTCACCGCTTACGAGGGGGTGCTGTAATTAAAATTAATTATCTTCGACAGCCACGAGGCTTTTCAATGAATTTCAGTGAAAATCAAAGGTGTGATTTGAGGGTTTGAGGGTAACACAAAGAGCTTTTTAGAAAAGAGGAAGTTTGAAAGGATTTCTGCTCCTTTTGATAATACTTTTGAGAATAGACAGCGAATTCGGTGAAGGTCGGAAACAAAAATGTTTTTTCTTCCGATTACTCAGTTTTTTTTGCGATTCGGTTTGGTGTTTTTTTTTTTAGATATTTTGAAAATTGAGGATTTTCTTTGTTATTGTTACACTTGCTTTCGAAACGATAGCAAGCTTTTGAGGTATAATTTTTTTACAAAATAAGTTTTGTTAATGTTGGGTCTAGATATTATTTTTTCTAAACTATAAATTCTGCTATGGCTTAATGTCCTCTATAAATCTCTGAAACAGAGTTATCCTTTAAAATATTTCGAATAAAACATTTACCTATGTCTAAAATAATTGAATCATCAAGTGCAGTGAAGGGAAAAAAATACAATTGCAGAAAACAGCAGAATAAAGTTTACTGAAATTCAGTAAAAACCAGTAAAAAATACACGGGAATTTAAATATAGCCATTAATCTAGCTCGTATACGGGACTGTCACAGCGAGAGGTACGGTTAGCAAAATAATAAAGGAAGATCTTAATAAAATTTGTAAAAAAAACATTTTTTCTGTTTTTTTTTTGTTTTCTCAATAGATTTAAGTAATTGAACAAAGAACACTAAAGTAAATAGTGTCTCTTATAGCAGAAAAATATGTTTTCTTTTCAGGTAAACAGCAATGTCAAATATCTAATCAAGAAACACAAAGGAACGCTAACAATCAGTACATTACGTGCTCCATACACATGAAGTATATTTTCATTACACGAATACAAGAAAAATATTTCATATTTTCAAGTACCCGTCGAGACATTTAAGAGGACTATAAGAAGGCACTCAGTCATAACAAAATGTTTGCGAACGAGAAATTTGCCGAAAAAAAAATACAATACGCCCATCAAAAATAAATATTTCTCATTAGTTATCATACTCGAAATAATATGTGAAACGTGTTTTCTCATGACGGTTGGTTTATAAGCTTTTAAGGTCTAATATTGTGTAAATTATTTGCGCATTGTTCTATCTATGTGCAGTTATTTAGATTTTTGTCCTGATTGTCAATTTTCATATTTTATAGCACAGACTTTCTTTAGAAAACATATTGAAGCTTAAAATAAGTTTTGTGCTCATTCATTATGCTTTGAAAAGATTTTTCGTGCGTTAATTTTCGTACACAAAGGTTTTAGTTTACATTAACAAAATGTTATAAGTATCGAGAATATTACTTTAATAGCAACCCCGTAGGAATATTATATTAAAAAAAGACTATAATAACTAAAAACAGGGCCTGTCCAAGCGCGATATGAGAGCAAAATTTTCGCGCACAAAAACTTGCTCTCAATTTTCATTAAAACAATGATTTCCTTTTACGTTGACGGTACCCCGGTTTTCAAATTAAACTGCCTTATTAATAGATAGGAGATACGTCGCTTTTGTCTCCCTTATTCGTCTCTGGATTTAATAGAAAATTTAAACAAGCCCCGTGGTACTTCCTACCCTGATTAAAACGACTAGGCTGCTCGTGGCCAAATTAAAATCTTAGAATACGTGGTTTTGGGCTTAAGACACACGGGTATGAAGGTTGGAAAGCTTGTGAATGGAGTTCGTCAGTTGCTGGCTAAAAAGCTTTTGTTGGCTTTTATGATTTATAATTTTCGGTTTTTGGAAAATCTGTGTAAAGGTTGGGATTCTCGCTCAGTCATTTCTTTTTCAATGTATATGCTTTGAAGGAAGTTTAAAAAAAACAGTTGTGGAGGTAAAACTTGTTCAACAGATTACAAAGACGTGTTCCATTATTTTCAAATAGAAACTACTTTCTTTGTCATTTACTGTAATTACTTTGAAAAAAATATAATTTAAATTATAATATAATATTTTATTATATCATCAGTTTCTACACGACTAGATAATTAAAATCAACTCAGTTTCCAAAGGATCAAATTCAATTAAGTTTAAGTAATTCCAACAGAAAGACAGATTGAAAAAGAATATCAATTCGATATTATTTATCGAAAAAATGGCCATTAGATTGGAATATTGGTCGAGTATAATAAAAACATCATTAAGTAAGCATTGAATATAAATTCAATAAAATTGACTTTTCTCTATCAAGTAAATTGTGTAAACGTAATTTAATACCAATTCTATATTCATAGTAAAGTACACTATGAATAAATACCCAATTCATGTACTTCAGAACTATTTTGCATAATATTGAATGACAAAATTTGAAATTGGAACTTCGAAAATTTGAATACGATACGCCATTCGACTTATTCAAATTTCGAATATATCTTTTTGTTTATGGGGGGTTTTATGTGTCAAGTTATTGTGCATGCTGATTTTAAGTGCAGTATGTAGCATATGTTAACTTTATTTGATTAAAAGATACCTTGTGTCGTCGTTAAAGTGAGAATCCTGCAGAATCATCGTCTTCCCAGTTGTGTTCAGTAGATTTACGAGGTAAAACATTAATATACATTATGTGCTACAATTTAATGAGGTTAATTATATTTTATGATCGACTCACCCTCCGCTTAAAGATTGCGAGATTATAAATTTTGCTTACCTGCAAAGAAGATAAAGTACAATTAAAAAAAATATTCTTAAAAAAAATAGAATTAACAATGCAATTGATGACTTTTTTGCCCTCAGTACAAAATGAATGACGTCACATTTTATATAAAAAATCTTTAGTTGTAAGACGACGTATAATTTCCTCCATTTAAAACTCCCTACGATACATTAAATGCACACAAAGCCACGAGTAAATCATAGTTATATAACCTTAAATATATACACATTTCCAGGTCGTTACATTTAAATTTCGTGTTTCTTTGTATTTCAGCATTTTTTCAGCGAATCCCCGAAGTGCCATAAGCAGTAATATATAAAATATATTGTGCGATATATTTTCTTGTCTTGATATATAGTTGTAAGGTTAGGGTGAGAGCTGTGTATTAAAAGTGCCGTTTTTCACTTTGGAATCTGTTTTGTAGGGTTTTTGTTACTTTTGTGGAATTCCTGAAGTTTTCTTGTTTCTTTATGAGATAGTTAATAAGCATTTTTGAATGAGTAGGTATATATTTTTGAAGCTAAAGAGATGTAGGTGTATACTATTGGAGATTTTTATACTGTTGAATGTTGGATTTTGTTTTAGGGTCAATTCACACCGAGACGCGACGCGACGCGACGCGACGCGACGCGGCTTTGATGTAGCGCGACGCCGCGCGGCGCCGCGCGACGCCTCGCGGCGTCGCGAGACCTCTCTTAAAAACAAAGGAAATCGCGAGATGCAGCACCGATCTTGTACGCCGCGCGTCACCGCTGCGTCAAGATGCGTCGCGCTGCGCCGCGCTGCGCCGCGCGGCGCCGCGCGGCGTCGCGCGGCGTCTCGAGGTGCAGCGCAACGTATCTGAATTCTCACAATCAAATGTGTATCGTTTCGTGTAGTGAATAAAGTATATTTTGAGTCGCTCTATGTAAAATCTGCGTGCAGCGTCGCGTCGCGTCGCGTCTCGGTGTGAATTGACGCTTAAGTTCTTATGTAGGTACATCTACAATCGAACATCAACCTTCCCCTATTATGATAAGGTTGAAAATCTATTGAGGAAATTTGACAGATTGAAGTATATTGATGTGCTGTCTGTGCTGAGCATTTTTATAAAATAATCACTCAAAAAAAATTAATCAATAACCCAATTAAATATTAATATACCCACTGACTCCTAAAGTATGCAATACTATAAGACATGTAATTAAAAACGCAACTTACTCTACTTGTCTATGCGACCTCAAAATGTCTACCATCATTATTCCAATTAAAATGGCGCCCTCTTGAGTGAATATGGCGTCTGCCTACAAATTGTTTATTATCTCCTTCTACTTAACAGGCGAAGTAATGAGATATTC
Source organism: Heliothis virescens (assembly GCA_002382865.2). Taxonomy (NCBI): domain Eukaryota; kingdom Metazoa; phylum Arthropoda; class Insecta; order Lepidoptera; family Noctuidae; genus Heliothis; species Heliothis virescens. The sequence goes on along the minus strand of NWSH02000162.1, from coordinate 6,121,203 downwards.
CTATGGTTTTTATATGACATTTTCTCATAAGTTGGTAATAGTAAATTCTTTACATTTTTTCTGAATTGTTAGCAGAAAATGTTGATGAATCAGTTTTGCACAAATTAAAAGCAATAAAATAAGTTTCTTAACTCTCGTATTATTTTAGATATTAAATACTGATTCAAAAACCCTAAAATTAGTTTGCACATAACGCATATTTCAGTATACTTAATTTTACGAAGTTTCTCAAAATGACAAAACTATCAAACCCATCTTTGTGCACTGATCTTCGCTTTCTGAATCAAAAAACCAAAAATATAATCCATGTGTCAAATTAATTTGAACGAACGATATTTTTAACCGACTTCCCAAAAAGAAGTAGGTTCTCACTTACGGCTTATATATTTTTAGCCTCCACAATTCACTATTTGGCTTTGAAACGATCCACCAACACATTTTCCTATTCAATACAACTTATAGGTACCGTGAGACGGAACCCAGCTGACGTCTTGTACAGACGATAGCAGGTCACTGTACCCGAATCTGTCAAATTTTACCAGTCAAACATTAACCTACCTCCATTGTGATAAGGTTGAAAATCTATTGCAGATATTTGACAGATTGTGGTTACTTGATGTGCTGTTGTCTGTACTTATAATATCAAATCTATTTGGTATCGATGTTTTATTTTGTGTATTTTTTCGACCAAAATAATAGGGCTTGTAAATTATTAAAAGCCTGGTGTAGATAGGGAAAACAAAACGTTAACACTTCAATGGAGCGTTCTCAAAGAAGACGCTACAGTGAATCTTGAACCAAGACTCTGAAGAAATCTTATCTGATAGCCAAAAATAGATTGTCTAATAAACTGGTATGTTTTTTGCCTGCATTAGATTTTAAGAACCAGCTATAAAAAGGTAGTTCTCTCTGTAGCCTTCCTCGATGAATGTGCTATCCAACAAAGAAAGAATTTCTCATATCGAACCAATAGTTCTTGAGGTTAGCGCGTTCAAACAAACAAATCTTTGAGCTTTAGCATGGAATTGAGCTTTTAGTGTTTTCAAACTAGCACTTTACCGCTCGGCTTTTCTCGTCTTTGTCGCGTGTTTTACACAGAACCTTCAAGTTACCAACCTCAGGTCGGTGGTAGGCGTCCCGGCCGTCCCACCATTTTTCTGTGGCCGTACATAATAAGCAAGAAGTACAAACCATATCTATACTAATATTATAAAGAGGAAAACTTTTTTTGTTTGTTTGTTTGTTTGGTTGTAATGAATAGGCTCAAAAACTACTGGACCGATTTTAAAAATTCTTTCACCATTCGAAAGCTACATTATCCACGAGTGACATAGGCTATATTTTATCCGGGTACGGGCAGTAATTCCCACGGGATGCGAGTGAAACCGCGGGAAAACGGCTAGTTAATTTATAAATAAGTACTTAACATGAAAACAAGCATACTTAAACATTCCCTAACATAATGAAACATCAAACATATTGGCTCATAAACGCAGCAGAAACAAAACGTAATAAAACACAATATTTACATGAACACAAAGACGTTTTAATAGTAAGGTACCGTGTCCTGTGTTAGTGGTCGTTCTATGAATGCTTTATAAGCGTGTGGTGGATGGCATAAGCGGTAGCGGGTAGTTAGTATCCTAGTTCATTTGGATGTATGCTCAGACTTAATGGCAAAAACGTCTACAAAATATGGGAAAATGCACACAGTTGTGAGTCTTACTCCGAAGTTTCGTTTTTCGTTACTGAACTTTATGTTTTATTTAAAAGTATTTCTGTCGCAGTTTATGTACGTTTTACAGAGAAAGAATGAAGTGCCCTTGCACTTTGCTTTGCTCTTCTTGGCGGGGGCACTACCGTGCCCCCAGATGTTTGAGCTGTCAAAATTGAGAGGCGTTTCTAAACTACGGTTTCTGGTCTGAACTACGTTTTAGCGATGATTATAGTGATAATTTTTCGATATAGATACATCGAAAAATTCACTTTCCAAATTGAAAAGCAACTAATGCTTATAACTTGGACCAAAAAAAAGAAAATGGCCGTAGACTTTTAGTTAAATATTAAACATCAGACCTAGAATAACGGGTGTTCCTGACAGTGATTGCTTTACGAATAAAAAACAATTGTTAATGTCTTGTACAGTACTTTTTCTGCCTAACAGGCCGGATTAAATGTCATTTAGCTAGCCTTTTTCTACGTTAAGCTTAGTTGTAAAAGTGCTTTCACACTAGTGGTTTTTCCGCGCGGTGTTTTGACGCGCGACGTATTCAGAGCAACAAAACTTTTTGTGTCATCTTAGATGCAATAATTTGAATAGATAGTAGTCAATTATTTGCTGATACGCATATTATACGCCCGACACCGCTCGTTCGATCCGCTAGTTTCTTTCGACATGTCGAAATCTGCTTATTTGAGATATTTTATAAGGGTGATATTGTAAAATGAAATAAGTAATTAACTTAAATTATAAGTAGTAATAAAAGCTTCTCAAGTCATTATTAATTTTTACACAAAAAACCGCCAAACACCAATAAATTGCGCATCGAATTATCCCTCACTTGAAAATGGATCACCATAAACTCCTATAAAATTGGCAATAATACAAACTGAACCCGCAAGCAAAGAGAATAAAAATCAAAATCGAAAATTAATAAAAATAATTAATTATGGCGCGGTAAAGTAATTCGCGCCTTCAAGATTCCATTTGTGATTAATAAAAATTTTACTGTCCGCACCGCTAGCCGGTAGCCATTTTGTTGACGTATTTAATTTAACATGGCGGCCATTAAATCCGGTGGTTACGCAGCGATGCCTTAATGACGGACGATTAAAATTGATCCTGGATATTGGAATCCTATTTTTAGAAAATCAATTTATTTTGGATTTGGATTAGCTGATTGGGTTTGCAATTAATTAATTAATCGCCTGTTACAACAATGACCCACATTACCTGTATAAAATATGAAAAAAATATAGACTACACTACATCAAAGTTTTATCAAAATACTAGCTTCCGCCAGCGATTTCACCCGCTTTCCCGTGGGAACTACTGCGCGCACCCGGATAAAAAGTAGCCTATAGCCTTCCTCGATAAATGGACTGTCTAACACTGAAAGAATATTTCAAATCGGACCAGTAGTTCCTGAGATTAGCGCGTTCAAACAAACAAACAAACATACAAACAAACTATTATCTTTATAATATTAGTATTGATGTACGTTAAGTCCAGCGTGGATGAATAACAATAATTCACATATCACCACATAATAACTTCCAAGTAAGTTAATAATGTTACTATGATAGTGTGTTTTCCTTCAGAAGTATTAGAGACGAGCTAATTCATTATTTTACACTTTAATATAGAAACTCTATAACACAAGGCAACAAATAAAACTAATTTCTAAATAGAACACAATATTATCAACGACTACACTCAGAGGACCTTACAAAATTAATTATCTTCCTTTGATATCCCATTATTTCTTCGTTAATTGAACTTAATAAACAAGTCTAATGTAACTTAATTGATACTTTACTTTTAATAAATAACATTTAATTGAATAATAAAATGTGCATTTATAAAGATCGTAAAGCTCTATTGCCGTTCGAAAGTCACTTAAGAGGAATAATTTAATTAATAACGAGTGTTATTCAATTTAATTGAAAGTAATGTGTTTTCTTACATGTAATATTAATTAATTTTAATGTCGTTTATATTATCATGTTTCATTACATTGATTTATGGTGTATTAGAAGTTTAATGTGCTTTTAATGCAATTATTAATTTCTTATGTTGAAATATTTTAAATATATTTTACCCCCCAGCGCAAGAAGAGGGTTTGACCGCTATGTTTGTATGTCTGTGATACCGTCATAAACGGATGAACTGCTTTGTATGCCATTTTATTTGTTGAATTCAGGTTTGGTAGTGTTGGTTCATCAAAATCAGCTTAGAAATTTTAAAACTATTAGCCGATTCATTCAAAAACATAAAGCTCCAAAAAATATGTAAATTAATTAAATACAGCTCGACCTACGATAAATTATCTGACATATAATCCATTATGTAAACAATTAAATTAGATTTTCGAAACAACTGTTATGAATATCTAACATTAATATCATAAGCGACATTAAAGTACCGATATATCACGAAATTAAGTCATCAGTTGGAATTAGAGATTTTAAATACAAAATGTCGTTGTAACAGATATTATAAAGATAGTTGACATATGTGAAGGTGTAGATTGATTGCGTTTTATGAAATTATGTTTTGTTAACCACGAACTTAGAATCGATGGATGCGGCTACATGATAAAACTGTTGGTTTATGAAAAGTTTAGTGGGTGCTTGTGTATGTTAAAATAATTTTGGTTGCATTGACAGTGCAGTTTTCCAATCAACGTATTTTGTACATTTATGTTTCGTTTCGTCAAAATATCGTTTGAAACAATTACTAAAACAAAGCTTCTTAGCTGCATCTTAGAACTCAAATTAAATCTTAGGTAAAAAGTTACGCTTTTCTTGTCAAATATACGCAAAATAATTCAAATCTATTTCTCTGTTTCTGTCGTACCGAATTAACTGAAAACGGTTGTCAGTATAGAACAAACCAGAAAGTATTTTCAACTCGTAGATACCAACAATACCGCATCCATTAGGTACATCTCCATTCACAAATCCTCGTCACCAATAAATTAAATACCCCACTAATGAGTTAGATTATGATGTTCGACGCCATATTCTCTTCATAATGTGTGGTCTAACGTAGATTAATTCGATATTTAAATCGAAACGTGGGGGACTCGCTTTGTCATCATTTTTGTATAGTTTTTTTTTGTTTCACACCTTTTTGGAATGTCGATGTCGTAGGTATATAATTTTTTTTTTGTTACGGATGATTCGATTTTGTTTTAGGACAGTATTTAATTGATGATGTTCGTTTTTCTTCTTTCTTTCGGTAAGTGAAATGATGACATGTGTGTATTAAGGTTAGGTAGAACTTAGGATCCCCTCGTGGTCCTTTAGTGTCTAGAAAGAGTGTTAATCCATTTAATATGTATCAATTCCAGTCTATACTAATAATATAAGGCTAAAGAGCTTGTTTTTTGAATGCATTAATCTCAGAAATTATATCCACAATTTGAGAAATTGTTTCAAAGTTAAATACCTATTTATAACAAAAAACTGTAGACTTCATTCATCCAGTGTGCGGAGTACTGGTCGCAGAAACTGGCAAACCTTTAAGTAAATGCCAATTCAATACGTAAGTTAAGAAAACAATTGGCTCATCAATAAGTTTTTAACGAAAATAATCAAACAGAAAAGCCATAAAAATGCACTTAATTCATAAACTCTACACGTCATTTAGCCACCTAATTAGTATCCTAATGAAAGTTCTTAACAGTTCAAAAAGGTATTGGATTATCGAGAAAAATCTTCATTATTAATAGCCGCGACCTGTCATATATTAAAGTGAACTTTAAGATGAGATATTAACCTTAAGAGCTGAACCATGTATGGCTATTTCGGGGATCCACAGCCACAGTCTACTGTTGGAAGGCTGAGAAGTAAAATGTTTTATTGAACAACTTATTTTTGGTCAGAGGTGGTTATCTAATCTGTGGTCTACTTTTGTTAAAGAGGTAGTTAGCTAGTATATTAAAATAACTACGCTATTTAGATGGCTAATGGATTAAGTTATTCGCTTTTCTTTAATACTGGCTGTATGATATTATATTTTTCGCGGTTTCACCAAGTCTCGAGGAAACGACTTCCCGTACCCGGATAAAAAATTGCTATGTCACTCGGGGATAGTAGGTATACCTTTCCTAATAGGGGAAGAAAACCATTCGAATCGGTTCAGCAGTTTCGGAGCCTTTTGGGGTACAAACAAACCTCTTTATATAATAAGAATAGAAGTGTCCTTTGACGGGTCCTACAATAAATAAAGGTCTATAGACCTATCAGCATACAATAAGCAAATTAATTAATTTCAAAGCACACTTAAAATTACCAACAACTAGTGTCATCGAAAATCAGTTCTACAACTCCAAATAAACACTCGTTCGATCTGTCATTAAAATAACAAAGGATACCAATAGCCAACTCAAACAAAACAAATCAATTCAACTTCTCGAATGTTCGAAACTCCGAAAACTCCGAAAAATTTCGCAGACAGCCAAATTTAAATCCATACGAAATAATGGTGTTGAAGTTAGTTTTAACTAATCTACAATAACCAAAACGATACGAGTCGAACAATAACAAGCCGGTTACTGCAAATGCCTAAACATTGTAAAAGTTTGGCAGGTTTCGACGTATCCATTACGACCGTACCAACGTGTTCTAGCGCGGTACAGAGTAGTTTACAGACAGAGGTTACATACATTATTCACTTTGTGTTGTGTTACTATTCGCAGAATTTAAAGGTGATTAAAAATATTGTTTGTGTGACTAGCAGGGTAATATTTTAAGGACTTTGGCATAATTCAGTCTGCAACAGAAGCTCAAAACAACAGCTACATTAGGGCAAAACCAAAACATGTGAAATAGCGTTTTTTTGGCAACTATTTAAATTCATTTTTTGAGAATCGTACATCTATAAATTACTCCAAAGTTGATTAATACAAATTTTTCAACCCCGCGAAAAACACCTTCCCTGCCACCTCTAAACACACATTAGTCTGTACTCCCCTAAATAAAATGTGGATACCAATAATGTTGATAAACCGTATCGTGTGAACCAACATACGGCGTGAACTCAACACAAAACGAATTAAACCTTTATTTGATACCACTAATGTACTCCATTTATGTTTAATTATAATCTGAGCGTGATTAATCGGGACCGATTTTAATTAGAACCGTTTTTACCTGCGTGAAAAATGATAGGTTTGGGAAGTATTGTGTAGAGTGTTTCATTGTTTTTGGGGGATAAAATGTACTTGGTTTTAATGATTATAATAATACTAGATTCTGCCAGCAGTTTCACCCGCGTCCCGTGGGAACTACTCGGCGCACCCGGATAAAAAGTAGCCTATAGCGTTCCTCAATAAATGGGCTATTTAAACATTGGAAAAAATTTCAAATCGGACTAGTAGTTCCTGAGATTACCGCGTTCAAACAAACTCTTCAGCTTTATAATATTAGTATAGATTTTTGTATTGTCCAAGGACATCTGCACAAGAAGAGAGAATCGACATTGTAATGTAAGTATGTATGTCACAAACACTATAATTTACTTTCCGACGCTACCTATTTAACTTAGCTTGATAAATGATTAGCCCAGATTTGTAATTAAACACTGTTCTGTGAAAATCAATTTAGATACATAATATTTAGTACCTACCTTATCTAAAGTAACACTAAAATAACTAGAGTAGCAATTGGACTATTTAAATATCGTAAAACTTTTGACGAATATTCTCATAACCCTCCCGTGCTGCGGCTAAAAAATTTAGTTGGTGCACCAACCCTCACATGAGGGCGATTCCCGTATCGTCCGAAATCGGTTAGGTACAAAAGTACCCGCGAGTGGGGTTACCATAGATTGTATAGGGTAACTCCTGTTTTACGATTATGGCACAAGTTTTGGTTAAATTTATTGCGGTTAGTATTTTTTTTAATTGGGCACGTGGCAGAAAACACGTTTTGCTCTTTTTTTTAGGTTTGGAGACGTCGAATGGCTAATTCAATTACGAAGATAAATCAAGGGCAGAAAATTATGAATTATTTTCAAAATCATGTTGCCAACACATGGTATATGTGAATATCGGGGCAGCAGACATATCAAAGATATTCACATTCAAGTATAACTCTGACACTAAACCATTCAACTCGTATCAAAATCATCAAAGAACATCTTCTACACATACAAAAATCAAAGTCCTGACTCACTCACTGACTCATCAACGTGAGGCCCAAAGCCGTGAAATTTTGCACAGAGGTTCATCTTACGACTTTCGCGCGAAATAAGAAAGGATTTCCCGAAATTCCCACAGGTACGATAAAAAACGAGATTTTAAGTTTCACGCGGGCGAAGCCACTCGCAGAAGCTAGTCTTCACTAAACAGACACACAAATGAACAGACCACAAAAATTAACCCCAGAAAATGCCAAACCTACTCAAACATATAAACCAATTACGAAGAAAAAATACCCAAATGAAAAAAGCTATCTCTAAACCTCCCTTTCACGTGAACAGTGTGAAGTGTACAACAAACAGCGTTGTTGAAAAAGGCAGCGATCGCTCCCGACGGAGTCGTTGCAAGAAACAACGTATCGAGGGGAAATGAGAATTGTGCGAAACGGGAACATACCTAACCTATGTATAAAACTGACCACGGACACTGGTATATGGATAAAAGCACCAAAAAGACGGTGGTCAAGGGTTTTTTTTTTCGGACAATTGTGTTCCGTTTCTTCCAGATAGTCTTTCATATTAGCCGTTTTTAAAGAGTATCCTTATTTTCAAACCGATGTTTTTATTTTAAAGTTGATTATTATAACAAGACTAGCTTCCGCCAGCGGTTTCACCCGCTTTCCCGTGGGAAATACTGTGCGCACCCGGATAAAAAGTAGCCTATAGCTTTCCTCGATAAATGGGCTATCTAACACTGAAATAATTTTTCAAATCGGACTAGTAGTTTCCGAGATTAGCGCGTTCAATCAAAAATACTACAAACAAACAAACTCTTCAGCGTTATAATATTTGTATAGATTTAAGGCCATGGGTTTCTAGATCTGATCTGACAGAAAATGCTAGAGAAAAGAAGAAAAAATTTAACACATTTCTATGGCATGATTAGTCAGATCTAGAAAACATTATCAGGAACCTCTATAACTGGCTCTCTCTCACAATTTACTTCTAAGAATAGTTAAGACAACTACGTTAATAGATTTTAATGCTAGAGATAATATCTGCCGAAACTGCTGTTTTGTTAATGAAGCAATTAAGCTTGAAGGTAATCCAGACGACGCTGATATAATAGATCCTATAGCAATTAGTGAAAGATCAATCAATATACATATAGTTATAGGAGACTACTTGTTTTCCCGCGGCTTCACTCGCGTCTCGTGGGAACTACTGCCCTTATAAGGACAAAATATAGCCTATGTTACACGAGGATAGTCTAGCTTCCCAACAGCGAAAAAAAATCTTTCAGTAGTTTTGGAGCTTCGGAGTTTAATCGTACAAACAAATATTTCCTTTATATTAGTACAGATAATAGATAACTCAATGACTGACAAAAACTATGGTATAATTACCCAATGAGAGAACAAAACTCGTGACCATGAAGCCGCCAAAAAACATTTAAATCGTTCATAAAAATCGGAAAATTCATTAAAAAGCCTTCTGAATACCGATGACCGTTAATATAAGAGCCAGTGATCCGTAAATTCGTTCATATCCAATGTACCGAAAAGATTCCACAATGAAAACTCTCTTTAGCTCCTATTACTAATAGTACCCAAACTCCTAATTTGCGTTTGCTTCATAATTGAATATTTTCTTTTCTCAATGAATGCCAGAGAGATTCTCGCCACAAAAATTATGTCCTAGTTTCAGACATTTATCCCACAATTAATTGTTGATTGCAAACGAGAATGACTCCTAACGCTTAGTGTTTAAGCTTCAAAGTTGATTGAGGCACTGTAATGTGATTGTATCAAGATTTTTTTACTGTCCTTAATAATTATTCCTTTTTGTAATGTTTGCTTTTATTTGTAGGTACGGATTTCTTGTATTGTTAGCTACTTTATATTCTTGTTTGTTCTTGTTTATTAAATCTTTCTTCACATCACGACGTGATGAGGGATTTTTTGAGTGAATTTTCTCGTTTTTGTTTTTGTTACAATCAATTTGCCATTCATGACAGTCTTCATTTTGATTTCTTTAACCACAAAAACATGACGTACTCTTTTCATTCAATATTTGCTAATACAAAACTGTTTGCGGTACAAAGTTGACTAGATGCTTTCACTTGAACTCAAATATTTCTATTACAAATTCTTAGTAAAACAATGAAAGTGTCTAAGTTACTTGAAGCACTCGATTTTCAGACAACATAGTCTATTGGAAGTTGCAAAGTCTACGTTTAAAAATAAACCCTAAAAAAGCAGCCATATATGACGTCATCAAAAAACCCGCGCAACCGCATCGAAAACAATAGAACATTTTTCTAACAACAACGAAAAAAGCGAAATTTCAAAACAGGTGTAATATTTCACAATGTTCTGCCTATTATTGTTGCAATTGTCATGCAAATAGTGGAAACAAAAAACCTAAAAAAACCGTGGAAATAGAATGGGGTCACTATGCAATAGTTGACTTCATTCGCCATCTGTTATGTGGCAGACGAATGAATTTTGAAAACGGACGTTGCGATATTTTGTACAGCCATTATTTGTAGATAGAAAAACACAAAAGAAAATTTGAAATCCCCACTGTTTATATAAATTATGATGATGAAACCACTATTTGTATGCCTGTGATATTTTAGCGGTTTGAACTCTGCACCAATTTAGACGTTTTGTAATTTAATGTGCTTTCCGAAACGCGGAGGAACTTGACATCATAAAATGGTCACTCATCCACGGACCGATTCGAAGAGCTCGTGGCTAAGACAAAGCCGTGCGGATCGATCGATCATAAGGTTAAGTAACGCTTGGAGCGGTCGATCCGTGGATGGGTGTCTATCTTGTCATAACGACTTCTTCCGTGTTTCGGAAGGCACGATAGATTGGTGGGTCCCGGCTGTCATTTGAACATCTTTTACAGTCTTTACGGGTAGTTAGAAGC
>NWSH02000162.1:6069867-6108547 GCA_002382865.2 Heliothis virescens | reverse complement strand
CAGGCAGTCGCTCCATGTAAAACACTGGTTCTCAGCTGCATTCGGTTAGACTGGAAGCCGACCCCAACGTTGTTGGGAAAAGGCTAGGCAGATGATGATCTAGGGACCGATTGCTTAAACTTATAATCGATTGGCCCTTGCGGCTGTTATTTAGCTACAAGCTCCCTTAAGGAAGGCTTTTTCTATAATCCTAGGCGCGCGTAAACATTACTAGTTCCAACCTAAAAAACTACATTGTTTTTACGATATTGAACTATACTTTACGTCATAAAGTTTTCTTTTGTCAGCACATAAAGCAAGGCCTTCCTCTCAGTTGATTTTTACGACTCCCACGGAAAGATGAACATTACGATATTTTTATATATATTATTTTCACTATTTTTTTATCCTCAATATACGAAAATCTGTAAGTAATGTTTACGGAATGTTCCAGTTATATAACAACATGTTTGCACCATTTAATTTTACGATTGAGTTTTTCTTCGACGAAAATCGTTCTTCTATTTCTTGGTCTCAAAATTAATGAAGTAAAAAATACTGCTAAATGGACGAACTCATTTCCTCTAAATATTAAAACAAAGCTTAGTCACAAAGTAAAAAGATTTCATCTCAAATCAACTCGAAATACAAACAGAACGAGATTAAAATCAGCTGAAAATTTTTAATTCGCAGCTAGACATGAAAATCACATTAAACAGTCTGCGTTTACACCTCGGGAAACGGTTCAGTAATTCCAGAGGTAGAAACGTGTAGACGGGCAGACCTGCGATAATTCCGTGATAAACGGACAGAAGGACCCTTTCATTAACGTTGATTGTATGGACGAACGAGGATTTCCTTTCCTCCTCTTTTTATTAGACGTTTAAAAGTGTCGTTTTGTTGTATGTATGGATCATAAAACAGAAGTTATGAATGGGGTTTATTATCTACTAAGAAGAATTTAGATCATTTAGACTTTGTAGCAAAGTTCATTGTACAATTACACATATTCGGAATTCTAACTATTAAATATTTTATTGATGACTAACTTCTGCCAGCGGCTTCGCCCGCTTCCCGAGGGAACTATTTCCCGTACCCGGTACCGTAGCCTTTATGTCATTCTGATATATAAGAAGAATTCTTACACTTTTTTCATTAAAAATATTTAATGTTAAAATTCTACAAACATCTCGTATTATTTGAAGTCGACATCTTTATTTGTAAGATTTTTAATAACAAAATCTTTATTCCGAAACTGATTTTGCTCACGATTTTGGCGCAACCAAAACATGTTTACATCCAGTGCTCCCGAGATTGGTTTCCAAAATTCATCTTTGCGACCAATATTTGCCATGTCAGCCTGGATCTTCAGGCTTGCTGGTAAATATTATGCCAACATGAATGAGACCCGACTGTCTTTATTAACATTTACCATTTGATTCCAAGAATAGAAATGGGATTACTTAAAATCCTATTTTAATATTCCCAACCCGAAATAACAAGCTCTTTAAAGATGGCAAAGGTGGAAAATGAGAACATTAAAATCAAAATTTTCTGATTAATCGAATGAAACTCGAAAATCGATAAGGAAAATTGTATAAGAAAACATCCGATTACAGAGAGAGTACTCGTTGTATCGACTCATAATCTCGTTACGAACACATTTGGAAAATGAGACCTTAGCTCATAAAACTGACTTTGTTTTTTTATAAACGGATACAGAGTAAACAAGAAAAATGGTTTCCTAAATGAAGACGAAAGGGATTCAACGGGAATTGTATAAAAGCGAGCCAGTGAAAAGCGACAAAAATGATATTTGACAACGCCACCCGGATTTGCTCGCTTTTTTCGTATAAAAGAAGGTTTTGTGTTGGCTTATAAACCAGTTCATAATTTTCATCTTCGTACTAACATAGTAGGTAAAAACGGTAGGTATTTGGACCTTCGTTAGGTCAAGTTATTGAAAGCTTTTCTGTGCGAAAAAGAAACATTTTTAGAAGTACAAAAGAATGTTATTTTTCTCGAGAATTCTTTCAACTTGTTACACTAAGTGCAAAGAGCAAAAATAACTATAGAAACTTTAGAAATGTTATCTACGGCAGTATTATATGGCTAATCTCTAAGGAATTTATTTTCAAAACATTTTACGTTTAATTGTTGCAAGACTTATAGTCTCATTGGTGCCATGTTGAAACTACTTCATTACACGAAGTAACAAACTTAGTAAATTTTATGTGCCCTAGATATGAACTGGCAAAGTTGACCCACTGAAGTTACATAACTACTTAAACGCAGTGAAAACATCGTGGGAACCGCATTTCCATATCAATCCTGCGACGTTTGCCGACACGACCGCCCGCGACTACTCCAAAAGCTAAATGACTGTAAGAATCCATCCCAGTTTCAATTTATCACCGAGAGATGGCGTTGAATGTATGAATGAATTGAAAGTTAGATTACACAATTTAAATTCCCCCTTCATGCAAAATAGGGATGGAAAGATGAGGTCTGGGGGGTGTAGAATACATTATACTAGAGAAAGCTGGAGGGGAGGTTGAAATATTTACCTCGCGGGAGTTTGGAAGTGTGTGCGTCGAAGCGGAGCGAAATCTTAATGGATTATGGTATGATTGGACCACTCGGCTTACCTGCAGATATTTTGCAAGTCTTTTTTCCACAATCCGCCTGTAGATTGGTTTCTATAGAGTATTAAACGTGTTCCGACGCAATGGGACCTTTTTTATTCGTCCCTTTGAATCGTGGCGAGCAATTAGGGAAAATAACAATTTAATTTTTTTTAGGCGATGTCTGCAGCTAATCCAATTTGCTTCGTATTTTTTTGTATCCGATCGGCTTTGCGAACGAATCGATTAGTGGAATGAATGTTCCGAATTTTGAAAGGGTTGTTAATATTTTTGTGTTTGGATACAATTTTAATAATGTATTTATCATTGCTTCGCCTGGGTTACTTGATTGAGGAGGTCAGTGGGTAGTCGTTCCATGTAAAACACTGGTATTCAGCAGCAGGTTAGTCTGGAAGCCAACCCCAAAAAAATGATAAAAGCTTAGCCAGATAATTTATCATTGCTTCGTCTTACGAATTCCATCTTTTTACGAGTTATCGAATCCAAGCATGACCATATTCTGCTCTAAGATTCTCATCTCGGATTGCGTTAAAATATCATTGAAGGTACCCTACGTACATAGGTACCTAAGCTAAGACAATAAACTTGTTCAAGTTAGCAAATGTTTTCTATATACTTAGCGAGGAGCAGTTTCTAACTATCGACATTTTGTTATATTAGGAACTACGGTGTTATTGTTTCTTAGAGTTAGCTGGGTAAAGTAAGGAAAGGCTTTAATATTGCAAGTATTTAAAAGATTTTGAAAGTTCCAAAAGCATAGGATTTATGGCAACATCTGTAACACTCTGTATCCATCATGAACTTTCCCATTCATATTTATTTCAGCTTAATTGATGGTGTCAAAGAAACAGATTTTAACTGCAGAGAAAAACCCAAAGTAGCCTTTTGTCTAAACATGGGTGTTTCTGTGAATTTGGTATTAACTAAATGTGTTAATTATCAGCCTTATTCATTCATTATGAGGTAAATCTTTAGTTTTTTGCGAGTGAAGTCGGGGTTTTTTCGATGTACTGTATTACTCATTCCTTTTCTTTGGTTTTAATTTCATTTGCACTTGGATATGACTAAGGATCTTAGTCAATGTTTTTAGTTCATGTTAATTGTCAGAATTTGCGGTTTTCGAGGTTAAGTTGCGGTATTTTTAGTGTCGTGTTTATTTAGGCCTTCAAATTTTTTTGAGGTTATGAGCAAAAATTTTACCTGTGATTCTCGAAAATGCAAATTAAACCTAATTATTATGTAGTTAGGTATTATTATCACATAGAAAGTTAAGACAGATATTATATCTGTATTATAGATTCTCTAGTAGTTATGCTTATATTTTACTGTCTGTCTCCAATAGAATTAGAATTTCATTACACAAATGAAAAAAAAATCTAAAAAAAGATTTTTGCACCCAAAAAACCTTCGTTTTCCTTGTGCGAACAAAAAATCTTTTTACGTTAATTCAACTGAAAAACGAAGTGCGTATTTATAGTAGTTTGCCTTTTTTGTGAACTGATCGATTTTGATACAGCAATTTAATTCGCGATGGGAGGTAAGCACGCTTTAGATAAGTTTTTTAATGATTTTAGACTACGGTATGTGTTATTGACGCTAATGTTTCTATGTAATATCGTTTTCATATTTCAAATTTTGATTAACTTTGGACCTATAAATTAACAATTTTTGCTATTTTATGTTGTATCATATCATCTTAGTCCATTAATCTATAGCTTTCAATTCGTAATTTTCAATGAATGTGTGTAAAATTGAAAATTCTCATTGGGAAAAGTTTTATAATCTATACTAATATTATAAAGCTGAAGTTTGTTTGTTGCTCTACTACTACTGGTCCGATTTGAAAAATTCTTTCAGTGTTAGATAGCCCATTTATCGAGGAAGGCTATAGGCTACTTATTATCCGGGTGCGCGCAGAAGTTCCCACGGAAAAGTGGGTGAAGCCGCTGGCGGAAGCTAGTTATTTATATATTACTAAAAAGTAACGATATAAAATCCACTCACCTGAACTCCTCGCCTGAACATCATCAACAACCACAAACACTATTAACAAAATGATAGTTTTAATCCTACTTAAGCACCAACCACGTAACCTTTCATTCACTACACTAATTTTCCTATTATTGTCATAACTATTACTGCTAATCCTCCCTTTTCCTCTTCTTCTATACCCTCTATCTTCTAGAAGATATTTGAGGTCTTGTAGACTCTTCTTTTTAGTCGTGATCGGGTTTCCAGAAGGTTCTCGTATCGGGTCCAGGTTTGGGTGGTCAAACATGGTGGGTTGTGGCTGGTTTTTTTTTACTGTAAGTGTATTTTATTGTGGTCAAATTCCGGGTTCATCTTGGGTTTGCATCTGTAACAAAAGAAAGAGGTGTTATTAGATAACTTTCTCAGTAGCAAATGTGCCATTGTGCTTTAAGATGGACGATATAGGTAATTATACTATTATGAAGATTGTGATCGTTAAGCATGTCAAATTTGATTGTCAAATTGCCGCTTCTATTTTTGGAATTAAGACATCGAAAAGTTTTAGCTAGAGAAGTTTTCTTATTACTCTTATCGAGTGGGATTTTTAACCACCTAATAAGCCCTAGTGTAAAAATTTTCTCAAATCCTAACGGCCTCTGATGTGGAGATGTAACAACGAATGCTACTGAGTATTCGCGGACGCCGGTTTTACGTGCCCTCTCGAGCATGTGGGTGTTACACCTCCAACTTCTAGACTCCTAGCTGTTTTGAGGAAGTTTCTATGACTCTTATTTCTAGATAACTTGAAGAGGGCTGCGGATATTTTAGATAACCAACGGGTCTTACTCGCGATGAAATTATAAAGGTTTACGATACCTCTCTTCTCCCGACGTTTCGGCCGTATTGGTCCACGGTGACCACGGTCCGTGCAATTCGGTATCGTAAACCTTTACAATTTTATCGTGAATAAGACCCGTTGGTTATCTAAAATATGTGTATAAGTCGCGAAAGTTTAAAAACATTGAGGGTTGCGGAATTCTTCGAAAGAGTTACCACGGCTCTTGTAGTCCAAGGGCTCCAGAAGGAACAAAGGTAGGTTAAGTTAGCGACCATTAAAAATATAATATTGAACAGCAAAGAATATTTCACCCGATAAAAATTACACGATAAGAAAAAAAAGCGTAAAGTCTGCATCATAAAATCAACTTAAACATTCCTGGGGATAGTAAAAAAGGTTAATTGCAAAACCTCGCGTTAAAAGTTACATCCACGTGTTAGTTAATTTAATAGTTAATAAGCGCTCACCAAGTACATAATTAACTTGAAAACAGCTTCACATGGAGTTTTTTTAGCTTTTAGTAGATTCCTTTGACCAGTCTGTTATTAGTGAAAATGCATTAATATCCGTGTTTGATTTGAACAGACGTAATACCTCAGTTACGTATCTTCTATACAGTCCTTACTAATATTGTTAAGCTTTTTTTCTGTTTGTTGTACAGTCGACAGGACATCAAGTTACCACAATCTGTCTTTCTGCGATAGATTTTCAACCTTATTACAATAGTACAAGGTTAATATTCGAATGGTAAAATTTGACAGATTCGTATACGATGACCTGCTGTCGTCTATATTTTCGTGTCAAAACGAATGACCCGATAAAAATTTTTGGTACTCAAATGTGAGTCCGCGGGAAACATACTAGTCTATAAAGTACCTAAAGCTTTTTCTAGTGTCCACGAAATCTAACAGCTGAAGAAAGAAAGGCTTACTAGGGTTTACATCGATGTAAAGAATAGTCGCTACTAACTGAAATTTCGCTCCATGACTCTTCAAAAAAGGGAACTAAGGTGAGTCACGCTTACCTACTCATCAATAATAACGAAGATAATGAGAAAATTTTAACAAAAGACACTCGGTTAAGCGTAAGTCAACTAGCATAAAAACTATGATGGATAGCATAAAAATATAAAAGCACTTTAGTACGAATTTAAAAGCCTTCGCACAACCCCGTATACCTATAATAAAAATCTTTATTATATTAAGAAAATGCAGCACAATTTTTATGTTCAATTTAACACAACTATTATAGCAGAAACCTCATAAAATATGGCCTGCAAGACTATTAGACTAAGGCGCGATGATTGGCGATCCATTATTTTTTATAGGCCGCTATTTTCCTAAGCAACATGAAAACACTCACACATAAACACCAGTTCACAAACACCTAAACAAAAACACTAACAACTTAATAGGGTAAACGCACCAAGAATCGGCCGCCAATAAATTTCTTACACAAAATAAAAACAGGACAGAATTATTGGGACGAAAATAAGCACAAAACGGGAATGTTGCTGACAATCTAATAAGCAATTCATCAAGGGATGTGACAGTATGTGTTATCGCACGACGTAAGCCGGGTGGGGGGAGGAGGTACCCCCTCCTCCCCCCACCCGGCTGCAGTGCAAGCACCTGCGGCCCAATGACGAAGATAAAGTCTGAGTAAGATGAACTTGTTTCTTAAAGCCGGATTAACAACTGGACAAGTCTAGTCTTCCTAATGAGTGGGTTTTCTCTTTGTCAAGTTCTCAATAACGAAAGGATTATTTTTTCACGTCTCATTTGAACTCTTGAACACGTTTCAGCAGGTACTAAATTGGATAAGGTTCTGTTATTGCTTAGTTACAACGTGCTTACTTAGCGCAAAATTTGCGTCTGAGAAGTTTCTAAGTGAAGACTTGAAATTTATTGCCCTTTCCTATGTTCACGAAACGACTGTCGAGGTGTTTGTCCTAACATGGTATTCAATGATTTAGTACCTACCATGTTTTCTAAAGCTGTAAATGTGCCTTTTAAGTTCAACATGTCCTCTAATACGGAAATTGAATGCCGCCTGCGCTCCGTTACTAACATTAAAGTTCTACAACTTAGCTTGAAAACCATGAAACACTCATGTTTCAGAGTCAAATCTATTTACATACATGCATTTGCAATATTTTATGCCGGTTAATATATGAATTATTACAAGTAACCTAACACCAATGTAGCTCGCTTCTATTCAAAAGTTGGACCACAACGGAACTGACCACAAAACAAACAGCTCCCTTCTATACTTAAATAACTATCGTCCATATATCTCTTGGCCAGTAAAACGTGAAATTCCGAACTGTTTACACACAAAACAATGCACAGCCGAACTGCAAGCCGGCTCAGGTGTGCCAATCCTGGTTCAAAGCTAGCTCATTAATCTTCCTTGCCCTTGCCTAGCCAGTCCTGCGGTACCGGATAATGGAATACTACGGCACAGAAGGTATTCGAAAATTTTGGAAGCCATGATTGGAATTGGCGAAAAACATTCATTTGAAATTGCAAAAGATAAAACAGGTTTTAAAGACGAAGGAAATACTAGTAGTAAAACTCCTGGAAACGCTCATGAATCTATTCTAGATAATGAAGCAGAAATACTAGATCTGTCGGTCGTATATTTAGAATCTGAGTCTTAATATCCTGCATAAGTTATGGTAAGTGAAACTATGATGCCCCTAAGCGAAGTTATTATCATTGCTTTCAATGTTACAGAATTGAAACCCAACAAATTATCGTTGGGCTATTTAAGATATTGCCAACTCAAATCCGCCGCTGGCTGTGCCGTTCAGTCAGTAAATAAAATGAACGTGATAATAATGACAACTGATATCCATCTGCTAACAAAAATGTAACATAAGCTTGTGAGGACAGTTTAACAAATATTTGGCAAAAAGTATTTCCAAATATCAAATAGAAATAAAGTAGATTAAAAACGATAATAAGTACAAAAGGGTTGGAATAAGGGTAAATGTCATCATTACACACCATTACAGAAAAATAAAGGGAATAGCCGATCACGGGATCAATGAGGCAGAGACGAGAATAATTCTCACGTCGCAACGATATTTCTATGCTTAACGACGGGAGGAAATTCGTTCGGACTTGTCCGACAGACGAGGTCCGTAGATCGTAACTGAAAATTGTTTTAGCCCCCCGGGACAAGCTAAAAGTTCACGTGGACCCACCCTGAGATCTTTCACAGGTGCTATCATGAGTTATTGTCCAATTGTACACGTTTTATTAGAAAAGAGAATTTTATTGGTTTCGGTACGAGTTTTCTTCGATGCTCTTGGGAAGTTAGTAAAAGTGTATCAATTGCCTTTATTTATTTTTTCTGTGTAGGAAAAAAAATATTAGTTTTTTTAATATGTGCTGCAATTTTATTTAAACGTGTCATATAATAATATAGGTGAGCATTTTAATTAAAAATATAATGAACATGTCACACAACTTTCTCATTCCAGCCAATAAAGTTGCTGAAAAATATATTTTCATAATTCTGTACTCCACCATCTGGGTTTGTTAGCTCGTTTGAATTTAAAATCATCACATTTTTTCCCAACTTTAATTAAATTAAAATACAATGCAAAAATTTTAAATCCAGCTCAACGAGGTTGTTGCGGATCGAATTAAATTTGAATAAGTGGCTCCAGACAGGTCTGAAACGCTGAGAAGAAATATAAACAGTCATTTATCGTTACAATCCTGAGGTCCATTCCTCTTTAGCCCTCTGGAGGGAGGTCGAGCACAGGTGCGGGGGTGAATGCTGCCCCCTCTTGACTGATTGTTTGTTTTGCCATTCCCGGTTTCACAGTTTGTTTTGTAAAGGAATTTGCAGTTGCAGCGGAGTCGGGACTAAAAACTCAACGGGTCATCAATTTTGGTGTAAGTGTTGCTAAGATGTCTCTGTTAAGGATTGTGGAAATTGTTTAGCGGTTGTTAGAAACACTGTTCTACGGTTTTGGTGTTGTTTTGCTTGTTATCGTTGTTAAGTGGCTTAATGCGAGGAACAACAATGCAAGGCATTTTGTAAGTCCGGTGCACACAACCTTGTTGGAACCTGAGGCGGAGACTAAATATAGAAGTACCTAAGACTTAACATAGCTTTTTGTGACTAAGATAAACTTTTTTTTGTAGCCTTTTTTATCGTCCCACTGCTGGACACAGGCCTCCTCTCACACGAAGAAGGATTGAGCATTAATCTTAAGATTAAGATAAACTTACAAGCATTAAATTACAAAATACTTATACAGCATTAGGAAATATTCTTCACATAAAAACGAATATTAAAGACAGCAAAAACAACATGGCTGCTCATTTTTCACACATGCAATTAAACGTATTTAATAACAGTCGAGATGGTCAGTTATTCTTTAAAAGGAACGTTGGTTATGTCCCATCTAAATTTAGAAATGGCTTGAGTGGTATGGTCAGTGCATTCCTAGGTGTAGCGGGCAAAGTTGCTAGAG
This sequence comes from Heliothis virescens, assembly GCA_002382865.2. Taxonomy (NCBI): domain Eukaryota; kingdom Metazoa; phylum Arthropoda; class Insecta; order Lepidoptera; family Noctuidae; genus Heliothis; species Heliothis virescens. Next base: position 6,098,619 of record NWSH02000162.1, on the reverse strand, counting down.
ACAAGCGAGATAATTATATGATAGTAGTTAGTTACTCCAAAGACTCTGACCATGAAGCCAATGGGAATTGTAGACTGAGAGGTATCTAAATTGTTAACAACATATCACTGTAGCATTGGTTGTACCCGTCTTAATGTCGAATTCAATAATCTATCTATTTCTGTATTTGCCTACTAGGGATAGCATTTTGACCATACGTGTAATGCCAAATTCCTATCTCTAGTAAGGACATCAACAGATAGAATATTGGGGTCCGTAAAACAGATACCATAGAAAAGAGAAGTCATGGCAATGGCAATATTAATAAAAGAGAATCTTGTTTTAATAAAAACACAAATTCATAAATCTAAATACCAAGTGCAGCAATTTTTCTTCACTACCGATTTAGTATAGTACTTATTCACACTATAAAACCTTTTAGGTCAAGTATCTCTTTATCGACAATCTATTTCGAAAGATCGCATCAGCCGAGTCTTTATACCACACCCGATTTAACCAGCGTTCCATTGCAAGCGGGGTTAAAATTTCATAGCCTTAAACAGGTCGGGCCTAGTCCCATCCTGTTTAAGCCTAGTAGGCACAAGTACTTAAAAGAAATTCTCTATTTCAAGAGGAAGTCATTTTAGCACAACTGCTACTGAAGAACTGGTTTTGTGTTATATTTTATCATCTTTGTATCAATTTGATAATAAAATATATTTTTTCGTAGTTTGAAGTCTTTTTCTTTGTCGTTATTATATTAGTATTTATGTTATAAAAACAGTCAAAATAGCATAAGATAAACAGTTTCCACTATATGAAACTTTGAAATCTGCATTCCCGGATTCTTCTATATTTAATATTAAACAGACAGCAACAAATTGGACCAGCAATATAACAATTTCGTTGGAAATATTGGCATATTCAAGGTGGCAATATTAAGCGTTCGGTGGCATACTCCCGATTTCCCTAAGTGCGATAAGGATCTAGAATCTAGACCATTTCCCGTCCATTCTGGTGTACATCGGAGCTACGAAGGAAATAGACTGCCGAGGTTTGAGTATTATATTTGGTTCCATGATTTAATACTAAGATAACATCATGATTATTTCCTAGAGTAGGAATACTACTGGACTGATGCTGCTACTGACGAAAATCCAGTGTCCTTGAAAAGAGTATCCATGGAGTTTCTTGCCGGTTCTTCTTCATGAGACCCACTTCTTGGAACCGTGCAACTAGCTTGTCGTTTCAAAAGAACTTCTATGGGCCTATTTGGAAAAAAAATGAGTTTGACTTCTAAAATGAGGAACCGTCAGGATCAATTCAGGTATCAGACTATAACCAATGAGGTATGTCAGTAAATTATTGTTACTGTGTTTAGTAGGTATTATGTTTGGCATATTAATGATGGACCTGCACGATTATGGTAAGCGTGGCTCATTAACGTAATTGGAACTATTAAATGTGATACATTATGATGCAGTTGGAATATTAAGACTGTGGGACATAAAATTACTTGTTCGGTAAAACCTTCAAGGATTTATGTCCTAAGAACACTGAATGAAAAATTCAAAGCTCTAAAACGAACTGAATATTATTCATTGAAGTATTCAGTAAGGTGAGATCCCCAGTTGTCGGCATCGTAACTCCACGTCGGCTACAATTTGGCGAATGCATTTGCCACTAAATCGCCGTTCAACTATTGAAGGCGCTGTGAAAATTTCATACGCTAAGTGCCAGTTCGCGTGGTGTCTCGTTAAGGAAACTCTACCACACGTAGGCCTTAAATCCCTTTTAGCATAAAAGGTCATAAGTTTCAGAGGCTTATAAACTTCTAGTTATTGATTGTTAGTCTTAGGATTAAGTTAAGCTTAAGATCTAGCTACGAGCTATATCAACATTTTCATCCGTGTCGCCGTCAACAGGTTTAAGTCGATAAAGGCAAGTAAAATTTACTAAGCCAGAAATCTTTAAAGATATTGAACTAATTCAAATCATTCCTTATTTTAAAGATGACTTCCTAATTTCCCATGAGTTTCCTTCGACATTTCTATTCTTGTCTTTTGTTGAAGCGTATCTTCAGAAGCCAGAGCTGTATCTTTAATTAGCACGAACAGACGTAGTTTATTCATCTCAGCTGAATGCATTTCTAGTGTTCGTATATCGAATACAGCCTTCAGAGAATATGCGGTAATTTCAGAAATCCCATTTATAAACTCTCAAGTGGTTTCTACTCTGAAAGCATCTAAATCTGTTTATCTAGATAGAGAATTATTATATATCCAGTAAAATACTTCCACTACTACAAAATCTAAATAAATCATAATATTATAATTCACAAATGTGCCATTAAATCCGAATACCAAGTGAAATCGGTACTATAAATTATTTTTTCTCATTGAAATGAATTTTACCGGGACGTTATCGAGATTAAAACGGAATGAATCGGTCCGGGTAGATTAATGACAGTCCTAGAGTGTAAGGTTCTCCGCTTACAGTTACCGTGGATGATAAGCATTATACATCAGCCGCTTTAAATATGGCCTCAACTTGCTGTTGAAATACAATCCTTAATCCTTTCACACATGGTGCAAATTCCCCTACATTTTAAATAGTTTTATTACCTTTTCAACAGCTGAAGTTCATTATAAAGTGAACTCACGTGACATAGCTTTAAAGTTGACATTTGTGTCGCAATGTTACACTTTCCAATTTTTATACTGCATCTAGTACGTGCATATGCTTGATTTATAACCGGCTTTGAAATATTATCGTTAGTGTATTCATCAATCTAATTTTAGAGCGACTTTAAGTAGTTTTTATCTATGTGTTTGACCCTTGTTTTATTGTATCATTAAAATTTGTTTTAGATTCAGATAGTATTATTTATTACCCAAATAGTTAGACTTGGAATTCATTCATTCTTTAGTAGATAGAGATAGTAAAAACTTAGATATCCATTTCAAATGCAATTAAAACATAATTAGGTCACCTGTATTTAGCACTCGACCAAAATCTACTAAGCTAATGAATATGAGAAAAACATAATTAAACTTATACTTGGCAATTTAAACAAACAAAACACAAACCGCACTCATAATACCAACATTAAAACAAAAACCTTTTTAACCTTAACAAATTCAACATTAACTAACAAACGAAGAGAAAATAAAAGCTTGACTCATTAACGGTCGCAAAACTAATAGGATTTGATGGGAACGCGAGCAAAAACGCCAACAATCCCTGGGCTATAGTTGGCATGATTTATAACAGCGCCCTCTGTTGGTGGCAAGTGAATTGCAAAATGGAACACCTGACTAGACTTCTGTGATGACAATTGATGATTTTCTTTTGTTTTGAACTGGGTTAAGTTTTGGGTGTATCATTGGGTTTTTGTGCTGTGCTGTGTTCTAAGTTAAACATTTTCGATTATATGTAGCAAACAATTAATTTGAGTATAGTGTTTTTGTAGGACCAAGTGATTGAAAAAGTAAAGAAGATTAGGCATCTGAACTTTTGATAAAAAATCATTTACCAAGTACTCAAACGAAAGCATGTGTTTGCGAGAATGCTTATTTAGATTAGCTTATAAACCATAACAGAAAACAACAAATATCAGACGAAACAAAACTAAAAAATAACATCACAACGCCAAGCCGTAAACCACGAAAAATTTCATGGCACTGTGATAAAAATTAAAATTCATATTTCTGCATCACACTAAACCGCAGTTGTACTAAAACTTTATGCTACATGAACATACAAATAAACATAAACAATAAATTGTACGTATAGTAAAAACTGGTTCGGTGTGACGTGGAGAAATGCGGTGCTCGGGTGTAACACACCTGGGGGCTCAGCGGACAACAATTGTGCCGTTTACCTTAGCGTTGTTGGTCATTTGTGGGACGTTGACGGAAATGGGATTTGTGAAAATATAATCGACGTATTTAGAGGAGACGACAATTGGGACTTTTACCTTGTTATTTTTGTAATTTTTTTATGATGCTAAATTGTTTTTTATTTATTCACTTACGCTACCGTTTCAATTAATATTTTGCTAGTTACAAAAGTGGAAAACACCGATTTAGCATTTGATTATACCTACCTACTATTAAATGGATCCAATTACTAACAAAAGAACCCATTCATAAAAGAAAAATGACTTCGCAGAAAAACTATACGAAAACTTAATAACATTGCCGGAAAAGGGACCAAAAATCTTCTCAAATCATAAAACGTCTACGTGGCCAAAACCGTACATAATATCTATCTACGACTTACAAAAAAAAATACATGGGAACTTGGTACTGACGACAGAACATCAAGTTACCACAATCTGTAAAATTTCTGCAATAGATTTTCATCTTTATCACAATAGTGGAAGGTTAATGTTCGATTGGTAAAATTTTACAGATTAGGGTAGGTTGACCTGCTATCGTCTGTACTAGAAAAATATTTGATTCATTTAAATATGTATAAAGCTTGCCACATCAAACGGCATCATTTTCTTGGGCGAGAGTATTACGTGGGCAAAGTCGATATTTTCGGGGACTGTAGGACCGCGGGACGGTTTGAGAAATATTTGAATTTAGAAAAAGGTTATTTTCGATTCTGTTTTGGTATATTTTTGGATTGGAGGACCAATTTTTGAATATATTTTAATAGAGGAGATCACCAGAATGATCAGGGTTTAAATATTGAGCTATCACTACCTGAAACGTTTAGTTCACTAAGTTTGTTCTAGACAATGTTTTAAGCCTAATACTAAGACGGATTTTTAAGATCGCGTCTTAGTATTTAGTATTATTAGGTGGTCCGTTACTATAATAAGGCGGTCCGTTCAAGTATTTCAATAATGTGTCTATTTGGTGTTAAAGCTACTGATGTTGCATTTTCGCTACGGTTTCTGACTGTTCAGTATGTAATATAAATTGTTATATTTTTCAAGTTTCAAGGGTCGTATAGCGCTCAACTCATGTACAGTCGTCAAAATAAATTCGGAACTGAAAACATGAAGTGTAACCAAATGCTTATGCTTACTTATAACTAAATCTCCAACTTTCACAATCAACCATCAATATTGATGGGACAAAACTTCTATCGTAAGCCTTATAGGCAAATAAGCTTATGTAGTCATCAAAGAGATTTTTACGAACAAAACGTCGAATAGGGAAACAATTCACTTTTATTCGCGAAGGATAAAAGAAATAATTTAGGTACATTATTATTTTTTGTTACGTTTCAAAATGGCGACGTATACTTTTTTCCGTTTATTGGTTTTGAAGGAAATTGTTCGGGGAAAAGGTAAGGATATGTGAAGATCTTATAAAATGATGATGTAGGCGTTTTTGAGATAATAAGTTTTGTATCTAATATTATATTGGTGGTATGTTTGTGACGAAATTGTGTTGTTAGAAGGTATTGTTGTTGAAGCTATCATATTTCAACACAATAGGCATGTAGAATGAAAAAGTAATTAGTCCATCCTTTAAGTAACCCCAAAATAATAGACACTTATTTGCCTTTTATCTTACAAATGAATAGCAACGAAAGAAGAATACGTTTGAATGTTATGTTAAACCACTCTTAGGTACAGACGACAGCAGTCAATCTCCCGAATCTATCAAATTTTACCAATCAAACATTACCTTTCCACTATTTTGACAAGGTTGAAAATCTATTGAAAAAAAATTAAGATTGTGGCAGGTTGATGTGCTGGCGCCTGTTCAAATTTTACATAAGTGAGACGTCACAAGACCCCACTCCCGGCCTTAATAAAAAATACGTGTTAAATATTTTTGCTAACTAAAAGACAGACTAATTAGAATCACAATTTTAAACCCTGTTGTGTTGTGTGTGTTATTTGTTAAGTGTGCAATAAAGAATAATAATGATGATGGCGTCTTAGCCGATTATCGGCCACGGCGGCTGTTCTCATGTAAGGAGATCAGCCAGCAGCGCAGGACATATTATAGTGCACTAGCATTTGCGCAGACACAGGTGCACTCTCTATTCCCTCACTCTCATAACTCGATGGGACGGCAATCCGACATGACCGGAGAGAGATCAGGCGCAGGACCGACATTAACGTGCTGTCCGCCTTTTACGAAAGATATTTTTGTATCAAAAGAGTACACACCACACTTAGAATAAACAAGAAAATGAAGAAAAAAATCGTAGAAGCGATTCAGCATAGTTGAAATCAAACATTTCCACGAACTTGCCAAGCAAACTGAAGGTATGTGTGTATTTATATTGAAAAAACATGTCTGTTTGTCTGTTTGCGCTTTTGGAGACACACGTGAAGCATTGAATATGTCGTACTACGTATGTATATTAAGTTTGCTTTTAGGGTTCCGTATCCAAAGGGCAAAACGGGACTCTATTACTAAAACTTCGCTGTCCGTCCGTCCATCCGTCTGTTTGTCACCAGGCTGTATCAGAAGAACCGTGACATGTAGACAGTTGAAATTTCCTTAAATAATGCATTATTGTTACTAAAAACTAGAAATAAACCACAATATGTGATTTTTATAGACAACGGAATTAACGAAAGAACCCTTCGCACACAAGTCCGACTCGCACTTGGCCGGTTTTTCTAGACAATGTTTGTCTGTTTGTATGTCAGCCATGTTTGATCAACAGTGTTAATAAAATCATTGCATATTAGAGAAATGGTTAAATAAGTTACACACGACCTATAACAATTTACACAGAGTTTATAAGATTCGTATTCCTTCAGTAATTGTAGATGTTAATATAATATTTTGTAATTCTAAGAAATAAGAAAAATACTTAAACATTGAATAAAACATTTTATAATTAAAAAGAATAGTGACAGCATTACGTAAGCAATTTATTCCACTCCTACGCATTCTATTTAATGAAGACCAATGGCCGAATTAAAAATGCCCTCGAAAAGGACAAATGTTCAAATAAGACTTAGTATAATAAGGCTTATGACCTAATTTATACTCTTAACACGTTTTTATACTCGTCAAAGAAAAGTCTAGCCAAAGATGCAAATTTTTGAGTCACAGCTTTATCTTAACGGCCTAATTCTAAAAGCTGCATATCTGAGAATAAGTGCCAGACATATTAATTCAGAATTTAAAACCCAAATCTTTATTAAAGGGATTAAACTGAGTGTTTTTTAAAATAACTCAGACGCTGATGAAGAAGCTTAACTTAAGAATATTTATCACGATTTTGATGAAACTGTCAAAAGAGCATTTTAATAAACAAAAAAAAACAGCTTTGTTACGCCTTGTATATTGCCTTAAATTATACACAACTTATCAACTGTGAAATTCTTAATTAAACCTTACAGTATGTAGAAACAGTTTTGGCAGTCGTTACGGGTAGTCAGAAGTCAGAAAGTCTGACAACCAGTCTTGCCAAGGGGTGCCAGGTTGGCCCGGGTAACTGGGTTGTGGAGGTCAGACAGGCAGTCGCTCCATGTAAAACACTGGTTCTCAGCTGCATCCGGTTAGACTGGAAGCCGACCCCAACGTAGTTGGAAAAACTAGGCAGATATTATAGATATTATAAAGATATAGAAACTCGAAGAAGAAGATGTCCAGAACAGAGCGAAGTGAAAGAAGAGGATACTGAAAACGGGCCTCGTCACGAGACGGACAAACGCTAGGAAGAGAAGAATAATATGTAGAAACAGACCAAAAGCTTAAGTATTGTATACTAAAAAACTTCCTTGCTTACACAACAAACCAAAATTCAACTTTTCAAAATTCTTTTAAACCCTTTTGTACCATATCAATACGACTCACATATCACTATACCAACCAAAAATTCAATTCTTATTTAAAAGCAACAATTGAAATTCTCTCGCTAAACTTTTGCAGTATTCCTAGAAAACTGAACACTACGTTATCTGAGAGTAATATATGCGCATCCCGGTTGCAAGGAATTTATTTCAGTTTGCCTTTATTTATTGGGAACCGTTTGCAGGTAACACGGTTTCTAATGCCGGTATTCCGGAGCAAGTAATTTACGTATAGTATTCGTTACGATTTTAGTACGGTTTTGCTGTGTACGCAAATTACTTGTGTCGCTTTGTTTCAATCGGCTTTTGAGTTCCTTTTCAATTTACGGAAGACTACTTTAGTTTTGTGTGGTTTTTTGATATTTTTAACCGACTTCCCCAAAAAGGAGGAGGTTCTCAATTCGACCGTATCCTTTTCTTTTTATGTATGTTCACCGATTACTCGAGGATGGCTGGACCGATATTCAAAATTCTTTTTTTGTTTGAAAGGGTGTTCTTCACAGGTGGTCCCATGGTAAGAAGACCAGGATCTGATGATGGGATCCTGGAGAAATTGAGAGAACTCTTCAAATTTCGTACGCTTTTTTACGTCGATGATACTAAGATACATATTTATACTCCACTACTTAAATGATTTAATTAGTTGAGTAACTAGTATTGGATTTACATAGATTTTTAGCACAATTTTATTTTTAATCTGGATTTTTGAATAATAAGTGTTATCAAGACTCCTACTCTATCTAATGGAGCATTATAGGTCGTTAATTCTTAGTCATTTATAAGTCAACTAAGCTTCGTATTACGAAACAACTTTATACCTATATTTGTGAGGAGATTGCTTGTACATTCGCGCACAAGTGTTGTTTAAAACTTAATATGAGCACAAACGCTCAGTTCTCGGAATACAATATCAACGTACATCTGCTACTCGCAAGAATTATTAAAATAAACTTGCTCTTAAATTAACACAATTTAGAGCGGTATAAAGCTAATACAACATTAACAAACTCAATAAGTAATAGGCAATCTTCACACGTCACGACCCAACACTTGTGTTCACGACTATCTTAAGTCAAATAAGGAACAAAGTACCTCGCAGCGCCGTGTAAATTAGAAAGGTAAGTACCAAGAAAACCGATTTAGTTTTCAAGCAAAACTCACCTTTAAGAGCGAACGTAGGGTAATAAATTTTGCGTTAACGTCTCACGTTCAACGTAAGCAACGGTTGCTTTATAGAAGAAAAAAAAAGGTAAAATAAACGATTTGTAACACCCTCGACAGTGTTCGAAAAATTTTACGCGAATATAAAAGTTCATTCGGTACTTCGCGTATAATGTTTTGTGTTGAGAATATGCCGTTTAAAAAGCGAATTCGCTTTTTGAATAGCACTTTAGCAGTTGAGTGATTACTTCATAAATTAGTGATGTGCTTTTTAGACATCATTCGATTATTACAACAAATCGACTAAAATAACTGATTGGTCACCAATTATTATTCTAACCAGAACAAGCACATATTTACCTTTCAGCTAACAAAGATTGTTTCACAAAATAAAACTTTTATTTATTTTCTATTATAATCGGTAACAAGTCTCACCGTACCTACACCTACTTAAAAATTTGCAAAATTCATTAATTCTTTGAAATGTTTCATAAAGCGATCCCCTGATGGCAAACTTTTACTTACACAAGTCGTTTAATAACGTAACGTGCAGTTTTATCGCTACCAACTTACAAAATAAACTTTTCAATTATTATTATAAAAATCTTTTTTCGAAGTCTGTTAAGCAATTTTTGAGTTTGACTTTGGCTCAGTAAAGGCGCGGTTTGATCAATAATGGTTAGCTACTTGTTCTGTTTAGAAAAATTGAATTGTGTGTCCTTGCTAGAAAGTCTGACAACCAGTCTTACCAAGGGGTTTCCAGGATACCCGGGTAACTGGGTTGTGGAGGTCAGACAGGCAGTCGCTTAATGTAAAACACTGGTTCTCAGCTGCATCCGGTTAGACTGGAAAGCCGACCCCAACATATTTGGGAAAAGGCTAGGCAGATGATGTCCTTGCTATATTTCGTAGATTTTAAATACTAATTAAGCGCACCATGATGAAGAAGTAAATGATACTTCATTATTTACAATGATGTTATTGAAAGTATATTTTTGAGGACAGTAAATTATCCGTTAGTTCTGCACCTTATGTAAATGGAACAGTTCAGATTTTTATCGATACTGTCGATTATAAATCAACGTACCTGTCACATCACTAAAGTTGTACAAAATATATGTTGAAGTCGAAACAATGAAAAGTTATGAAGTGTGTGCAGGTGACATTAATCCTTATACGCCATTTTGTTAAGACTGAAAGGGTTACACACCCCTTTTCAAATATACATACATTCTGTACTTATATTTATGAACTCATAACGATCCCTTTTTAATAGGGCAGGTGTGTTGGAAATAGGTGAAAATATTTACATTAGAGGTAGATAAATCTTGGTACATTTTACAGCTTAATATTTAAACTAAACTGTAAACTTTATCCACTCTCCACAAAACATAACGAAAAATGGCGTCACACAAAACTGACAAGGAACATTGAAATACAAAAATAACATTCGCGTTTCATCCCTGTAACTTCATAGAACAGTAATGACAGCCCTAACATGACAATTCCATTCGCCCAGGGTTGTCACTCATTAGCATATGTACATAAAGAGTCGCTCATTGGCTGTCCCCGCCATGTTTGAATTGCAGAATTCCAGCCGCCATTTTATTAATTAAAAACTCCCGCGCTTTTTCACTTTTGCCACAATTATTGTTCGCGGAGTTATCTTAATGTGTACGCCGTAGATTTTACTGGCTGACAATTTTTTTGTTAAAATATTTTATTTTTTGGGGGATTTTTAGGTGTTGCTCGATTTACGTTCTTGATATTGGACTTACAGTGAGAAAAAGTAAAGATTTTTTTAGTTGTGCTCCTACACGAAATGGGCTTTCATGAAATAAAAAATGTGATATTTACATCGACTCTCACAGGTTGAATTTGTTGAATGAAGTTATAATACTGATCTGATAGAAAGTGCCATAGAAATATTTTTAGATGTTACCTTTCAGATAACTATCTAAAACTCTCTGGGACCTGTGAAAATGGCCGTTTAAGATCTTCGTTAAATTATGAATAGAGTCAGAATGGCATTAGAATTATCCTTCATTCTAAGCGCGATTTACTAAACTCTTGACAACAAAAATGACGAAACATACCTATTAATAAATTGCCTATTATTATAATCTTCTCAAAGTTTAAACTTTTTTTATAGCCTAGTCATGTCGCCATCTTGTGGGAACGTAATGCTCGTGGGTGGTCTACATCGCATTATGTTAGCTATTACACTATTAAATAAACTTCTAATGGCGAACGTTTAAAACTACGAAATTAGTTTCTTTGTCAAAGCAATGTAAACGATTTATAGGCAATATTTACTGTTATATTTATGGCACGAAACTGTTTCAACGCCATAAGAGAATTTATTTTTTGGCGTTCGAAATTTAGACAGGTCGTGTTCGATTTTTAAACCATTATTTGAATTAAATAAGACCAGTATCTTAAGTATGTATTAAGTACTAATATTTGTTTGTAATAAGAACACTAAAGAATAGAGATGTGACTCAAAATAACGTATTCCATAGCCGTTTTGCGTTCGCGAGACGGTACAGCGTAGTGAACGCGCGAAAGCTTTTCCTTTCAAGTAAATAAATATAGTCGAATATATTGAAGTCCCGCGGGATGGCCAATAACTTCAGTTGGATTTGGCTCTGTGTACGTATGGAAATTCGGCGCACCGGGTGCGTTTAGACGGATCCCGGGACGGACATCGATAGTCGATGGTAACTCTAGCCGTCAATCGAGAATGAATCACTGTAAATATTGTAGTTTTAATTACAGCTGCAATGTCACTGTGAGTTATAGTTTCTCTTCTGTGAAAATATTGACTTTCAAATTATGTAAAATATCGTTTTTTATGTGATGTGTGTAACTGTTCATAATTTACAAAAGTTACTTACAAAAATCCGAAATAAAACCAAGAGCCACTTGTTGCCGCAAATCATTAAGTCGTAAAAAATACAACTTTAATAAACACAAAAATAACCAAAAAAACACCTTCAAAGCTAACATTAAACAGTAAAACATAATCGCAATATCGATAATGATCAGTCAATAACGTCTCACAATTTTCTCTCTATCGATAAAAATGCTAATGTCTCATCCCTTCGGAGGGGGTCTTAGGGAGGACTTGGGAGGTCCGGAGTGATTGCATTGGATGCCTCCAAGTCGGCAACGTAAGTAGATTCGGATACTGGTGCTTGAACAATGAAGCTTTCTTGACTTTATTCAGAAATTTGAGGCAAGAACTTGAGACTCGCGAAGTTTAAGAATTCGAAAATATTCCAGCAAAAAATGTTAGAATATTTTTTTTGGGAATTTTGCATAAAAATTTTTGGAATAAGCGTCTGGTATTTGAAATAGCGAGGAATTAAGGAAAATACCTGCTTTATCTCTTGTTATTTACAGGTAACAATGAACTTTCCACATTTCAATATTCTATAGTAAACAAATCACTACCAATATCCCACCAAAATTAATAAACCATTCAAGAGACATCACTATTTCACATTACCATAACTCTACATACAATAACGCTTTCTAAAAATAACTCCTTTACAAAAAAACCGTTACACACAACCAGTTACTTCTATCGATCACATTAATATAAGGTCGTCTCCAAAGCGAGACCCTACGTTGATCAAGGATTAGACGAAGGATTTGCAGCTAAACCGGCTCAAACTTATGATAATTTGGACCCTTGGAAGCTCCTCGCAGCTTACGAAGGCACCAGGATTTGCAGAACCCAGGTAAACTTGTAACTTTCAAGTTTGAAGTGTTTTTAGTAACTTGATTAAGTTGCTAATGTTCGGTATGTGTTTTGGTGTTTTGAATATCAGATATTTGTTGAATTTGATATTTTATCAGGTGAAATGATATTTTGAACCAAGTACCTCAAAATGGGGAGGTTCTCAATCGGAATCTTCATAAAAAATTTCAGACGACTAATTTTAGTGAATAGTTTTAATAAACAAGCTGATGGAATTCATAAATTAGCTAATTTTAACATGGTTATCATCTTTGCTAGAAATGAAAAACAGGTGAAAACCTACGAGTTAGTTTCAGACGTGTCTTATACCGAGAATCGTACCCAAGACTGAGCTTTCCATCTCTTTACCATTTGAACGAACTCAATATTGTAACATAAACAATATACAATCAAAATGGTTGACAGGTAGTCAAGCGAAAGCGTATACGCCCCATAGCAACGGCCCCCTTACGAAAAGTTTTACAACTTGCCGAGCAGGTACCGAGTTTTTCACCCCCCATCCAAGATCCCTTTAGAAATAACCAAAAATATATACCTAGTCATGCTTGGACAAAAGCTCTATAAAGCCCATGTTGTAGCAACCTTCCTGAGCTCGACATAAAAGTCTTTCAATAGCCTATTTTCTAGACAACCTTCGATTACAGCCAAAATTTTCTCAAGAACATTTTCCCGATCAAATTCTGAAGCCTATTGATTGAATTAGTGGAGCAAGCGGTAAAATTGGTACAGTCGCCTACAACAGAATATGCATACCGACCTAATATATGCAAAATAGTAAAAGTACGATAAGTAGTGTTTATCACGCGAACCCGACATTTTGTTAGCATTTATATAAGGTAGGTAACTCTCGCTTGGAAATCGAAACATCCCATGTGTAGGACACTGATTTGGTAAACAGAAACTTATGGCTTAGGATATAAGGTAGAGTTTAGAATGGACATGTGAGTGACATAGTGTTTTTTGGAGTTTAAAAATCCCTTAGCTAACAGTAACGAATGATGGGTCAAGGGTGAACTCAGACAAAAGAATCAAAGAAGAAAATTAGGACTGTATAACAAATGGTTCACAATAACTACTAACAATTGTTGAGTTAGTATGTTATTATTGGGTTAGATTTATATTTTGTAGGATTTTTATTGTTGGTGGAAAATTTTAGGTTTATGCATGCATAGGTTAGGTTAGTAAGGTATAAAATTGATGGATTGTTCAAACAATATAAAGTTAGCAAGGTCTTAGTCTTTAAAAATAACACAAAAAATACGAGTAGGACTCAGTTAACATACCCAGACATTCTTTTATAATTGAAGAACACTCAACCATTTATGTATTTTATTATGAAAATATAATATTGAAAGTTAACCAAAAACTCTTTAAAATAAAATTATTTAATTTTGGTTTTCTGTTTCCAATCAGTGCATTATACTTGGCGATTTAAGTGTGCTTAAAATGACCTATTTTATGAGGCAATATGATTCGTTTTTATTAATTTCAGTTATAAGTAATTTTGTATTATACTGGGAATAAGTAGCAGCCTTATTAAATAACACAGGTCTACAAAAAAAATATTTTTTTTTGGTGCTGGCAATCCTGTGTCATGACGTCATTAGGGACTTGACCCAAAGTCGTTTAAACATTTTAAAGCGGCAAAACTACGTGTAGTTTTTAAACTACCCACATCGAAAAAAAAACACCACTTTCTGATGTTTACTGTACTTGCATTTCGTTAATTTGAGTAATTATCTCATAATATCATTATGTCATCGTCTAAGAGAAGTTGTTTAAATAATTCAAATACATTTTGTTACATTTGTGGTGAATAGATGGTGAAAAAATTAGAAAAACCTCTAACGGACTTGGTAAAAAAGGCGTATTTTAACTATTTTAAGATCGATTTTAAGGATTTGGACCACCCGTGGTTACCGAAAATTGTGTGCAAATTGTGCATTGAACATTCAAGACAGTGGACAAGTGGTAAACGAGCACATATGAGGTTCAGTGTACCTATGATTTGGTCAGAACCAAAAAAAACTTTGATGACTGTTACTTTTGGGTAGTGCAAAGGCATGGCATGCATAAGAAGTAAATCACATATCCTGACTTGTCATCTGCTAGAAGGTCTTTGCCACACTCAGACGACACTATGAGGGTAGAACCATCAGATTCGTCGGACACAGATATGATGGAGGTGTCTTCGATTGAACAAGACAGTGATTTTGAATCGGAGGAGTCTTTACTGTTCACTCAAAATGAAACATGAGCTATAAGATGTGTGCTGTAACATGAGCATAAAAGTGCACTACCTGCACAGCGATTTGCATAAATTCCCTGAAAATTTTGGTGCCCATAGTGATGAACAAGGAGAGCGATTTCACCAAGATCTAAGAGTAATGGAAGATAGGTATCAAGGTCGCTGGGATGAGCATATGATGGCGGATTACTGCTGGAATATCACATGAGATTGTGAAAATACTGAAAATTGTAAAAAATCCAGGAAAAGAAGCTTCCTGCCTGCTAAATTACGTAAATACATGTTAAAAATTCGCATAATATGTTTAATTTACACATATTTCGTATCTCCAAAACTACACGTAGCATTACAAAAATAAGTATGCAGTTTTAATACGGATACCCAATATAATAATAAACAGTAAAAGATTTTGCGGCACCAAAATCACTGTAGACCTGTGTAATTGATGGACGATATACAAAGTTAGTCTATGGATGGTCGAACACACATCCACATAGTACAGACTACAGCACATCAAGTTACCACAATCTGTGAAATTATTGCAATCGATTTTCAACCTTATCACAATGGAGGTAGGTTAATGTTTGATTGGCAAAATTTGACCGATTCGTATACGTTAACTTGCTGTTGTCTGTACCATGATAGACCTTTTAGAATTCAAAAAGTGAATTATGAATAGATATTAAACATAGGTACAATTTTTGTTTTATTTTATTTTTTAAGTGTATAAAGCCTGTTGAAAGTTTACAAAGAAAACAATCTTAGTAAATATTCATCGCATTTCTAAAAGGATCGTAAAACGTAACTTCGAAAGATAAACTGCATAAATAAAAGCTAATATTTGTGTTTCATCATCGGCAAACCGTCAAACACGAACGACGCCGCGATATAAGCAATTAACGCCCAAAACTAAGTTTAAGTGAAAAGTTAAATTTTAAACTGCCAGTTAATTATCTAGGGGTTGTTATTTGAAAAAGTTAACGCCAAGGTGAACTTAAAGTTAATACCTAATTGGTTTAAAATTTTGATTGATTCGTCTCTGAACTTTTGATAATTCTCATTATTTGGGCCAAAGTTGAATTTTCAGCTATTATGATTGATTGAAAGCGATTATTCTGAGATGAAGAACTAACTAACTTATTTGATTTGTATTTGACAAATTCCGGAAAATTTTCAAAGTGCAAAGTTTCTTATGACGTGTGCTTACGAGGGAAGCTTGCCATGAATACACGGTAAATTAATTTATTCTTCCCACTTTACTACTAATCCATTTACGGTATATTTATTAAATGAAGAGATACTTTGTCTCGTGCCTCACCAAGTACAATACCTTCCTGTTATTTAACATCAATGCAAAATCAGATTTTGAGGTAAATTTGATTTTTTGCGTTGAGAATTGGTAGGTACCTGAGAAAATCTATACTAATATTATAAAGCTAAAGAGTTTGTTTGAACGCGCTAATCTCAGGAACTACCGGTCCGATTTGAAAAATAATTTCAGTGTTAGATAGCCCATTTATTGAGGAAGGCTAAAGGCTACTTTTTATCCGAGTGCGCGCAGTAGTTCCCACGGGAAAGCGGGTGAAACCGCTGGCCGAAGCTAGTGGTGTGATAAAACTTCTAGAACAGTACCTTTCTCAACTAATATTAGCACAGCTTAAAAAAGCCAATTCAAAATTTCCCAATACAAATTCCCACGGTTATGCTAATAAACTTTATACCAATATCAAACCACTTGTCTACACAAATGTACTCATGTTTGCACAGTGGTCAAATAGTTTTCTATTTGCTTCCAAAAACGCTTATACCGCTGCTTAGTGGGTCGAATTTGACAAGTGCTATATCATCAGTCGACGGATATTATAGCTTAGTAGTCAGGGAGAGAGCTGAGGCGATTATTTGAAGATATTTCAAGGTATTAATTTATATGAAAATATTATGTCCTATGAGAGTGAGGGTATAGGGAGTGCACCTGTGTCTGCGCAAATACTTGTGCCCTATAATATGCCCTGCGCAGCTGGCTGATCTCCTTATATGAGAACAGCCGCCGTGGCCGGCAATCGGCTAGGACGCCATCATCATCATGTCCTATGTATCTCAAGGTCAATATCTGGTACAGTCCATAAGACTGAAAAATAATTACGTGACAAGTTTATGAAGAGTTTATTGCGTCCATCTTTGAAATAAATACTTGTTAGCGTATTTAATTCATCATCATTAGCTTCCTATCCTTATCCCAATTTTATTAAAGATCGGTGAAGCGTGTCTGCTTTTGCTATACTTTTCTCTGTGACGTCATCTCTCTAGTTCAAAATACGAAAATATCTCATCCCCGCATTCGTGCCTGGTAACCCCGACACACCAAAATTGTTCCTACCCGACAGACCCGGCACTTATAACTAATCATTCTAAACTTGATTTATCCTTCACCAATCTCTACATATCTTACCAAATCTAATATAAATTCAAGTAAACTACTTTCGACCCCGCTAATCTTCTCAGACTTGAGCCAGAATAGTAAGTTACCAAATTTGCATATAAGATTTACTTAGCCCTCGTTGATGGTAACTTTAAGTTATATCAGAGATATTACAGACTATTTGACTGAAACAACTTAGTTGCAGTCATGGGTTATTAAAGTTTGGGTTATAGTTATTATAAGTATGGGATAGTGGTTTAATTACACGCATACCACGTTTATGTTAAAGGTACTCTTTTACATATTAACCGTTAATTAATTAACCTTGAGGCAGACATTTGTTGTTTCCATTTTGAGATATATTTTTGGCATACATAAGCTTAATTTTGCACCAGAATACGTTGCTCATTATGAGACCTTCAGATATTTTTGGGTTCCAACAACAAGCTCACAAAGTTGCCACTGGTCTATTCAGGATCAGGGTCTTTAGGACCCACCGAGAATAACATCAACATCAAATTATATAATTATGTTCCTAAAAATGAAAACCAGTGGCCACTGAATAATTCTGCTCAATATAAGACTCAAGATCTTCAGTTCAGGAAAAGAGCCAACCACTAAACCAGTAAATCACACAAATCTAAAAATAGGTAACCCTAAGACCCACCTTATCTCACCCTAACATATAAGACCCATATAATACATTTATCTACATAAATATACAAGCATTTGAAACCTAAAGCTCTTCAGGGAACAATATCGTTACTTTGAAACCTACAGCGAAAGCCTTTTCGTTGTAAAATCTAGGTAACCCAGAAGACCCAGGATATAAGTACCATAAATATATGTATTTAGATAAGATTATCGTACTACAATGGGAAGTTATCTAGACTTTTAGCTTAGGTGTGTTCTAGAGTGTTATCTTACCCACGATTTTGCTTAAAGAGGTGTAGTAATTCTAGTGTAGGTTCGGTTCCGTTTGTAGAGTATGCTAATTTTGGTTGTAATCTAAGGTTATTTGCCGAAGTGGTTTTTTGTTACTGGTATGTACGAGTATGGTTTGAGATACTACAGAATTTTATGAAATAGCTACACCCTACGTTTCCACACACGTCTCGAGGTAACTAAATTTAATTTAGATTGGTTTAGTAGTTGTAGCGTTACAGCGTGACAGAATTTCTTTTGCATTTATAACGTTAGTAAGGATTCCTATTTACACCATTTTGACAATAGGACACACGATTTAAAACTTATTTGAAATGTTATATGTGACGATGATGAGGGTCATTTTTTTGATGCGTTATATTAGGTCTAAGCTTGGTATATAAGAATAGTTATAATTAAGGTAATAAATGTAAATATGTATACCATAAAAAATAAAATAAAAAATTGAAATGTTAAAAAACGTAAAAATATGAAGCTAAAACGGCATAAACACAAGACAAAATTTAAGCAACGGAAAAGTACAGTCAGCTACATCAGTCAGTAACAATAAAGCTCAAAGTTACTCTTCTATCTACACAGAGTTACAGGCCAGTAACCGTGGTTCACAAAACACTCAAGGTGTGAATGTGATTTACATAAATTTTACATTTAAATTATCTGGAGAAATTCTCTCTGCCGACGCAAAATAGTTGAACCAAAAGTACCTACGTGTTGCTTGAAGTTGTATTAAGATTGTGGTAATCTGTCTTTAGATGGTTTATAGGTACTGTTTTCGAAAAACGTACTTTTTGAGCCTATTTTTCATGTGACTTGTAACTATTTTAGATATAAATGCAAATTCATATTTTTTTCTGAGTTTGAAAAAAAGTGTAACATAAACCATTTTAACACCAATTACTTAACAGTTTCTAACTAAAATATAACAATCTATCTCACCGACACAAAAATTCAAAAAGCCGGCTGTCGATCCGTCAAATAGTCAGCTGTATACCTGCAACAAAAAAAAAAGAAAATGTAAATAAAAATAAACAAACGTACACACAAACATCAATCGACCATAAACGCAAATATTGGCTGCCAACCAACCAAACATTCGAACACACATTTGTAATTAAAACTGTTTTTTTGCAAAATAAACACCATTACCCGTCACTTCAAAGGGCTTTATTTGCGAACATACGTACTGTTGATTTTATAGTATTAGTATAGTTCTATCTGTGTTAATTAATAATCGTGTACTAAATTATAAATATGTAAAACTAGGCAAAAATTACATCTGCCAAAAAATACTGATGTTTTTATTTTTAACTTTTACGTGAAAATATTAGAATCAATATTTTTGGACCGCAAAGAATTAATGATGTCGGCTTTTGTAATGCTGTTCTTGCTTATCCAGTATCTGACACAGCAAAACATCTATACCAATTAGTTATAGTTAGATCGTAAGCTAGTGATAAGTAACTAAACTTTGTTTTTCCTGTACTGGGCGATGTGGTCGCTAAGCGACAAAGCCCTATAAATAAATTAAAAAAAAAAAACTTTTACGTGTTTTTCACTTATCTGTTAAAAAATGACAAACCGAAAAAATATTTTGATACAGCAAACTTTTTTCGTAATAAAGTATCACATCATTATAACTTCCTATTTGTTCTGACTGTACAAGATTATTTTAAATAAAAAAGAAAGCTTACAAATGCTGACGCGTGACAAACTCGTACTGTAATAACCCTCGAATACATTATCATTATATTCATGGGGTCTTTAATCCAAAAAGAAATCCACCAGAATCCCAAATCGCGGGTCTTTTGAACGACTTCAAAGTTAAATAACCCCTGCGTAAGGTTGACAAGAATAAGGAACAAGGACCTCCTATTTTGAACTCTAAACGTCAAAATTAAGGTCGCTTTTTGCGTGTGCTCAACACAATTGAAGAAACAAATGTTCACCCGTGCAATTTAGACTGTATTTCCGGTAACATGGGTTACATTTTAAGTTAACAAATATTTAAATTTATTCATTGTTGCGTGCGAATAAAAATCGACTCTAGCACTTTATTTTAAAGTTGCAATTGTTTTGATTGCTGACTGCAAGCTAGGGGTGGTAGTGAACCGCGATTTCTCACTGAATCGGTGACTGACGTTTGTGTATTTAATAGTTATGCGACAGATGGTTAAGGGTTGCCAACTACTAACTATTTATTTCCCGATTACGATTACGGGGGAACTTCTGACGGATCAGAATTATTCTGTTGCTTTCTGTTACCGATTATCAGACAATAGTATCGTGTCTGTTGCCACGGGGTGGCGTTATTGCCGTTTTATTTGCAGCGTATTGACGGACAGAAAAGCAATTTATTTTTATTGTTCCGTCCCTGGTATAAAATTCAATCTATTTATGATGAACGTAAACACGAAGTTGTGACGTTTCTATTGGTAGATTGAGTTGTAATTTTTTTGGGTCATATTTTCTTGGTACGAAAGCAAATTTTATTTTTAAACGTCTCGAAATGTTTGATGGGTTAGGAAATTAGATGTTTTTATCAGATTTCTTCAGATAAATTGTAGGTTGTCTCAATTTTTAGATCCCTAACCTTCGACGTCAGACCTGAATTAAATGTTTCCATTTCATGTAGCTGAAAGACAGACAAAATTATAGCTTATTTTCGGTATAAAGAAATGAATTTCCGGCACGGGTAGTAGTTTTCACGGGACGCGAGTAAAACCGCGGTAAAACAGCTAGTCGTATATACGGAAAAGGTGGATAGAAGTTCATATTTGCGACAATTGTTCTCAAATTTTGTTGTAAATTAAGAATTACTCTCATGATTAAAAATAATATTTGTAAATCTATAATTAATAGGCCAGTTTATTGTCTATACAACTATTATTTAGGTATATGGACGACATATTGAGACAATGAAAAGCCTCGTTGCCTCTATGAATTATGTGACAACCAATTAAGCGCAATTACGCATATTATCGTATTAATAATAATGGCATTTATCATTCTGGTAACTAATTAACCTTTGGTGAAACATCATCCGATCTACCTAGGTTTTTTCCAACTTGGTTGGAGTCGGCTTCGAGTCTAACTGGATGCAGCTGAGTACCAGTGTTTTACATGGAGCGACTGCCTGTTTGACTTCCTCAACCCAGTAACCCAGGCAATCTAATACCCTGGAATTGAATCCTCACACTCATACTAGAGTGACATGCACAGCACATCAAGATACTACAATCTTTCAAATTTCTGCAATAGATTTGCAACCTTATCACAATAGCGGTAGGTTAATGTTTGATTGGTAAAATTTGACGGGTTCGGGAACCGTGACTTGCTGTTGTCTGTACTTTACTCGATAGGCCACTACGCCTAATTTACAAGAGAATACAAAATACTGAGAGAAAAGAAAACGTTTCAAAGAGGAACAACAAAATTGCAAACATTTTTAATTACTACTGCTTCAATAAACAATCTCCCTACAAAAACAAACGCAAAAAAAACTGCCAAGTGCGAGGCGGACTCGTACATTATGGGTTCCGTATGTACCTATACAAAACAGCTAAGAAAATCACGTTCGTTGTATCGGAGACTCCTAAAATATTTATTTATTCTAGATTTCAGCTGTTATACATTTGAAATTTTCACAGATTACGTATTATTATNTAAAAAAAAAAAACTTTTACGTGTTTTTCACTTATCTGTTAAAAAATGACAAACCGAAAAAATATTTTGATACAGCAAACTTTTTTCGTAATAAAGTATCACATCATTATAACTTCCTATTTGTTCTGACTGTACAAGATTATTTTAAATAAAAAAGAAAGCTTACAAATGCTGACGCGTGACAAACTCGTACTGTAATAACCCTCGAATACATTATCATTATATTCATGGGGTCTTTAATCCAAAAAGAAATCCACCAGAATCCCAAATCGCGGGTCTTTTGAACGACTTCAAAGTTAAATAACCCCTGCGTAAGGTTGACAAGAATAAGGAACAAGGACCTCCTATTTTGAACTCTAAACGTCAAAATTAAGGTCGCTTTTTGCGTGTGCTCAACACAATTGAAGAAACAAATGTTCACCCGTGCAATTTAGACTGTATTTCCGGTAACATGGGTTACATTTTAAGTTAACAAATATTTAAATTTATTCATTGTTGCGTGCGAATAAAAATCGACTCTAGCACTTTATTTTAAAGTTGCAATTGTTTTGATTGCTGACTGCAAGCTAGGGGTGGTAGTGAACCGCGATTTCTCACTGAATCGGTGACTGACGTTTGTGTATTTAATAGTTATGCGACAGATGGTTAAGGGTTGCCAACTACTAACTATTTATTTCCCGATTACGATTACGGGGGAACTTCTGACGGATCAGAATTATTCTGTTGCTTTCTGTTACCGATTATCAGACAATAGTATCGTGTCTGTTGCCACGGGGTGGCGTTATTGCCGTTTTATTTGCAGCGTATTGACGGACAGAAAAGCAATTTATTTTTATTGTTCCGTCCCTGGTATAAAATTCAATCTATTTATGATGAACGTAAACACGAAGTTGTGACGTTTCTATTGGTAGATTGAGTTGTAATTTTTTTGGGTCATATTTTCTTGGTACGAAAGCAAATTTTATTTTTAAACGTCTCGAAATGTTTGATGGGTTAGGAAATTAGATGTTTTTATCAGATTTCTTCAGATAAATTGTAGGTTGTCTCAATTTTTAGATCCCTAACCTTCGACGTCAGACCTGAATTAAATGTTTCCATTTCATGTAGCTGAAAGACAGACAAAATTATAGCTTATTTTCGGTATAAAGAAATGAATTTCCGGCACGGGTAGTAGTTTTCACGGGACGCGAGTAAAACCGCGGTAAAACAGCTAGTCGTATATACGGAAAAGGTGGATAGAAGTTCATATTTGCGACAATTGTTCTCAAATTTTGTTGTAAATTAAGAATTACTCTCATGATTAAAAATAATATTTGTAAATCTATAATTAATAGGCCAGTTTATTGTCTATACAACTATTATTTAGGTATATGGACGACATATTGAGACAATGAAAAGCCTCGTTGCCTCTATGAATTATGTGACAACCAATTAAGCGCAATTACGCATATTATCGTATTAATAATAATGGCATTTATCATTCTGGTAACTAATTAACCTTTGGTGAAACATCATCCGATCTACCTAGGTTTTTTCCAACTTGGTTGGAGTCGGCTTCGAGTCTAACTGGATGCAGCTGAGTACCAGTGTTTTACATGGAGCGACTGCCTGTTTGACTTCCTCAACCCAGTAACCCAGGCAATCTAATACCCTGGAATTGAATCCTCACACTCATACTAGAGTGACATGCACAGCACATCAAGATACTACAATCTTTCAAATTTCTGCAATAGATTTGCAACCTTATCACAATAGCGGTAGGTTAATGTTTGATTGGTAAAATTTGACGGGTTCGGGAACCGTGACTTGCTGTTGTCTGTACTTTACTCGATAGGCCACTACGCCTAATTTACAAGAGAATACAAAATACTGAGAGAAAAGAAAACGTTTCAAAGAGGAACAACAAAATTGCAAACATTTTTAATTACTACTGCTTCAATAAACAATCTCCCTACAAAAACAAACGCAAAAAAAACTGCCAAGTGCGAGGCGGACTCGTACATTATGGGTTCCGTATGTACCTATACAAAACAGCTAAGAAAATCACGTTCGTTGTATCGGAGACTCCTAAAATATTTATTTATTCTAGATTTCAGCTGTTATACATTTGAAATTTTCACAGATTACGTATTATTATTGCTGCTTTAACAAGTAATGTTGTTTTAATAATAACTATTACCGTTGACGAGATGTAGCCTGGTGACAGGCAAACAGTGAAGTCTTACGATAGGGTCCCGTTTTTTACATACGATACGGAACCCCAAAAAGACAAAGAAAGCAATACATTTCTATTCCCTCTACTATCTTATTTAAATTCTAACAAACGTAAGCAAATTCCCCCTTTTTTTGTATACAATGAAGTTAATGCAAATACTTGGCTAGTAAGAAATGTTCTCAAAGAATCAGAGAGATTGCTTCTGGCGAAATCAATTGAAAGATACTGGAAACTCTTGTGGTTTAAGCGAATATAGTCCTTATTGCAATGGCTTAGAATTCGTATTTGTGTTTTGTTTTTTTGTGGGAGGCCTTGAAGAACGCGAGATGTAGGAATTGGTATTAGTTTTTCTTTTTGTTGGTAAATTGTAATTAATATTATCAATACTAAAGTAATTATGTGTGTCATGCTAAGACAACTGAACCGATTTAAAATGAAATAGTCTAGGGCAAAGGACATAGGCACTTTTTTAACGGGATTCTGCAAATAAATCCTTTAGGACCCCACGTGAAAGGGTGAAACCACGCGAAATACTTAAGAATGGTAAGAAAAAAAAAAAAAATTTTTGAAGATAAACTAAAGATCCATACTGTAACTTATACTATTGTTAATTTTATATCAGAAACACATTTTCTGAATGACATATATTTTGACGAGCACACAATCTAAATCCAATATGGTTATCTACCAAGCTGTAAAAATACTCAAAATCGCTTTCCAAACCCGCTGTTTTAAGACCCCAACCTCAATTCTGTAGGTCTACTATCAGTTCCAAATGAGTGACCTCCGATGTCATTACCTCAGGACCGGGCATTCATTAATTTGACATACCATTTGACAACCGAAGATACCTTTGTGTCATGGCCGCTAATGTTTCTCTTTTTACGCCATTAAAACTCTTCGATAAAAGACAAAGGAATTGGTACTGATTTTATATTTATTGTGAGAAAAATAATAAATTAAATTGTGGTCGAAATTATTTTGAGGTGAAAGGAAAATTGAAATTTAAGTAACAATGAAAATTCCAATAAATTGTGTGGTATCTTTTCATTTTTGGAAATCAGTCAAAAAGTTTATTTAAATTTAAAAAAAAAACAGATGATAGTTGTAATAGTGTGAAAATTTTAAGTCAAAAAAATAGCATATTTTAATTGATGATAAGATTATCTGAATGAAAGTGCGTTATGTGTTAAATATAAATATTTTCAGATTCAAGAACCCGTCAAATACACAATAATTTCTTTTGAGGGTAGAAGTTATTCCTAGAAAATATATTGCCATTAAAACACAAGTAAAATATAAAATTTAACACATATCCTTTCATAAAAAATGTCCAAAGGAAATATTTTAAATAAAAAAAGATATTTTATTGTAACCTACCTATGTTTCACAAATAAAAGATTTTGATTCTGATATTATTTTTTTTTTCGCGAAACAAAAAAAAAATATTCCTTTGCTCGAATTTATTGAAGTAAAAATAAATCTCTTGACAAAAACCATTCGACGTTTTTATTTTTATCTTAAATAAGTATTCTTCATAATAAACTATATTTAAAAAATCTTTTCACGGGACGAAAATGATTTTGCAGAGAGAATTTAATAAAAAAATATTCCGCATGCTTCAGAATACCTGAGCAAGTCCGCATTATTAATTAAATAATTTCGCATAAATGTGTAAAACTACAGATTGAATGAAAACAAAAGAAGAACGATTTGTCATGCCTATCGCTTAAATAGCGATTCAGCACATCAATCTATTTCTGAGTATGAACGAATATAATCACGCTATTGTCTATTCATACGATTTGCTACGGATTTCTATAGTTTATCTATCCTTTGTTATCGCGGTAGGTGATTGAAATTTGTCATCGTATCTTATTAAATATTATAAATGCGAAAGTTTTTGAGAATGTATGTTTAATACTCTTCCACGCAAAAACTGCTGAACGGATTTTGATGAAACTTGGCAGTAATATCTATACTTAATATTATAAAGAGGTAAAATTGATTGTATACTTGTAATTTTGTTTGTAGGGGGTAATCTCTGGAAGTAATGAACCGATTTAAAAAAATCTTTCACCATTCGAAAGCTACATTACAAATGACATGGGCTATATTTTATTCGGGTACAGGCAGTCATTCCCACGGAACGCGAGTGAAACCGCGGAAAAACGGCTAGTAGCTTATATACCAGAATAACATATAGGCTACTTTTTATTCGTGGACAGGAAGCAATTCCCTCGGGAAACGGGTGAAACCGCTGGCAGAAAGAAGCTAGTAATTTTTATGGAGCTTTTGTCAAAATTCAGTCTTCAATCGCAAAACAAACGATAGATAGGATATAGAAATTAGCGAAAAGTTAGTCGCATTCAAATATAGGGTTAGTAATTAATCATGATAACTTGGTGGGTATCAATGGATGGTTTGAACCTTTGACTTGGAGTTGATAGAAGTCGACCGCAGTGTTTAATAGATTTTCAGAATTTATGGTTTGTGCTAATATTACTTTGGTTCCATGTGATCTTAACGCAAGTTAATTTGATTGAGTAGTTATTTTATGTCTTTATTAGTAACAGTAATTTTTTAAACATTTTCTTTGTGGTTGTGTTAAAATTAAATAATAATTTATCTTTAAAGATGAACGAGCAGTTTCACAGGTTCCAGATAAAGTTCTAGATAGCTCTATCTGACAGATTAAGCCATAAAAATGTTTTAAATACTGTCTAATTTTCTATGGCAGGATCTGTCAGATAGAGCTATCTAGAACTTTATCTGGAACCTGTGAAACTGCTCTGAAACTGGCCCGCAATGTTTCTAAATACAGCTTAAGACATAATAGAATTCCTATAGATAAGATTAGTATTATATAGCTAAACTAGCCGTTTTCCCGCGGTTTCACTCGCATCCCGTGGGAATTACTGCCCGTACCCGGATAAAATATAGCCTATGTCACTCGTGGATAATGTAGCTTTCGAATGCTGAAAGAACTTTTAAAATCGGTCCAGTAGTTTTTGAGCCTATTCATTACAACCAAACAAACAAACAAACAAACAAACAAAGTTTTCCTCTTTATAATATTAGTATAGATGCTGAACCAATTAAAACTCAGTATTCCCAAGAGTATACTAGAACATATCAATTAACGTATTCTGTGAAGGATTATATATTATGTATATCTTGTAGGTATGAGTTTATATTAAGACTAGCTTCTGCCAATGGTTTCACTCACTTCCCGAGGGATAAAAATGTTATTATGACACGTGTATAAGCCATATTAATGCAAAGTTCCATCAAAAATCCTTCTAGTAGTTTTTGCCTGAATGAGTGTGATTTGTAGAATAGAATTAATATTTCATTGTTCCATAGGATTAACAGACAAACAGTTTACCTCGATTTATTTCGGTATGCTGTATTAGGGAATCGAACCCCTTACTTTATACACAATTTCCTCTAAGGAACTTCATTGCATTTAAAACGTCTTTTAAATAGGCCCTTTGTACAGACGACAGCAGGTCAAAGTATACTAATCTGTCAAATTTTACCATTCAAACATTAACCTACCGCCATTGCGATAAGGTTGAAAATCGATTGCAGAAATTTGACAAATTGTGGTAACTTGATGTGCTGTCGTCTGTACAAAACATTCAAATGATGTACCAAACCATTAACCAATTATTATTGCATTTAATCAATTCACATTATATTTTAAATCTTAGGAAATCCCGTTTTGAATCCATTCATTTGTGAAAGATAAAGGCAATCTTATGACAACCCCCTCCCCCCACTCCCTTAGCGTCGACCAATCAGACAAAATATACAGCTACAGAATACTAATTATTGCCAAACACTCTTGCAGTTCATATAACCTCTATTACTAAAGACATAAGGTGTATTTTCGTTTG
Source organism: Heliothis virescens (assembly GCA_002382865.2). NCBI lineage: Eukaryota > Metazoa > Arthropoda > Insecta > Lepidoptera > Noctuidae > Heliothis > Heliothis virescens. The sequence goes on along the minus strand of NWSH02000162.1, from coordinate 6,070,535 downwards.
ACAGTGTTGTGGACATAGATTAGATAATATTAGCAGAGAAGTCACTTGTGACAGTCGGGGTTTTGGAATGTTTACAGTTCAGTCCCTTTAAGATTTCGCCCGAATTTATGTTATGCACGCTTGCAGATAGTAGTAATTAATTTGATTTGTTATAATCTTATTAAATTTGGGTTTTATCTAATATCTATAGTGTTGTAGGAGAATTATATTGGATTATGCATATAATCTATACATATAATAAAATTGTAACAACCTCATGTCTGTACATTATAGATATTAAAGAAAAACTAAGATGGGGCATCTTCATACAGCCAATAGAAGCCAAAAACATGATTTAAAAAATTTTTGTCTGTCTGTCTGTCTGTCTGTCTGTCTGTTTGTTGTCCGCTTTTCACGCAAAACCTACTGGACGGATTTTGATGAAACTTTTTTTGTTATATAGCTATTAGTCCTCGCTAACATATAGGCTATCTTTTTTTTGGAAATTCGCTCTTTAAGGGGGTGAAAAGGGGGGTGTAAGTTTGTATGAAACTCCGTCAGTTTTGAAGCTAATTCGATGAAAATTTAAGCTGTTTACGTGAATTCTAAGCTTTTCTGCCCTTCGTTTTGTGACGGTTACCTGTTTAAAGAAGCATAGGTAATAATAATAACATAACTTGGGAAGAAAA
>NWSH02000162.1:6052175-6066948 GCA_002382865.2 Heliothis virescens | reverse complement strand
ATTTAAAACCATGCACACATCCAATGCTCTATCCCAGTCTCTGATAACGCACAAGTTAAGAATTTCATCTATACTTACTTAAAATAAATCTGTAGAGAGGTCAATTCTGTACATGAAATATATTTCTAAAATAATTATCGGGGGGGTAATTAGGAATCGATACTGATGCCAAAAATGCAATCAGTAGAATTTTTGTCTGTCTGTCTGTCTATCTGTATAACCGTTATAGAAACAAAAACTACTCGACGGATTTTAACGAAACTTGATACAATTATTATTCATACTCCTGAGCAGGTTATAGTATACTTTTCATCACGCTACAATCAATAGGACCAGAGCAGTGAAGGGAAATGTTGGGAAAACGCACTGTCGCTGGCATAAGCGACATGATCCGCGAACGAAGTCGCTGGCAGAAGCTAGTTTATTCTAAAATTAAAGGTTTAGTTTTTGTTAGACAAAAATTTATACGCGGTTAAATTGAGAACCTGTTTATTTTTTGAAGTCGGTTAAAAATGGCCACGACAGGTACAGAGATACATAATTTAACACGATTTACTAGGCATTTGAAAAGGTTTTTCAATGTCTTTACATTAAATGGATCCAAAATGATGTGATGAATTTCTAGTCATTTAAATCTAGACATGAAAGAGGTGTACCTTGCATGAAATAAGAATCGCAGACTGATTTGTGTAGCACCTACCTAAGTTTGAATTTGGAAACTGTGAATATTCGAAATTCAAAGGTAAAATAGAATCTTTTTTTCAATCCAATCACAGTGCCTACAATCTCCTGACAAACGGTAGTGTAACGTTTTATTTTTTATTTTCCTAAAGGTATAATGATACTGGTCGGAAACATTCAAACCGTTTTTTAACATTCAAAAATTACCTTTATCATCCCAAAAATATTTAACCACACGATTAAAATCCCTCAAACTCATATATCACGCATCCATTTCCTTAAACTCCCACGTTTTTGAATTTCGCGCATAATAAGGGCTGTGAAAGTACAAAGGGGTAGGTTTATCCGCAGGTCGTATAAAGGCCTTTCCGGATGCCATGTTTCACCAGTTAAACTACGCACGTGAATTCACTTGAATCCGTTTCCGGTACGTAGCCGTTATAAATTGTTCATTCGAATTGCGAAATTTGACAAGTAAGATGGCGTCGGAATTATACGAGCTGTGATTGGGTGTTTGTGTAGGTGTTCGGTTCGGAGTTTGAATTTTGAAAGGATCAGAGATAGATGGAATAATACTAGGGTACATTTGATACGTTTTTGTTTTATGAATATTCTTTAAATTTAAAAAGAAAATATACGTGCCTATGTATGTTTTAGAAAAATCCTTGCAGCGATTGTATTTCAATAAGTGTGCAGGTACCTACAACATAAAATATGCCTAGTAGATTTTTATTTAAAATCATAACCGATTTACACAATAACGACTTGTCCCTTTTTACCCGAATGTCCGGAGGAGGGTTACAATTTCCAAAATTGCATTTTAAGGCACCGCTGACCCAAAAAAATATACGTCACACCAAAAGCGAGGCGACGTAATAGTTTTATGTATGAGGGTAGCTTACATTTTTATCGCCAAGATGGCGGCTATCTCAGTGTTCAGATCCGCGGATTATATTTGATATCTACCCTCCGGGGTACCTGTCAGGCGTTTTGTTTTTATGTTCACTGAACAAACATACTTGCTGATTTGTGATTCGTGCAAAAAATTTAAAGGTTATTTTTGTTGTTTGTAAAATAAATGTGTTGATGATACTTTAGTTAAGTTTAGTAAAGTTAAGTAAAGAATAATTAAAAGAGATTGCTAAAGTTCATAGTTCTAGATGTTTACATAATTAAAAAGTAATGTGTTTAAACAGTGCAATAAGCAATTAAATAAAAATAAAAAAATAAAAGCAATTAAACAGTGGCGCTATTGACTAGTTTTCTATTATTTTTTTGAAAAAAAAAGCACATGTGACATATTACAATCTTTTTTTTAGCCTCCCTTTTGTATTAAAAATCTCATCTTAAACTACTTGCCGCAACCACTAAAAAGATGAAATAGCTTCAAAAAAAAAACAAACTAAAATTCTAGAAAATTCAACCTAAACACTATCTCCTAATGCTATGCTAATGTGTGGATCAATCTTTCTAGATCGTTCTAGACAGCCACGTAGATTTCACTGCAACAAATAGACGGAGAAACGAGGGTTTTATTCAGCTAAAGTGAGGTATTATTCTTAAGATTTACTGGATTATGATAAGAACGTTTTACAGTGATAAGATTGGTAAATTGATGGGATGCTGCTAGGTACTATGTTAGTGGTAGTTTTGAGAGATTTTTCTAGAAGAATTGAACGTTGAAAAATATGTTGATAATAATAAGAGATAGTTTGCAAAGTAGGAGAACAGATTTTTGAGCATGGAATTTTATATATGTTAATAAATAGCTTTTTAAAGTATTTTTTTTTTTTTACTTAGTGTGACAAAAAATATATTCAAAAGGCTCCCACCAGATTCAAGTGCTTTATAAATAATATAAATCCGTTTAAAACACTTAATAAAACGAGCCACGTGTGCCTTAGCCACCCCGTCACGCGGGGGTTACAAGTGGCTAAGGGTTAAAATCACATGCATACAAACGCGACGTGTACTCAAAACTACGAAAACTTTTGGTCCCTAAGGGCCGGAGCACACCCTCGACTTAACATTGTGCATACAAATGACAGATGCGCCGTTTTGTGAATTGTCTGCGCATATCCTTATGTCTAAAGTGCAAAGCGTTGCTCATTGAATAAGCAAGCTGGAATTATGTAATTATTTATACAAGAAAAAAACTATACCTACGGTTAAAGTTTTTGAGAAATCACCGCGACAAACATGTCGATAACTCAAAATTATGTTTATTTTACCAAAAGTACCTAAATAAACCGATATGTTATTATTAAGTAATTCACATTAATTATTTATCAACATATGTGGTACATTTTTAAATATTGTTAAAAAGAAAAATATAAAACCATTTAAGTTTTTATCATTAAAGCATTCTGTCGATTATTAAAATTTATTCCTCACCATTTAACTAGAAATCACCACTACATTATTTGAAATCAATGAACCTCTAGGTCCTAGGCATTTTGCTATTCTATTTACACGAAACTTCATAATAACACTATTGTCCACTTAACAATGACAAACATAAATCATGCTACGAAAGGTCTGAGGTTCATTCCCGACCCTCACAAATGAATACCAAAGAATCAGCACAATAAATTCAAAATATTAGTTACACCTCAGCCTAGTTTGGTTAAAATGATAATCAAAATTGGTAAACAATTCAAGGTAAATTACACCTTACTACGTTACTTTAAGGTGCAATTTTGAATGGTTGTCTAAACAATAATAGGTCGTTGAACCCCCTCCCTTGTATAAGGGTGTGAATCTATTGTTTCGGGGCTTAGTATCGGGTGTTAAAATTATATTGTGTTGAGATAGTTATATTGATTAGTCTGGTGGTTAAAATAACTGGAATGCAACTCCTGTTGAGAATATCTTAGTTTCAATTGTAGATTAATTTAACGAATGCGCGTGAGCTATGATTGTGTGAGTAAATGTTCACTCTGTGTTTGTATGATTCGGCGACTCGGGAGTGCTCTTGATCTTACGCATACAAAGACAATGTGCATGTACTGACGACAGCAGGTCAACGTATACGAATCTGTCAAATTTTACTAGTCAAACATTAACCTACCTCCATTGTGATAAGGTTGAAAATCTATCGCAGTTTGACAGATTGTGGTAACTTGGTGTGCTGTCGTCTATACATATACCACGGATTCACCCGTTTTCGTAGGATCAAACGTTGTTTCATCATTAATGATTATTATCCATTAATAGACACATAATATTTTTATTTAAATTTCTTCTTAAACAATCTATAAGTACAAAAAATATACGTGATTCTGTTTTTCAAGTCAAAGTTTTTCGCGATTTATTTTCAAGAAGATATGTAACTCCCAAATCAGCTATAGGGGAGATTTTGTGAATAACCCCATGATTAGTAATTACATGTAAATTGTAACGTATTTCTAAAGAACGTTATTCTATTTGCAGCGTATTGATATTTTATTCAATGATTGGATATGTCATTCACTATATTCTACGTTATTACATATGTAGGTTTGTTTGCTAAACGTTCTTCTCTGTGACTACCAATATTTGCATAATATGTCAGAACAGTTCTGGGTAAGGTTCTTTGAAATGGATTACCCAAAATCGGTTCTCAATTTGGTAGGTAGTTTTGATATTAAGCCACTTTATGAAGCAGTCAGAAAAAATCGTCCAAGTGCGACTTTGACTCGCGCACTGTAGGTTCCACCTACCATTCTGATTTTGATCTTCATTCTCAGTTTCATAAGAATCCGTTTAACCGTTTACATGCGACGAAGTAACAAACATACATACACTCAAAAACACTAGCCTTTCAAAATATTAGGGATTAGTAAATTAATTATGGTAGATACCTAATTAGCAAATGTGACCGTAGGTATTTTACTTCTTATGGTTATACACTTTAGCTTATTTTGATACAATTTTACCTGTAGTAAATAGAAGCCCACCAAACGCGATGCAAAATTAATTTTCCCAAGATGCAAGCCAAACCGCGAGAAAACAGCTAGTTTCAAAATAATTGAAATGAACACCATATGAAATGCGCAAACATACAGTATAATCCAGTATATTGATATATCCATTGGTACTAAGCAATGATATACCGTACGGTAGCCAGTTCGATGCCCGAGGGTGCAATTACGTATATCAGAGGCAAATTTCCTCTCGCACTGACCTCATCGTAGGTCAATGATAATATCGCTTATGGATACAGAATAGTTTCACGATGTTATACATTGCTGTTTTGAATATTAAATTAGGTTTGTCTGGGCCTATATTTTGTACGGTAATGTTTATAGTGAATGTTCTTGATTGAAGTTTAAGCTTCTTGTGTTAAGATTGATTTTACTTTTGTTTGACTGATGGCTTACATGAGACAAATTAAGTAAGGCACTACTGGTGGTTGTATTGGACGTATGTCTTTCATTTTGTTAGAATAATTCAGTACTTTTTTTGAGGTGGGAAACCATCAGATTACCTCTACCGCCATGGGTGCAGCGTGAGTGAGTGTCAGACTTTAACTGACTAAAATCCACCGTGTTTCTTCTGGAGTTTGGAGCCCTTTGTGTACCAGGACCGCGGTAACTCTTACGAAGAATATCGCAGCTTCAATCAAACTGAGTCCTTAGGTTATCATAATGATAATGCCACCTTTGCATCGTTTTTAGAACGAAATTATTATCAAGATACCTATAAATAGTTGGTTAAACTGCATATAGCCGACCTAACCCTTCAAACCTACGCCAAACAGTTCTTCGAAGTACTTCGAGTTTAGCGCCCGTTAGCGCCCATAAACTGACAGTAAATGTTTGTATTCTTTCACATGTTGCAGGAATCAAATGAAATAAGCAATTTTAGTGCTTACCTAACACGGGAACATTGCCTTTTATGCTGTTTTTGGTTTTGTTCGTAACCTTTGTAAAGGATTAGTGAAGCCGACGGGTTTTCACACTTGCCGTCCTTTCTTTTACCGTTAGTTAATTTTTAGATAGCCGACTGTTTCTTTTAAACTGTTGTAATTTGAAATTGATTTTGCTTATTTATTCAGTCGAAATAATTTTGAAATATACCTATTAAAGTTTCTGGGACATAAATTCACAGTGACAGCAAACATTATTAAGCGTTGATATTATTTACCACAGTTCTAAAATGAAGCAAAGAAAACTCAAAAATCCTTCCATTTTCTACCATTCGTAATCCTGATCAAACTAAAGGTATTCCATTGCAAAACAAGCCTGAAAACAGCATGATTGCAGCCTAATTGAGACCACACGACGTTTAGAAATGTTTCCGAGCTATTCAGGCACAAATTACGAACAGAAAGCATGTAAGCATTCCATTGGCCTGCATATCGGGTGTAGGAATTTTGTGACAGCCCTGTGTAACATGTATCGGATGCCTGGATATATGCATGTGTTTGTTTGTGTATCTATGTGTGTGTTGAGGAATTTTGTTAGCTTCCCTTGTTCATGAAGTTTTTGATGCGTTGTTTGAATATTCAGTGCGTTTTACAAATCAATTTTGTGGAAAAAATACTGTGAAAGAGCTTACAGATATTACTAATTTTGTCTTTTTATGATCCAGGTTATTAGAAGCCAAAAATATGTTAACCATTCCTACTAATACGGTCAGACAGGCAGTCACTCCATGTAAAACACTGGTACTCAGCTGCAACCGGTTAGACTGAAAGCCGACCCCAACATAGATCCGAAAAGGCTAGGCATGATGATACATGTATCATATCATAAAAATCTCTTTCTTTTATGTATCTTTTTCCTGCACTTGTTTTCTTTTTTTACAATACACACGTATCGAACACAATTCAATAACGTGGCAACCCTACCGACATGTCGGTGCGCTTTGATGTTTCACCGAGCGCTGAATTTGACGCCAATTGATCGAGCTAGGGTTGCCACCCTACGCGTTATTTATTCAAATAAGTTTATTTGCTCGTGTTCGTTTGATTGGGCAACTACTGAGTTGTGTTGCAGCGAATTTTTATTTGGATTCGTCTAAAGTTTGGAAAACTCGGGGATAGATAGCTTGTAATATATGAGCTGACTAAGACACTTTCACGGCTAGTTTTAGAGGCTCCAGATAAGGTCCTAGATAGCTATCTGATAAATGACGCCATAGAAAAGTAGTCAATATTATATGGCATCACCTGTCAGGTTAAATTGGCGCTTAGGGTTCTTTGAAATTGGAGGTTTCGTGCCAGTACAGCTGCGGTATCATTTGTTTCATTTGTTTTCATACTAGCTTCTGCTAGCGGCTTCGCCCGCGTAAAATCCCGTTTATTCCGGGAATTTCAGGAAATCCTTTATTTTCTGGTGTGAGATTCTTTAGATGAACCTCTGTGCAAAATTTCAGCTTTATAGGTTCACGGGTTTGGGCCCTACGTTGATGAGTCAGGACTTTGATTTTTATAGGTATAGATAAACCGCTCGATAAGGGGCACGGTAGCCTGATATCTTTTCCATCATATCCAGATGCGGCAATAAGAAGAAAAAGGTCTAATATTGTGTATAAAAAAAGTTGTTTTGTTATCTGTCATAGTAATAGTAAATGTACTATAAAGATACACCGTAATTTCCCAAGAAAAATTAAATGTCCCCTAACTTTGTGGCTTAAAGAAATATGACCCTTCAATCTAAAGAAATAAAAACCAAATTCGTGCATCTGTTGTGCACTAACTAATAAAATAATCAGAGCTGTTTTTACATACGTTTTGTTAAAAATAACCGTTTGAGACGCATGTCCTAGCAATTAAAGTCCTTTTTTTCTTTATACGTCAAATAAATTGGCCGAGACTCGTAACTGGCACAAATGTACATACACCATTGATTTTCACAACTTATGAGAAATGCGACCCTATTTGCTAGTAGATTGAGTTACAATTTCTTTGGCTGTTACGCTCAAAAAGATTGACATATGGCCGTGTTTTGTGTTTTTTTGCGGTTATTTTCCTGACAATCTATATTTTGCCAGAAGTAATGAGGGGGAATGATATATTTAAAGACAGATTGTAGGTCTGTATTTATATTAAACTTTTTGGTCGGTGAAAGTCAAGGCTGATTTATTTAATGCATATTAAGACATGCTTTATGGGAATCTATAGTATTTTTAACCGACTTCTCGAAACAAGGATATTCTCAAATCAACAAAGTGTTTATGGGTGTGTTCGGAGACGTCAACGCCATCGCAGAAAGCTACGAGTACTTCTAAACCAATAACAATAACAACGGGGCGATCGTTTACATCTCCGAACACACCCATGTCACATGGAAAACTAGAAGGATTTCGGAAACGCACAAACCACTTCAGGGACCGGCATCAAATCAACAAATTGACAGAGGATGAGCTGGAACAGTTGCAGTACGCCAATTTGAAAGAGGACGAATACAAAATCTTGAAGGCATTGAAACCAGGCTTTGAAACCGTGACACCTTCGAGGACGTCAACGCCGTCCGCATCGCAGAAAGCTACGAGTACTTCTAAACCAATAATAATAACAACGCCGTCCGCGTCGCAGAAAGCTACGCGTACTTCTAAACCAATAACAATAACAACGCCGTCCGCGTCGCAGAAAGCTACGCGTACTTCTAAACCAATAACAATAACAACGCCGTCCGCGTCGCAGAAAGCTACGCGTACTTCTAAACCAATAACAATAACAACGCCGTCCGCGTCGCAGAAAGCTACGCGTACTTCTAAACCAATAACAATAACAACGCCGTCCGCGTCGCAGAAAGCTACGCGTACTTCTAAACCAATAACAATAACAACGCCGTCCGCGTCGCAGAAAGCTACGCGTACTTCTAAACCAATAACAATAACAACGCCGTCCGCGTCGCAGAAAGCTACGCGTACTTCTAAACCAATAACAATAACAACGCCGTCCGCGTCGCAGAAAGCTACGCGTACTTCTAAACCAATAACAATAACAACGCCGTCCGCGTCGCAGAAAGCTACGCGTACTTCTAAACCAATAACAATAACAACGCCGTCCGCGTCGCAGAAAGCTACGCGTACTTCTAAACCAATAACAATAACAACGCCGTCCGCGTCGCAGAAAGCTACGCGTACTTCTAAACCAATAACAATAACAACGCCGTCCGCGTCGCAGAAAGCTACGCGTACTTCTAAACCAATAACAATAACAACGCCGTCCGCGTCGCAGAAAGCTACGCGTACTTCTAAACCAATAACAATAACAACGCCGTCCGCGTCGCAGAAAGCTACGCGTACTTCTAAACCAATAACAATAACAACGCCGTCCGCGTCGCAGAAAGCTACGCGTACTTCTAAACCAATAACAATAACAACGCCGTCCGCGTCGCAGAAAGCTACGCGTACTTCTAAACCAATAACAATAACAACGCCGTCCGCGTCGCAGAAAGCTACGCGTACTTCTAAACCAATAACAATAACAACGCCGTCCGCGTCGCAGAAAGCTACGCGTACTTCTAAACCAATAACAATAACAACGCCGTCCGCGTCGCAGAAAGCTACGCGTACTTCTAAACCAATAACAATAACAACGCCGTCCGCGTCGCAGAAAGCTACGCGTACTTCTAAACCAATAACAATAACAACGCCGTCCGCGTCGCAGAAAGCTACGCGTACTTCTAAACCAATAACAATAACAACGCCGTCCGCGTCGCAGAAAGCTACGCGTACTTCTAAACCAATAACAATAACAACGCCGTCCGCGTCGCAGAAAGCTACGCGTACTTCTAAACCAATAACAATAACAACGCCGTCCGCGTCGCAGAAAGCTACGCGTACTTCTAAACCAATAACAATAACAACGCCGTCCGCGTCGCAGAAAGCTACGCGTACTTCTAAACCAATAACAATAACAACGCCGTCCGCGTCGCAGAAAGCTACGCGTACTTCTAAACCAATAACAATAACAACGCCGTCCGCGTCGCAGAAAGCTACGCGTACTTCTAAACCAATAACAATAACAACGCCGTCCGCGTCGCAGAAAGCTACGCGTACTTCTAAACCAATAACAATAACAACGCCGTCCGCGTCGCAGAAAGCTACGCGTACTTCTAAACCAATAACAATAACAACGCCGTCCGCGTCGCAGAAAGCTACGCGTACTTCTAAACCAATAACAATAACAACGCCGTCCGCGTCGCAGAAAGCTACGCGTACTTCTAAACCAATAACAATAACAACGCCGTCCGCGTCGCAGAAAGCTACGCGTACTTCTAAACCAATAACAATAACAACGCCGTCCGCGTCGCAGAAAGCTACGCGTACTTCTAAACCAATAACAATAACAACGCCGTCCGCGTCGCAGAAAGCTACGCGTACTTCTAAACCAATAACAATAACAACGCCGTCCGCGTCGCAGAAAGCTACGCGTACTTCTAAACCAATAACAATAACAACGCCGTCCGCGTCGCAGAAAGCTACGCGTACTTCTAAACCAATAACAATAACAACGCCGTCCGCGTCGCAGAAAGCTACGCGTACTTCTAAACCAATAACAATAACAACGCCGTCCGCGTCGCAGAAAGCTACGCGTACTTCTAAACCAATAACAATAACAACGCCGTCCGCGTCGCAGAAAGCTACGCGTACTTCTAAACCAATAACAATAACAACGCCGTCCGCGTCGCAGAAAGCTACGCGTACTTCTAAACCAATAACAATAACAACGCCGTCCGCGTCGCAGAAAGCTACGCGTACTTCTAAACCAATAACAATAACAACGCCGTCCGCGTCGCAGAAAGCTACGAGTACTTCTTAACCAATAACAATAACAACGCCGTCCGAGTCGCAATAAACCAGAGCAGCAAGAAAGATCAAGTATTTTTCTTTACCTTATTTCCTACACATAATTTCTAACCTTTTATTTATTGACATTGTTGCGAAACACTAGATTGGTGAAAAAATGGATAATTAAAAACAAAAATAATTTTAGGTATCTACGTTTCTCATTGACACTATAAAAATTGATTTTATTAAATTAGGCGCTGGCATAAAAAATGCGGGTATTACACATCACGGCAAAAAAACTGAGTCATCCAAATTAAGATTAATCTTGACATGAGGGCGTGAAGCAGATACATCAAAATTTGGTACAAGCAGAACTAATTTGAGAGCTCTTCATTATAAGATGAGGATGCTGTAGACAGATGTCATCCTGTCTAGTACAATCTTCAAGTCATTTGAATTTGATTCGCTATTAATATTTTAGTCTGTTTTACACTTGCTTGCAGCCAATTTGGGTACCTTTAATAAAACCTGTATTTGAAGCCCCAAATTTTTGGGTAGAAATTAAACATATTACTGTCTAATAGATTTTACGTAATGAGGAAACGACTTTCCGCACCTAGTACAGACGACAGCACATCAACCTACCTCAATCCGTCGAACTACAATAGATTTTCAACCTTATCGCATTGGTAAAAATTGACAGATTCGGGTAGGTTGACCTGCTGTCGTCTATGTATAAAAGTAAACTAGTAATTCCAATACTTGTATGAGGTAACTAAAATTGAAATATACACATATATAAACCATAGATAGACCATTACATCTTCAATCACAACTAACTTACATTAACAGGCCATTGTAGAGAAGTATCAAACGACCTCCGTAGCTCAATAGCGCCATGATTGAGAAATATCGCCATAGGCGAGACGAATCAATGGTAATTGTTACAAATGGCACCATGGCTTTTTAGGGCACGAGCCCCCATGATAATGGCGGCCATCATGTATTTATACTTTGAAGAAATTGGATATATGTGGGGTACGGCGAATAAAGAATATTTTTGTAATAATTACAAGTCCAGAATTAGGTCAACCTGTATTTTTATTCAAGTCATTATGTTTTTTTTTTGATAAAGTAGCAAAAAATATATCTGAATTATGTGCCCAAAAGCCTTTTTAATGGACATAAAAACACGTATAATGTACACTCAAAAACAAACAAAAAAAGCTTTTGAACACTGAAAGAGCAGCTGCAAAAAATATTTTTGGCAATTTTCGATGGAAATAAAAATAAAAGCACTTACAATGATTACTATATTTTTCGATGGCAACACAAAATTAATGTAATAAACTTCAATATTACAGATGTCACTCTATTTTGGAACCGTCCAATGGAATGTCCCCATTTCCGATAACGTTTCACGGCAAAGCATTTCACTCAATTGCGTGTTTTAAAATTGTTTTTCGTCTGTCGCAGTTTTCATGGGAATATGACAATTCATTTTGGATGGGAAATTGATTTTCTGATACCATATTAAAAGACTTTAATGATTTTTTTTTAACTAGCTTTCCTCGTAGTGTTACACCCGCGTCTCGTAGTAAATGCTACGTCCACCCATACAAATCTTAAGCCCTTGATAAATGGGCTATCTAACACTGACAGAATTTTTCAAATCGGTCCACTAAGTAGTTCCTGAGATGCAAACAAATAAACTCTTCAGCTTTATAAAACTTACTTAATAAGTAATAAACATACGACTTACGAATTATTGATCAAAAAGATGCTGATGTATGTTATTTACCTGAAAAACAAAGAAATAATTATTAATTTCAAAAGTAACCTTGTTTTTAAACTAAAATGGCGGAATCCACTGTGAGTATGGTACGGAAACAACGGAGCCAAAAAGTACAGAAGACGTTTTTGTTAATTTGTCTAAAGCAGGATTGTAGAATTATAAGAAAGATTAAAAAAATCTACTTAACATAATAATTGCGAGAATTTGTAAGGATGTACGATTATAGTTCTTTTACGCTAAAACTACCGGATAGATTTTGATAAAACTTGTCACTCATATAGCTTACATATCAGAATTACATATAGGTAGGCGTTTTATCCATGTGTAGGCAGTGCAGTGCATTAAAACTGCAACGAAACGCACGCCACACGTCACAACCTGCATACAATTATGTTATTAAAGCAATGTGTTGCAATTTTTCCAATCAACCATCTGAGAGCTAAGGCATTGTAATCATGCCATGATTATGTTATTACGCAACTAATTAGCTACTAACTTTGCCTTTGGGTTTTACCCGTTTTGCTCACGATATACTGCTTACCATACGCTAAATAAATGAGCTTTTTTTTTGCTAATTTGTTATATAGAAGGCTGTTTATATGCTTCTATACTAGCTTCTGCCAGCGGTTTGACTGCTTTCTGAGTGAACTATTTCTGGATCCCGGATAAAAACTGGACTGTATGTTATTATCTTAATTCATACAGTATTTTTATAGCGTGAATGAGGAACAAACATCCATACATACTTACAAACTAGCGTTTATAATATTAATAGAATTGTTGCTCAAGATTTTTGCCACTAAGTGTAGTTTTTAATCAACTGCTTATTCGCAGGACATGTTTAAACAGACAAACCTATAAGTACTTTTGTATATAGATATAAGACTTGATAGATGGGAATTGTTTGAATTGCATTTTACAGGTGTTCGCTATAATTTTCTTGTGAAGTTTAATGATGACATATTTCTTGAAAATTTAGAGATGAAGCCTTATGAATTCCTTTTATTTTGTTTGGGAATGTACGTTTTATTAATTCGTTTAATAATTCTTTGAATGATAAGCGTTTAAAGTTTTCGTTGACTTATTACATTACAATGGACTTGGTAATAAATCCTCTCTCCGTTTGTCTGTGTGTTTGTCCGGGCTTTAAACCAAAACTACTGAACGGATTTAAATGAAATAGATACAGACATAGTGTAGAGTCTAAGAAAGGACATAGATTACACTAAGTACAGTATAATCTCACTAATCCGGCACTATTAAAAACCAGATGGTGCCGGATTATTGGAATGTTCGGATTATAGTGAAAAAATCATAGGTAATGAATAAAAGAAAGCATTTCATAGGGGGAATAAATGTATGTAATGTCAAATTATAATGTTCTTAATTAAATTAGGCGTGGGTGGAAGGTTGATTATTGGACGTGCCGATCTATCGAAGTGTCGGATTAGTGAGATTAGGTATATTGTATATACTTTTTATCCGGGTGCGGGAAATACGTAGTTCCGACGAGACGCGGGTGGAACAGCTAGTAGTAACATTTTATCCTAGTTTCATTTTGAAATTCTTTAAATATACCTAGTTCATCATATGTATTTGGTACAGACAACAGCACATCAAGTAACCACAAACTGTCAAATTTCTGCAATAGATTTTCAACCTTATCACAATAGTGGAAGCCCAATGTTCGATTGGCAAAATTTGACAGATTAGGGTAAGTTGACCTGCTGTCGTCTGTACTTTATAGGTGCTTATAAATTATCGAAGTAACAGACTTAGTTGCTTAATTATCCCAAAGGTATAAAATTGTGAATAATTGAGGATACAGGTAAAATTTATTTTGATAATAAACACTTTTCGTATGAAAAAGTTTTGACAAGGAGTGGGCGTAAACTGCGTAACTTCAGGTAACTTATAGCAATTAGTTTATTTTTAATACTTGTTTTTCGGATTACTTAATGTGCCTATTTTTATTTAATCGTGGGTGAATAACTCGAATTATTAACCTTCTTAGGCTGTTCTTTCAGTAGGCTATACTTACAAAACTTTAATTCTGACGATTTTGGTCTTGATTATCAGGCAGCTGAACGGATTCTGATGAAACTTGGCAGGAGTATAGTTTGTGTCAGACTAACTGACAACATCAATTATGTACTGGAGCTGCAGTTCTGTTGGTATACTGGATTTCTCTATCTCTGGATTAGCTTACTAGAGACAGAATTTTGACATTAGCCCCATACAAGTAATGTCAAATTCCTATCTCTAGTAAGCTAATCTAGAGATAGATAGAATATTGAATTCCGCAGTTAAGGAATAATCTTGACTCGATTTTCATTGCCTCATTCACAAATATAAAATGATTTTTTTAAATAGCATGGGGACAAACAACACTATGTTTTGACTTTTGACACTAGATTATTTCTATATAAAATAACTAGCCGTTTTCCCGAGGTTTCACTCGCATCCCGTGGGAATTACTGCCCGTACCCGGATAAAATATAGCCTATGTCACTCGTGGATAATGTAGCTTTCGAATGGTGAAAGAATTTTTAAAATCGGTCCAGTAGTTTT
>NWSH02000162.1:6003803-6052164 GCA_002382865.2 Heliothis virescens | reverse complement strand
GGTTTCACTCGCATCCCGTGGGAATTACTGCCCGTACCCGGATAAAATATAGCCTATGTCACTCGTGGATAATGTAGCTTTCGAATGGTGAAAGAATTTTTAAAATCGGTCCAGTATTTTTGAGCCTATTCATTACAACCAAACAAACAAAGTTTTCCTCTTTATAATATTAGTATATATAGAAATTCACAGAAAAGCATAAATTAGCATTATACGAAGAAAAAAGCTTCAAGACTGGAAAACTACTATCATTAAGCAAACAGCGTGAAAAAAACAAATTATCTTCTGCAAATTTACAAAACGGATATGAAAGACGTCAATACACGACAAAGCTCGTATTTTAAGTATAAAGAAGCTACTTGTATGTCTCTACCAGACCACGGGACTACAGAGTCCCGGAATTTTTGGGAGGCGAACGTGGGGCCGAAGCCAACACGCTGAAGCCCTTTTGAGACAACTTTAATGATATGGTGACACAAAACCGACGATTATCCCTGTATACACTATAGAAATGTACCCAAGGACAATCCCCGGTTCTGTGCTAAACTATTGCTAAAAAATATGGAATACACTACTTGGGCTATTGTGATGGGATGTTAGTGGATTAGGAAATGGGGAAAACTACGGGAACTATGACACCTGCCGATAACAATGTATACAATACATGTAAAAATGGCAGGTGGAGACTCGCCAGCTCACTTACTGGGCCCCCGGGAATCAGTCGCGAGAATTGCAACAAGAGGGCAACAGGGACGTGAGCGGCTGAAGGATGAAGATGCCTCGCTGGACTTTAAACTCAGATCACGCGCTTGTCCAAGAAGCTACTTATTATTAGGGTTACCCTGTAAGGTTTTATTCTAAAAATAGTAAGATTTTTAAATGTGTACAAAGTATAAAGAATTTTAAATAATTTGATACAATGGGTTTAGAACGACTATAATATGAATTCCATTCATGGACTCTCGACAAATTCCTGTAGCATTTTATAGATTGTCTCTATTGTTTTATTTTATATATTTTAGTATATTTTTGGCTATTGTCAAAATATATTTTCTACTTAAATATGAATCAAATGATATAAAACATGCACAGAATACACAACTCACGAATATAGAACTCAGCGCTTTCTTAGAGGCTAGCTATCAGTGAAAGAATAATCAGATTTATTCTAGTGGTTTCGAAGAATAACCCTGAAAAACACGCATTTTAATATCTCTTTGTAACATAAGTACCTTTTTTAATCGATGGGAAATCATCAACTTATAGAAATAAAGACATTTATACACACACACACGATTATTACATTCCCACACATCCAAGTCACACAACACCAATAATTCACAAACAACCATTCATTTGTTATTAAACAGGGTTTCCAATACCACGTGCCGGTCTAATGATTCTACAGGCAACCCTAGGTACAGTCAGCGCCAGTTACAGCTAGCAGTGTACGAGCACCGGCAAGTTCCGGCTATCCATCATTGGTAGTGTTCCTGAACGTAATCGGAGGGGGGAGAAGGGGGTAATGCGCTGAGGTACGTTTTCCAAAGTGTATATATCGACGACTGTAAATGCTGAATTGTTGAAGTGGAATTGTGTGATTATTTTTGTTGTGGTGCTGTTTCGTTTGTTGCTGACTGTATTCGGTGTAGCTTTGTTCGTTCTCTGTTAAGATTTTTTTTTTTATGACTACCTATATATTTTTATTACCTATTATCTACTAAACATAATTTTCAAGAGTCAAATTATTACTTTACAGCAGTATTCTCATACATCAATCACACCTACTCTTACATCCCATACAAAAGAGAAAGAAGAGCATAAATGTAAAAGCAACCGCACCTGTTTTTCCTTCACCACCATATCACAAATGGTATAAAATAAAGTTCACACCTACCTCCGAAACTCAGAACATACGCTTAATAATCCAAAACTAATTCCACTGAGCTATCTACACTTTACAACTAACAACGCACCCATATTTCAAAGTTACATTTAGCTTGCACCTAACGTAATTCCTGAAGATTTATGTTACTATGCATCCGCAGTCGACATTTAATTACCGTATGATTACAGTCTTTGTTACTTAGTGATGCAGACCAGCACATTAGCCAACTTAAAAAAAAAGGTCGTAGATATGAGAAATATTCTGTAGGTAGTCAGACAGTCATTTGGTAGTAAAAGGGTTATTTGTTAAAAATATTTTTTTTTGTGGTTGACTGTACCTACACTGGGGCATAATTATTTATTTGGCGGAAAAAATGTATTATCTATACTATAATATAATAAAGAGAGAAACATTTTTTGTTTTTTTATTTATACCGTAAAGGCTCCAAAGCTACTAAACCGATATGATTTTTTTTTTCAATATTGGGAAACTGGTCTATCCCTGAGTAACATACGCTATATTTTATCCGGGTATGGGCAACAGTTCTAAGAAAACGCAGGTGAAACTGCGAAAAAGCAGCTAGTTTTAAATAAGTTTAAATACGGCAGGTATCACTCATTTTTAAGAAGGTCATAAGGAATCACAATCAGTCCGAATTCACATCTCTGGTTAGCAACATTTTCTCTCAATCTTTAATTCACCTTTTATATCACTTCTATGAGAATAAAACTAATATCGAATGGTTGTTTTTTCAATGATATTGTACAGTTAATAGTTAACTAATTTGCTAGGTATAAAATGGTGCATTACATTGCGTTTTATTTGTTAAGGCAAAGTTTGAGGCCGGATTGTTGTTTTTTTACCTTCACGAACTTTGAAGGTTCATTTATAGTCTTTTTTATGGTATATCGAATTATGACATCTGTGAAGGATGCTGGACACGCTTTCAGCAGTGTTACAAGTAAAAAATATGGAAGTCTACGGTTAATAGTCTAACCAAAGTCCGAAACACAAAGACGTAAATGACAATCAAGACACAGTATATACAGAGGCCAGCAGGACAGCCTTCCTTAATCTGGCAATTTTACCAATCGAACTTTCCATTATTGTGATAGGAGTGAAAATCTATTGAAGAAATTTGACAGATTGTGGTAGGTTGATGTGTGCGCGTCTATACCTCGAGAAGAAATTCAGACATCAGAAAACCTTACCCTTAAACAATCCTATACATTGTCATAATTATAAGATAGATTCATCTCAGAATAGAGTCGATATTTAATAATTATGTCTTATTATATCTATAGACGTATAATTGACAATTATTAACATCACCTATTCATGGTACTGACTCGGCGCTTTTGTGGATGACTGTACTAATCTGACAATGTAATCATGCGCCTAGGAAATTAGAATATTATTTTCTTTTAGAAAATTCCTTAGTTAAGTACCTATGTTATTAAATTCTTTAGTATAAAAGCTTTAGAAGTATAGCTTAAATTGGCATTATTACCTATAGAAATCTACATAGATGTATATTTAATAATTATAGGATAGTAAGCACAACCTACCTCGATCTGTCAATTTTTTCCAATAGACTTTTCAACCTTATCACAATAGTGGAAAGTTAATGTTCGATGGTAACATTTGACAGGTTCGGGTAAGTTGACCTGATGGCGCCTGTACATGAAAATGTCTTAAGACACGATGAAATGTGAATCCTGTTTGAGAGTCGTTAAAGGAAATCAAAAACCAGAAAGCCTGACTCCAAATATTACCAAGGTATATCAAGGTTAACGGGGTTAATCAAACAGTTAGATGGGAACTCCCAAACACACTTTTTTTTAAGGACTATCCAATACATATAAATTTTCCCACAAAAAACCTGACACCTCCATCAAAATACATACATACATTAACACCAGACGTTACCCCCAAAACATCCTACACACATTCCCTTCTCAGCATAAAGAGACATAAAAATAAAGGTATACCTACATTATAAGCACACTAATGACACAAAATGGCCGGCCTTAATTATGTAAGCTCTCAGGACACGGCGTTACTAACGTATAAGAATATTTAATAGAGTACCCTCTTTTAGTCACTTGGACAACGGTAAAAGTGGTCAAAAAATTGGGGTAGAAGGGTGTAATGTTGTGTTGTAAGTAGGTGTTATGATGTTTAGGTTTTTTTGAAAGAAGGTAAGGCAGTTATGTGCACAGTGGGAAAATATATTAAGTGACACAAAACAAAAAAAAATATTTATTGATATATGAGTAGGTATGTGAAACCCTGAATCCCTTATCAACAAATTACAAATAAAATGAATTAAAGGATTAGTAGACTTACGTCCAGTTTCACAGGTTACAAATAGAGTCCTTTATCGCTATCTGACTGATTAGGTATGTTAAAGAAAAGTATTCAAAATTTAAAAAAATCTTATAGTTATAGTTATCTAGAACCTTATCTGGAACCAGTGAAACTGGCCGTTAGTGTGTATTTCTTATCTTTACACTGCATTGCAAAAAAAACAGCAATGTCAAAAAAGTTTATGCCGTGCAAAAAAATATTACATCAATATAGTGTCATATAGTTTATAAAATAATAAAGTATGCAGCCAAACTGTTAAGTGACAGAGTATCATGTATGTATATTGTATAATACCAGCTCGATGCCAACACGTTGATCGTCCCAGGTGAAAACCCAACCGCACTTAATATATGCCTTGTATATCACCCTGTATAATCGCCTAATATCTTTTATATGTTTGCTCAAGTTGAGTAAAATGGTTGACTATATTTTGAAAGACATGTGGGTAAAATTGTGGATTTACAAATGAGTATTATTGTATCAAAATAATATATACACACTCCCCCTTTTTTGGTATTCGGAAATATATTAAAGGAGGTGCTTGTAATCATATAATATCGATCCTTATATTTTGCAAGTCAGTGAATTAATTATTATACGTGTCAAATACCGAGTATGTCTTAGGTAGGTAAGTCATTATTATTTAATCCTGTTCATTTGAAACTCAGCCTGTATAATGTGACATTACACAGGGGGTTGAAACTTGTTAAATAACAATTAACCGAATTCAAATTTTATACTTCGCTAATGTTTAAGTCTACAAGTTGACCTCAAAGTTAATTCAAAGTTAAGTAATTATTGAATGGACTAAAGATTTTCTGAAAATTTATACAAAAGCATTGTCTTTTTGTTATTAAATAGGTATTTTTATCAATATCGCGTGGAATGTCATCTTGAGAATTTTTCAATGCTTTTGTTCCAAAAAAATGTTGATATAAAATTATGCTTTTAGAACAAAGAAAATATGTTTCAATAAAAACCAACTGCGCTGTAAAAGATAAGCGTTATGAAAGAAATTTTGGATAAAAAGAGGGTATACCTAAGCGTTTTAAAGCGCACATATTACACATAGTGCAATAAAAACGTCACACTCTAAAACTACAGTGCAAAGTAAAATACACGTGCCGAGATCCATAATGATCGTTCCAACGTATCCAGGTTGTCAACTTGACAAATGGCCTGGGATGCTGCATCTTTGTCGTTGAGATAAAACTGGACATCGCAACGTTGCTCATGCGAGTATAGCTATCAGATAGCACCATTTATCTCCTAAATAATGTCAAGTAAGATGTATTGTTCAAAATATGGTAGCTCTTTTGTTTTTTGAATGGTATGTAATCCGTGGCTCAGTGGGTATGTAATTTTGGCCAGCAGTGTATGATAAATTATGTTTGTTTTATTCGCGAATGACTTTAGCTCGTCATTTATGACCTTTAAATAATATTGAAAGTGACTCTGTTTGTCCTTAAAATTTTGTAATTCTTAACCACTGTGCCCTTTTACCCAACTGTCAAGAAGGGTTAGGTTTTTTTTACATAATGTTTGGCCTGAATACGAACTAGTTTCCTTAGGATACGAGTGTTAACATCTAAAACAATATTTTCACATTTTTTCCATTTCATACCTAACCAATTCTAAAACTCGTAACTCGGGATGTACCAAATCCCAGTTTGTTTATTTCATAAACAATTGTTGACGCGACCTTTACGCCTACAAACCTCTGATCTAATCAAACTTACGCAAACAAAAGACAGTATAAATCCTGAAATAAAGCGGTGCCTACCAATAAGTTTCGCGTATAAACTTTACATATATACATATATAAGAAGTTGCACAGACGTTTATTAAGCGGTTTCCAAAACTTCCCAAGCAAAGTTCGATCCAAATGCTCTGTCAAAATATCAAATACAGAATGCAAGTCCAAACAACCGCCAGGGAACTTTTATTGAGAAATTTAAACATCCATTCAAAGTAATAGCAAAAGTTTTCTTCTCCCACCACCGCCTCCCCCCTCTACCTTCCGTATGAAGGTAACATTAATCACACGGGTGTACAAAAACTCACTAATTCAACAAAAGTTTTAAATTACATGAATTTTACACGCCCAGTGTGGCGAAGCAGTATAGTAGTTGGCCAAAAAACTGACGGTCCGGTCAGCCCGTAAATTTTCGAACTTGTTCTATTCCAGACATCTGTTGTCTCTGTCTGACTGCTCAGATTTACTATTCCGTCTCTGGCTGAAGTTTTTCCGACGGAGAAAACGCCGAGACTGCAAGCTAAGCTGCATGCTCTTGTTGAATCATAAAAACGTTTGTCAGGTTGAAACATTGTTCTACTTGAACATTTTTTGGAACAGCAATAAACAGAAAGATATTTTTGTTCGCCAACTTTTGTGAACAACGTAGTATTTTGTTTTTGACAAAGTAAAGGTAATTTAATTTAGTTTTTACGGTCGAGTGTGTATTTGTTTGTAAGAAAGGCGATTCGTTGTGACCTTAGGTTTAAGTCCCTCGACGCTTCGAGGGTAGTTTCTTTGAATGCACTTTTGGTAGTGGACGCAGGTGACAATGGTACCGCGCGAGACGTGATTTCTTTAGTTTGAACTTTTGTCGAGAGTCGTTACTCCTTTGTACCACTTTGCAGTTTCGCGTACGTGTTGTTGGTTCTCGTTTAAATGGAAATATTTTACGCCAAGTTTTTGCATCGAGGTTACCTGTGGTTCTGGCCAGTGTGCACTTTGACGTTATGAAAAAAGTTGATGGATGTTGAGAGAACGATTGTTGACCTAGATCAGATGTTGAACTTCAAGTGAATCGTTTTAAAACCCCAGTGGGTTAAGTGACGTACTTGAGACAAACAAAATACCGGAATATTACTCAGAATACAAAGTTACATCTAAGTTAAACAGACATTAAAACAAAATGACAGGAAGCGGCGAAACTTATAATTGTTGTCAACGCAACTTAGATTGGCTTGACGAAGCAAAACATCTACAACAATAACTTAGAATATCGAATTAGTTGCAGTAGAATTGTCACAAGTTAAATTGTAATTGAATTTGAATCGGTTACGGGTTTTGTGAAGTTAATTATGTGATTGCGTAGTTTCATGTTTACAGTCCTAATGGATAAGAAACATCTATCATGTATCATTGGAAATGAGTTTTTGCACAACTTTTGAATGTTTTTATCCAGTGTGTAGAAAGGGAAAAGGATATATTCTAATTCTTCTCTATAATTTTCTCAATTTATTAAATGCTTTCGAAAATTATCATTCTTCTGATTGTTTGTAGTATTTGGTTATTAATACGGTCCGGATTGTAAAAAAAGGAAAGTTTTCCTTACTTACTCAAATATTATGTAGAAGTGGTGTCAAATTATCCTTTGAAAGGCGTCAACATACCTGAAAATTAAGAAAAAGAAAGATAAGTTTTTGATGTTTTTAAAAAAACCAGCAGTTCATTTTAAAAACTCGTAAAAATAAAGTAAAATTAGTTATAATTTCAGCGGAGCCTTTATCATATAATTCCAAGTCATAAGTTACGAATAACGAGTGTTGCAAATTTTTCAAAGTTCTTACCAACAATTATACTTGCCATAAGCAAAAATATTACCCGTTTCGTAATTGTACGTTGTGGGCATTTTTTTATGGTTTTTAAAGGCGCGAAAGATATACCGTTTTGTATTTTATCATTGTACCGCCAAAATATTTATGGTAAAGTCTATTATTATGTAGTTTATGGACTGTAAGAGTATTTTATGTGCATTTATTAATTTGTAGTTTGTTAGCATCGTTTATTGTGATTGCAAATGAGTTTTTTTGGTTTCTTCTGAGCTAAAGATAAGCTTTGATTTACGTGCAGTCAATATTTTCACTGCAATACGGAGATCTATCTACTTCATAACAAAAATACCTTAAACTAGTTTTTTTTTATTCTGTGAGAACTACGTCGCACACCTGGATAAAATGTAACCTACAGGCTATCTAGCACTAGAAGTTTAGTTTACATCAGACTAGTAGTTTTTGAGATTACTGCGGCCAACCAAACCTACTATTTAGCGTATAATATTAGTAACATAGAAATAAAAGAAGTTGTATCTCCCTCAAACAAGCTCTTACAAAATGCGCTTCAAGTCTCTCACTAAAAACAAATTAAATCTAATTTATTAATCCATCCCGTAAACCTACAATTAAAACAACCATAAAGCCCCTTAAACAATACAAAACACGTGCTATAAACCAGAGTTGACGATACAAACTTCGCGAATGACATTTCTAGTGTCAATCCAATTAAATTTTACGCAAATTGTAGGCTGGTAGCGTTAAATTTTAATTTCATTCTGTGTTAGAGTAATAAAGACAGTAGGTCAACCTACCGGAATGTGTCAAATTTTACCAATCAAACATTAACCTTCTACTATTGTGATAAGGTTGAAAATCTATTGACGATATTTGGCAGATTGAGGTAGGTTGATGTGATAGCGTCTGTACACTTCAAAGTTTTACCGTGGAATTCAATATTCTGTCTATCTCCGGATTTGTTTACTAAAGATAAAATTTTGACATTACTTATATGGGGCTAATGACAAAATTCTATCTCTAGTAAGCAAATCCATAGATAGATATGTTATTGAGAACGGCCTCTATTCGGCCACCGACTGTTGATCGGGTATTTTACCAGTATCGACTGACTAAAAACTTTGATTGGAATCCCGATTTTCAAAAAAACCCATTATCTGGCCAACTGTGGGCCGACTGTGTAGTCTGCAGTGTATGGGAGCCCCTAATAGATAGTGATTTTGGTTAAGTTTGAACGCGTCAAATGAACTTTTGCTGGGTTGCTAGCCTGTGGTCGCGGCAAAGATTGTTTATTTGGAGTAGAAGGGGACATTCTCTGCGTGGCGTTAAATTTTCGATAATTTTCACTTTTATTTGAAATTAGTCTACACTTAACTAAAAAGGAGTCATTTTTTATTTATTTATTTATTAGGTTTATCAACATACTCGTACATCTGCACTCTAGTACAATTAAAAAAAACAACTTATCAAAATTGGGAAAACAAATACTGTTTTGTTATACCCTAAAAGCTCCGAAACTACTAAGCCAGTTTGAAAAATTATTTCACTGTTTTACTATCCCCGAGTAACAAAGGCTATATTTTATCCGGGTACGAGAAGAAGTTTCCCTGGAACGCGAGTCAAACCGGGGGAAAAAGGCCAGTTAATTACCTAAGAGTATTTTAAAGTTAAAAAACGCCCTTACGATGAACGTGGTGGTAATACAAAAGTATTCTACTAACAGAATTTTCTCTTTAATCCGTTAAAAACAAAAGCAAAACACAATAAATTGTTCGAAGCTTATTAGCAACAAAACTAATAAAATAAAACCAGTTAAATTATAAACATACCAATAAACAGATCGTACGAAATCAAAGCAAAAAGATTTATAGGTTTCTATTTGGCAAAGAGTAATAAAAATTGAAAACGAGCGTGGTTAATAAAATACTAATTTAGTGGGGCGAAAGGGCAACATTGAGAAATTTATTTGCACTCCGAGAAAGAATTAGACAAGGTGTGAAACAAGGGTTTTTGGGCTGTTTATTTATATTACAACAGTGTAGGAGGTGAATTCTACGTAATATTATTATATTGGTAAGTGATGTTTTGTGTCTAAAGCGCATTTCTGCAAATAAACTATACTAATTGATTTGATATCGATAACAATACAGACATCTTTAAAGATTATAATTTTACAATGATGAGTGACAAATAATTATAATAATTGTTGCAGTACTGACCGATAATGTTATTGTCCTTAACTTAATTTTCATAATTTGGTAAAGAGTATTTATATTGTGTAAATTATTTAACTATTTGATACAGTAGGTAATTAGTAAGTACATAATATTTGGAAAATACAGTGTAATCACGTTGACTTTTAGTTTATTAAGTGCGCTCTATAGATGATATTCATACTCACATACAAATATGTTATTCGCACGTCTTAGACGTAAATATCTAAACTTTATGACTTATTTAGCATTTTACACGTCCTTTTTAGTGCTTAATTAAATAGCTATTCGGTTTAGTGTCTATTCGCCACTTATTTCTATAGATTTATTAGGATACTGATTTATGAAGCAGTGTCATTTTACATAGTTCTTGTTTATATCACAACGCTTTAATTTACTTAAATTACTAGCTTTTCCCCGCGGATTCACCCACTTTCCGGGTGAACTAGTGCCCGTACCCGGATAAAATATAGCCTATGTTACTCGGGGATAGTCCAGCTTCCCAAAAGTGCAAGATTTTTTTCAAAACGATCTTGTGGTTTACGCCTTTACGGTACAAACAAAACTGTTCCTTAGGTATTTATTATACTAGTACCTATAGATAATATAATGATGGGTTTTTACTTAAAAATACAAAAAAATACCCCCAATTTCAATTAAAAAACACAGCTTAATAGGCAACATTTAACCGGGTCACAGAAGTGTCGCATCTAACCACATAATCTATGTCCACTGTCGTCCAAACTATCGCCGCTTCGTTACACGGGATTAATATTTCGGAACAGTAAATATGTTATGCGTTTACTGCCCAACAACTTGTCTGACGCAAATTGTGTAAGTTGACAACTCTAGGGACTTGTACACACTGTTACAGTGTTGTAGGGTTAAAAAAATAATTAATTTGCTTCGATCAAGTAAGGCTCTAATTGGTTGAAATTTTTGTATTGATAACAGTATTTGTTTATGTTTTTTATGGGCTTTGAGTTGCGTGTTGTTTTTTTAAATAATAATTAAGTTTGTTTGGCAAGATGCGAAGAAGAAGATGCGAAAAGAGGTATCGTAAAACCTTTAATAGTTTGATCGCGAGTAAGACCCGGGTTGTTGTCTAAAATATGTGATATTATAGAGGTTTATTTTGTTTGTTTGTCAGTAAAGGCTCCAAAACTACTGAACCGATTTGAGAAATTCTTTCACCATTAGAATGCCGTACTATCCTCAGATGATATAGGCTTTCTTTTATCCATCAACGAGAGGAGATTCCCGGGACGAAGGTAGAACCGCGAAAACAGCAAAGTATTTTACACTATTACTAGAATGGTCTACAGCAAACACCAATGAAACATTCAAATATTTGTCTACTAGTCGATTCAACCATATTCAAAGCAAATAAACTTACCCTTTGCCATAAAACTACGTAGATAGCTCTATGGACATCGGTCTATTTAATTTTCTGAGAAATCCTACTAATATCATAAATGCGAAAGTTTGTGAGAGTGTATGTATGTCTGTTTGTTGCGCTTTCACGCAAAAACTACTGGACGGATTTTGATGAAACTTAGCAGTAATATAGCTTATTTACCAGAATAACATATAGGCTACTTTTTATACAAGAATGGGAAGTAGTTCCCTCGGAAAGCGGGTAAAACCGCTGGCAGAAGCTAGTTAATCATAAATTCTAAATAGTTAAGGGGACTAAAATAGCTAATACGATATAAAGTCCCGTAGGTAAAATAAAAAGTTGAATACAAATCGACTAATTTGTTTAACACGGCCATTTTGATAACAAGCACGCATTTTGTTACATGGTTTTGGTCGTTTAGATAGTTGAAAGGAATTTATAAGCGGAGTTTAATAAAACGCCAGCATGTCAAGCTGCCTCAATATGTCTGTCTTCATCAGATTTTCAACCTTATCACAATAGTTGAAGGTTAATGTACGATTAGTATTTGACAGATTTGTGTAGGTTGATCTGCGTCTGTGCAAGCTTTGATGGAAAGACGCTGCTGTTATTCTGCCCTGATAACAAAAAATGCAATAATCGACATTTACAAGGAGTTTATTAACACGAAAAGAAAATCTTAAAAAAAGATCCCAGAAGTATGTTTTAAAGCCAAGGATTTTCGCAGTAGTACTTATACCTACATACATCTTCCTCAAATACATAAAAATATCTTTCCCGCGTTCATCTCGAAACCGCCATTTTGCAAATTCTGCATTCTTCGTTATCACGGCAGTACCTATTGTAGAATGTGTACACAGCCTAAATGTAGACCATTATAACAAGCGTACACATTGTCATCCAAAAACAACGCCACAGTTTCTACAGCGCGTTTAATTGCTAACAGCACCCATGAGCTTGACACCGGTCAGAAAATGATTATCGAAAATCAGAAGCGACAGCCCTATGAAAGACAAGCTAGGGTTGTTCGTGACGTCACACTTCGAAACAATGTCATAGTAGAAATAGAGGAAGTAGGTGGTCTTCATGCAAACGCACCGTGTGCGCTTTGTATGTGTGCGCCATGGTATCTATGGGTCCCTATATGCACACATAAACAAAATCTCGACCCGTTTCTCAGTGCACCAGTCGGGACTAGCCTCTGCCAGCGGATTTACCTCCTTACCTAGAGAACTAGTAGTAATATATAAGTTATATTTTACTGCCAAGTTTCATCAAAATACGTTCAGCCATTTGCCCGTGAAAGCGTACCAAACAAACATAACATACATCTTCACAAATATTCGCATGATAAATAGGAATCACTTATTTTATTCTCATCTCATTTTATACATAGAAGTAAGTGCACGTTTGAGGTGAAAATTTTGATGCTACTGAAGTGAATTTGAAAATTCTTTCGGTTTAAGAAAGCTACGCTATCTTGAGTGAGTAGCTTATCCCGGAAATAAGTACGTCACCTACGGGATTGTGGGTAAAACCGCGGAGATAAGCTAGTAACATGTTAAGAATAAATTACATAAGTTTTTTAAACTTGAGTGATGGGAACGAAAATAATTAATATTTAATAACATACGAATAAAAGTTTTGAAGATTAGTAGGAATTATTAAATTACTAGCTTTCCTCTGCGGTTTCATCCTAGGGGAACTTTTTCCCGTAACCGGATAAAACGTAGCCTATGTTACTCAGAGATAATCTAGCTACCCAACAGTGAAAGAATTTCCAAATTGGTCCTGTACTACTTTTTGAACCAATTTATTACAAACATACAAATCCTCTTCATAATATTTAGTATAGACTGGTATAGATAAAATTAGAAGGAAAAGCTATTTAGAGTTATTTTTCTAATAAGTTCTTACTTAAAATTAATACCTATCTACCTAATAATACCTATGCATTTTCGATTCCTAGAAAGTTTTTCCAATAACTCAGAAACAATGCCTACATGAAGTACCAGGCCACCATAATTAATAAATAACTATCCTCCATTCATAATACTTAAGTTATAATTAGAGGTTCTGTTCAGTAATCAACAAGTAATTAATACGCTAAATAATGAATTATTATGCTTTCTTTCGAAATAAATATAATTAACTGAGATCCTAACAATGCTTAGTCTAAAAGTCGTAATTCTCATCAAATAAGGTACAGAGTACAACACATCAAGGTACCACAATCTGTCCAATTTCTGCAATCGATTTCCAACTTTATCACAATAGTGTAAGGTTAATATTCGATTGGTAAAATTTGACAGATTCGTTTACATTGACCTGCTGTCGTCTGTACAAGTATACTATAGTCTAAGAGCCTACTTTAATTTATTCCGAGGTACATGTAGAGTATATTTATAGTTGGAGAGCTAACGACATAAATCAAGTCAGGTATTAATATTAAAATGTGGAGTAAAATGTTAATGTTAAAATTGTAATTAAGTTTTATAATTCATGTAGTCGTTGCTTCTATTGTTTGGGCTTGTTTAAACTGTAATTTATGAATGGAGGCTTGGCTATAAAAATAAGTAGCTAAGTATACTTACATAGATACACAATGTTTTACCAGAAAGGGCAGATTTAGAGTTTAAAGAAAATAGTGACACACGGCACCGTGCAACGCCGTGGTTGGCGGTGAAGCGGGGCTTTTATCGATTTAACTTCTTTGAAATCTTTTCACAACTTTTCACAAAAACATCGCCCGACCGCGCGTAGATGGGGTAGAGAATCTGCGACGGTGCGCTGTGTAATGTGTGATTTGTCACTAACCGTCAAAATCCTTGTTTTAAATCACCTAACAAGCCAACATTGACGCAAACTAAATAACTCGAAACACCGTTTAGCAGTTCCTTACAATCAACTTCAAACTACCTTCGTAATTAGATAGCGTACCAACCGCAGCTTCGCAACCAGCCTCTTCAAGCTCAAGTACAAAATAAATAAGCAAATGAAACTGATACCAAGGAAAGCAACCTAACACTTGTTTACTAGCACCACAAAATAATCCACATACCTAAGAAATAAGACACCAAATTACCAACCACCATTTTAACTTGCGCTGCCAAGATGGCGTCACTTCAACGGAGCTGTCAAAATTTCAAACTATTAATTTAGTTCCGAATTTCACCGCGGGTCATATTATACTGGTGATCATTGCCGTTTCTTAGAAAGTTACCGATTCAGTATTATAAAGAATCATTAGCTGTTTCGTAATTAAAACAATGTTATTATGGACCACCCATTGTATTAGTTGATATCTGATTACTTTTATAATGGTACATGGAATTGAGAAGGCGTTATGGTCTGCAATGTGTGTTGAATTTCTGTGGGTGTGATGTGTCTATTGTTTTGTTTTACAGTGAGCTTTTATGGGGAATTAGTACCTTATCATATGTAAGATGAGATTACAAGAAATCATTGTTGCTTTTAAGATTTGCAATGATAAAGTCATCAGAAGTTCTCGTCGATATAGTACCGAGGACAGCACTTTAAGTTACCACAGTCTATCAAATTTCTGCAATCGATTTTCAACCTTATCACAATAGTGGAAGGTTAATGTTCGATTGATGAAATTTGACAGATTTGGGTAGACTGACTTGCAGTCGACTGTAAATGTACTCAAACTAATCTGTACCACATCTTTATAAAAATAATAATTCGAAAAATAACACCAAGTCCCTTGATTTAAAGCTCCCATAAAACTTGTTTTACTGTATCACTGATCTTCCAAAACTTTTAAGCTAAAATTGAACCAGATCATCATTAATCCATATCCTCTTTTTCTCCCCCATCAAAAGCCTTAGGGATTACAATAGGAACTCCATACACCTGTGACTAGAAACTTCATAATGCAATCAGCATCTCAGCATCTTTGCCAAGTGTATCGGATTTGGCAATATTCTCCAATTATTGATGAAAACGTGTCACTTGAGGAGTTGAGGGTCTTATGTTGGACTAATTCGTTCGAAATGGTAGAATAGTTTCTACCTTGTAAGGCTTGTTGTTCAAGAGTATTTCAGCTTTAAGAGTTTAGGTTTTCAGGTGTTATAGGATTGAGTAGAAGATAGTGTCGTTTGGAACCTTTCGGCAAGAATAGATGAGACATTGTGGAATCTTAGTTCTCAGAACGATAATATAGAAGAGAGGGCTCTTTTAATTTTGCATAGACGATGCTATCAATTTTGGTCAAGCGCTGTGGTAAGTGATAACTATAACATAAAGTTCCCTACTTGTATCTTGACCCTTCATTTAAACGTACGTTTTACTAAGTACACGACAAGACACCTTATCTCACCAAAACTTTACATATTAAACAGTATCTAATTAAGTTATCAATTTAAAGTACGTGTAATCGCGTTAGTCACACTTCAGCCCCACCAGAAACTTATAGCAATATTATGTTAAACACGAGCTCAAAACTTAGCAATGCCAACCTACCATTTTAGCCACCTCTCCCATACAAAGGCGCATAAACTCAGTCTAGCCCGAAAATCATATTTACGGCACACATTCTCACCCAAAAAAACGTTTTTATAAATCATATGTAAGGAGAATACAGGTAAAACAAGGGAATGCAATATTATTCTCGCGGCGTACTAAATCAAACACCTTGCCGACCCGCGTGGTAGCCCTGGATTTATGTGTGAAACTACATACGTGGAGGCAGGGTTGTCACTTTCCTTTTTGTGTACGCTAGATGTGTTTGGTATTGTTAGAGAAATGCCGGTTNTGTCGTCTGTACAAGTATACTATAGTCTAAGAGCCTACTTTAATTTATTCCGAGGTACATGTAGAGTATATTTATAGTTGGAGAGCTAACGACATAAATCAAGTCAGGTATTAATATTAAAATGTGGAGTAAAATGTTAATGTTAAAATTGTAATTAAGTTTTATAATTCATGTAGTCGTTGCTTCTATTGTTTGGGCTTGTTTAAACTGTAATTTATGAATGGAGGCTTGGCTATAAAAATAAGTAGCTAAGTATACTTACATAGATACACAATGTTTTACCAGAAAGGGCAGATTTAGAGTTTAAAGAAAATAGTGACACACGGCACCGTGCAACGCCGTGGTTGGCGGTGAAGCGGGGCTTTTATCGATTTAACTTCTTTGAAATCTTTTCACAACTTTTCACAAAAACATCGCCCGACCGCGCGTAGATGGGGTAGAGAATCTGCGACGGTGCGCTGTGTAATGTGTGATTTGTCACTAACCGTCAAAATCCTTGTTTTAAATCACCTAACAAGCCAACATTGACGCAAACTAAATAACTCGAAACACCGTTTAGCAGTTCCTTACAATCAACTTCAAACTACCTTCGTAATTAGATAGCGTACCAACCGCAGCTTCGCAACCAGCCTCTTCAAGCTCAAGTACAAAATAAATAAGCAAATGAAACTGATACCAAGGAAAGCAACCTAACACTTGTTTACTAGCACCACAAAATAATCCACATACCTAAGAAATAAGACACCAAATTACCAACCACCATTTTAACTTGCGCTGCCAAGATGGCGTCACTTCAACGGAGCTGTCAAAATTTCAAACTATTAATTTAGTTCCGAATTTCACCGCGGGTCATATTATACTGGTGATCATTGCCGTTTCTTAGAAAGTTACCGATTCAGTATTATAAAGAATCATTAGCTGTTTCGTAATTAAAACAATGTTATTATGGACCACCCATTGTATTAGTTGATATCTGATTACTTTTATAATGGTACATGGAATTGAGAAGGCGTTATGGTCTGCAATGTGTGTTGAATTTCTGTGGGTGTGATGTGTCTATTGTTTTGTTTTACAGTGAGCTTTTATGGGGAATTAGTACCTTATCATATGTAAGATGAGATTACAAGAAATCATTGTTGCTTTTAAGATTTGCAATGATAAAGTCATCAGAAGTTCTCGTCGATATAGTACCGAGGACAGCACTTTAAGTTACCACAGTCTATCAAATTTCTGCAATCGATTTTCAACCTTATCACAATAGTGGAAGGTTAATGTTCGATTGATGAAATTTGACAGATTTGGGTAGACTGACTTGCAGTCGACTGTAAATGTACTCAAACTAATCTGTACCACATCTTTATAAAAATAATAATTCGAAAAATAACACCAAGTCCCTTGATTTAAAGCTCCCATAAAACTTGTTTTACTGTATCACTGATCTTCCAAAACTTTTAAGCTAAAATTGAACCAGATCATCATTAATCCATATCCTCTTTTTCTCCCCCATCAAAAGCCTTAGGGATTACAATAGGAACTCCATACACCTGTGACTAGAAACTTCATAATGCAATCAGCATCTCAGCATCTTTGCCAAGTGTATCGGATTTGGCAATATTCTCCAATTATTGATGAAAACGTGTCACTTGAGGAGTTGAGGGTCTTATGTTGGACTAATTCGTTCGAAATGGTAGAATAGTTTCTACCTTGTAAGGCTTGTTGTTCAAGAGTATTTCAGCTTTAAGAGTTTAGGTTTTCAGGTGTTATAGGATTGAGTAGAAGATAGTGTCGTTTGGAACCTTTCGGCAAGAATAGATGAGACATTGTGGAATCTTAGTTCTCAGAACGATAATATAGAAGAGAGGGCTCTTTTAATTTTGCATAGACGATGCTATCAATTTTGGTCAAGCGCTGTGGTAAGTGATAACTATAACATAAAGTTCCCTACTTGTATCTTGACCCTTCATTTAAACGTACGTTTTACTAAGTACACGACAAGACACCTTATCTCACCAAAACTTTACATATTAAACAGTATCTAATTAAGTTATCAATTTAAAGTACGTGTAATCGCGTTAGTCACACTTCAGCCCCACCAGAAACTTATAGCAATATTATGTTAAACACGAGCTCAAAACTTAGCAATGCCAACCTACCATTTTAGCCACCTCTCCCATACAAAGGCGCATAAACTCAGTCTAGCCCGAAAATCATATTTACGGCACACATTCTCACCCAAAAAAACGTTTTTATAAATCATATGTAAGGAGAATACAGGTAAAACAAGGGAATGCAATATTATTCTCGCGGCGTACTAAATCAAACACCTTGCCGACCCGCGTGGTAGCCCTGGATTTATGTGTGAAACTACATACGTGGAGGCAGGGTTGTCACTTTCCTTTTTGTGTACGCTAGATGTGTTTGGTATTGTTAGAGAAATGCCGGTTTTTTCGGAAGCTGGATTCTGGGTGATAAGGCTCTTTGTTTGGTGATGCATAGCTGGCCTAGCTGGGTTATCTTGTTATAGCAGCAATTAAAAGGTATATTGTGGTGGAAGCGTGTCTAAGTGGTAATAAAAAAGCGCTAAAGTTCGTGAGTGTATTGTACTCAAGTAGCTGTATAATTAAACATGAGACGGCTAATGACTCGTAGAAAAAACAGCGAGGAATAAGTCTGAAATATTCCAGTTCTTATCAGACATTAACAAGAATATGATATCAGAAAAACTACGGTTACGAATGCACAGTGTGCATTGTTTCGAAAAACACTTTTTTTCCATTTTTCTCTATCCTAGAAAAAAGTCGTCTGATATACAGCGTGTTGTTATTTTATCTTCGGATATCACGGATGTTTTTTTTTCATATACAGGCTGTAGTTTTTTTTATGGTATTTTTTTATTTTTATTGGATATTGTTGCTGGTAACCCTAAAAGAAACGTAGAAGCTTATAGGAGCAAAGGCAGTGGAGTGTGGCGTCTACACAATGCTAGGAAGCGAAAGAGGGCGAACAAACGAACCCACGCGGCTTACATTAGCGATAATGTTATGAAATATTGCTATTACAATGATACGGTGTATGTGTGCAGTTTTTGTCTTTTGAACTTGACTTGGTATGTGAAGACGTGTATGCTTTTAATATTATCTATCTGAAGTCTACTTAGTCGGACGGGTTTATCTCAGGAACTGCTGGTGCGATTTGATAAAATCTTTCAGTACTAGATAGCCCATTTTATTCAGAACTAGCTGACCCGGCGAACTTTGTACCGCCTTAAAGGCAATATCACATGATCACATTTAAAAATATATATAATTATTCAATTATTCTTTATTTGCTATTTATTGTAGCACCTTGTGATAGACTACATTTTTGTTTTTTAGATGCAAAAACAAATCACACGGAAGGTCTTCCGACCCGTGAACTTTAAATTATTGGCCATGTGAAAATCATGGATGTTTGAGACCACAAACTTTCAACGATTGGTCCTGTGACTTATTTACAGTGATGGCGGATGCAAGACGGATTGGAAATTCAAGCTTATTTAACTAAAATGGCATGTCGATTTAGACCATCGGAATCATCGGAATGAGAACTTTCCCCCCTTTGAATTTTCCTTTGAGTATTGTGGCGTAAATTAAATTGTTCATCAGTTTACTTGCCACCAAACGTGCACATTGCACAGTTCTGGTTGGTTTAAGTTACAAAGCATGGTGAGCAGTAACATCGACATGTCCTATGTCCTTCTCCCAGTTCTTAGCTACCTCTCTACCAATTTTCAGCCGAATCTGTTCAGCCGTTTTTGAGTTATAAATTATGATGTCCTGGTACTTGGTTAGCAGTTGCGTCGGGAGATTGGAATACTTATATAAGTTATGCGATCCTGGTACATGGTGAGCAGTTGCATTGAGATCCCGTGATTATGCGGTCCTGGTACATGGTGAACAGTTGCATCGAGATCCCGTGATTATGCGGTCCTGGTACATGGTGAGCAGTTGCATCGAGATCCCGTGATTATGTGGTCCTGGTACATGGTGAGCAGTTGCATTGGGATCCCGTGATTATGCGGTCCTTGCATCGAGATCCCGTGATTGGTTTGTACTCAGGAAATTTATGCAGTCCTAGTACTCCTAGTATTCCTAGTATTTGTGCGACAGCATTTTGTTATTTTATTTTTACAAATATTTGAGGAACTTCTTTGACTTAAAAATAAACAAACAGACAAATAGTTTATTCACCCTTTTTAATTTTTGAACGCATGTACAAATGTCAATCATTACTGACAGTAAGTATTTGGCTTATTCTCATTTTCATCCACGAAGTATTCCCAAAGTCACCCACGACAAAAATATTAAATTAAAATTAGAATTAAAGCGTTTCCCAATTTGCCCCACGACCTTAAAATTGAAAAAGCATTTTGTATTTCCAAAAACAAATAATACAATGGGTTAGTTCTCAAATTGCTCCACACGTTTTCTTCAAAGATTTATAAAAATAAATATTATATTTAAATAACATTTAAGCAATCATCTCCGTAGACTTCTGCTATCCTGGTACTTGTCGTAACTAATAACGATTAAATTTTTATTTTTATTTTTGGCCATTATTTCGCTAAGGTAAGTAAGTAAGTCGCTTATGCATCTTCTTCCAATTCAGTTCTGATTCCCTAGTACCAAAAGAATGGGGCAGATTGCGAATAACCCAGTATTTGACAGGTACGAAACGAATGAACGTTTTAGGTAAAATCTTTCTTTTTTTATGTATTCGTATTTTTTATTGTTTTTAAGATGTATTCTGTTATTCGGGGCGGAGACGAATCCAACGAACCAAAAACCATGAAAATCGGTCCAGCAGATCTCGAGTTATAAGTGTTTGAACAAACCCGACTTTCTTTTATATATGTATATAGATGGCTCTAGGCTATGCGTGTGAGGAAAGCGGGCAAACTTATAGTTATGTTCGTGTAAAAAAATGCATTTAAGTATTTTCAACATGTAAATCAAACTACAAATGAATTCATTTGAATCAATTCACTGATTTCAGACTTTCCAAAGCATAATGAGTCGTTTTAAATTATCAATTTTCTATACCAAAATTATATTTCATAAATCAAAGCCATCGAATACAGAGCAAAACAAATGAATTACCGAACCACAACCAAAAACAATTCGAAATACAGCCAGATTAGATTAATACAGAAATCCTTTTCAATATTCGAAATTAAATGCAAAACTTTCACAGTACAATGATTATGTAACAAATATGGCGTATATGTATCGAACGTTCGAGAAATTCGAACTATTTCAATGTTATTTGTCGTTACGATGGTATTAGCTGTATCGATTTAAGCCGTGTATAAGCCTTTCATTTGTGTTAGAATTGTATACAGCTTTGGTTGTAAAAGCTAATGTTATTCAGTATAGTTTTATTTTAGATTCAGTTTCTAATAGGCTGTTTTGGAAATATTTGAAGAGCTTAAACGGGTAGATCGATCATGAGATTAAGCAACTTTTGACGCGGTCGTACCATGGGTGGGTGACCATATTGAAGATGCAATGCTTCATTTTTTTTTGGAATTAAGAATAATACGATTGACAGATGAAAAACAGTGGTTATTTTGAGTGAATTTATTAAAACCTAAAAATAAATATTAAAAAAAAACAACCTATACAAAAAGGACTTAATTTTTTTTGGAAAATGAGCCTTGAATGTAATGTTATTTTCCGTGCATTAACCCTACAAAACCATTAAAAATAGAAAGAATAAGAGCTCTAGCTAAACACTTAACAACTTCCAGCTTCTAGGCCTATAAAATGAACGATTTGAGAACTACAAAATGGGAAATAATTTCCTTACTCACACGCAGGCCATATGGCCCTTATGGCCCAAGCTTATGGTCTCGGTCTAATTGGCTATCGTACCATGTATTTATGGGCCTCGCGAATGGTCCGTACTTCATAAGAAAATCTTTAATGAGCAATAAATAGCCATTAACAATAGTTGATTAAAGACCTATTGTGTGTCGATTGATTTAGAAATTTTAATTTCAATGACTTGGAAATGAAGGCTTTGTTTTTTTAGTTGGGTTCTGTAGCTAGAAAGGATAAGTTTTATTTTTTAACTGAGGGTTATTAAGTTATTCATCCTATTTATGTAGGTACTTAATAAGAGTTTAGATGATAAGATTGACTATGAGATAACTGCTACAGATAATCATGAAATCTATACTAATATTATAAAGAGGAAAACTTTGTTTGTTTGTTTGGTTGTAATGAATAGGCTCAAAAACTACTGGTCCGATTTTAAAAATTCTTTCACCATTCGAAAGCTACATTATCCACGAGTGACATAGGCTATATTTTATCTGGGTACGGGCCTAATTCCCACGGGATGCGACGGGAAAACGGCTAGTAAGTAATAAATATGCACTAATGAATGCTATTTATAAAATTATAACGAATATAACCATTTAACACACAGCTATTGGTGCCAAAATAGTTTCAATTCAAATTTTAAGGTTGCCAAAATACAGGAAAGCTAAAGTCAAAATGAAAGTTCCTATAAGTCTTGTAAAAAATACTTTGTTTTTTTCTGCTTCAAAATATAGGTATCTCTATTTTGATATTTGGCTAAGGGCCAGTCTCACAAGTTCTAGATAACGTTCTAGATGGCTATCTGATAGATAGAGGTACTACCATAGAAAAGTAGTCAACATTAAAAACATTTCAACAGCATGATCTGTTAGATAACTATAAGAACTTTTTAAATTATCTGGAACCTGTGTAACTGGACCTATTTATGATCAACTTTTCCATTACCTGTAATAAGAGGTAAAACTACTAGGCTATTGGTTATCAGTTAAATAAATTGATTATGCCCGCACAATAACGGTAACTCAGAACCATGATTGCGAAATCAATTATAGCCTTTAAAATCGTAAAACTTTAAGTACAGACGAATACAAAAACTGTAAATATACCCATTATAGTAAACTAGCTTCTGCCAGCGGTCT
Organism: Heliothis virescens; assembly: GCA_002382865.2. Taxonomy (NCBI): domain Eukaryota; kingdom Metazoa; phylum Arthropoda; class Insecta; order Lepidoptera; family Noctuidae; genus Heliothis; species Heliothis virescens. The sequence goes on along the minus strand of NWSH02000162.1, from coordinate 6,028,935 downwards.
TACCCGCGTCCCGTGGGAGCCATTCGGCGCACCCGGATACAAAGTAGCCTATAGCCTTTCTCGATAAATGGGCTATCTAACACTGATTTTGAGATTTTTTCTAATCGGACCAGTAGTTCCTGAGATTAGTGCGATCAAACAAATAAACAAACAAACTCTTCAGCTTTATAATATTAGTATAGATTAAAAAGAATATTATTTTTATAATTATATGCTCTTTCATAACTCTATCCTGACAGAGGACTGAATTTACGTTGTGTCTCTCTGTCCGGCCTTCCCATCAAAACTACTGATCCTGTTTAAATGGAATTTGGTGCATGAATAGACTATAGATTGAGAAAGGACATAGACTACGTTTTTTCCAGGTGCGGGAAGTATTACCGGGGAACAGCTTGTTTCCTATAAATTCTAGTACAGACAACAGCACATCAAGTTACCACAATCTGTCAAATTTCTGCAACAGATTTTCAACCTTATCGCAATGGGGGTAGGTTAATGTTTGATTGGTAAAATTTGACAGACTCGTATACGTTGACCTACTGTCGTCTGTACATTTTATACATATAGTACCTATTAGGTATTGGATCGACACTTCTACTCACTCTTTTAAGAGGACAGCCATTGCATCTTTTGATCTCAATAATTTATTCATGAGAACAAATCGGATTATCGTGAGAATAACGCAAATGATTAATTATCTTTCAAACGAAATCACACTAAAAACGAAAATTCTAATAAACAAAACCTATTGAATACGCAAAATCAATTAATATATTTCAATTACATTAATCAAAGCGAACCACTTTTCTATCCGATTAAACTTCACCGATACATCGATAACAACAGGTTTATCGATAAAAACGTTTCCGAATCGTAAAACGAACGGATACTTAGAAAGTAACCGTTGATTTGTTTGTAGTTAATCTATCTTTGACAGCTACCTCAGAAAATAAATAATTATATTTTTAAAGAAAGACTTCCTATAGTTTCAAAATTTTTGTTTTTGAGTGTGATTTCACGTCTACTTACCATCTGTGGTTATTCAGCTAATTGGAAGTAATTCTATAAAAACGAGGAATCATATTTTTGTGTGTTTGTCCACTAAAGGCTCCGAAAATATTAAACCGATTTGAAAAAAAAAACACTGTTGGGAAGCCAGACTATCCAAAATATATTTTGAAAGTTACTCATCTAATTGACTGATATTAGTCGTAAAAAGTATGTAACAGCTAAACCTTAATTTTAACTTGTCATTAAATTTTCAACACGTTCAACTTTTTCTCAACTCTTAGCAACTACTGTTAGTAATCGCAATAACTTAAAATAAATACCCACAAGTTCTAAACTAATTTCACAGCACCACAACACCCAAGAAGCGTTGACATTACAATCCGACACGGTATTGACAAAACCTCGAAAAATTACGAAACTAGCAAATCGATTCCATCGCATCAATATAGTCTTATCGATTACGTTACGAGAATCGAGCACAAAAGATCGCTCACAATGCTTGTCAATGACAAATGAAATTCGACGTCCAACCATAAATTGTGACTAGGTATAATAAAAGATTATCTATCTTTGAAATAAATACAGGGGGAGGCCAAAGGGCTTTTATTAAGGGATGCTAAGGCCATCCCCTATGGGATTGTTTCTTGGTGAATATGATTCGCATCTGCGCACTTATTGTTTTACATCGATGATTCGATTTTTGGAGATGAATCGAGTAAATTATATGCGATGTCTATATATTTTAGTTTCTAAATGCAAGTGGATTCTGGCAAATGTAACTAATGTAATTAAAAACTGAAGACTATCAGTGTTGGTTTCAATCATTTTTGAATGTGGTCAGAGAGTAATAAATCTATCGTTTTGAAAGAACAAACACAGAAAAAGTTAGACATTCATTGCTCTGTATTTAAACGGTCTAAAAATTACAAAATATGAAACAAGTTCCGTAGAAACAAAATGGCGACAGAAACTATAATATTTAATGGACATCACTTAAAAAATAATCTAATAGGAAAATAAACGGATTCAGACGATTACTCGCATTATATCGAGTTCTGATTCAATGGGTCTGACGCCAAAAAAAATAGCAATTGTCGTTGGTAATATAAACAGGCTGTGAGAACTACACGATCATGCGTCGCGTGCCAGGGTTGCCACTCACGAAAATTAGTTTAATAAAATATTTTGTCAAGTTTAATTTAATCACGTGTGAAAAGTTTTTTCGGTTCTGTTAAAAAATGACACTTAATAGATTTTTAGAGCAAGTGTTTTTAAATATTTATTTGTTTAAACACAGAAGTTTTACGAGTCATAACAGTGACTTTGGTTTAAAATATTACTATTAGTTACATGTAAAACATAATGAAACAACATACCTATTAATTCACAAAACATAACCAAAATTGTCCCGTAATTACATAATGAATAAAAAATACAAGTTTTCAAACAAATTCTTAACAACATGTCGATTCCCAATTAATTCATAAAAATAGCCACGACCAATTATGACAAAATTATTGTTATGTCTTTCTTAAAACTAATGAGGCGTATTAAAATAATTGGTAATTAATTATGCATATTAGATTTATATTAAAATGGCGGCCGTTTCTTTATGTCGCGGCGTCTATATTAAATTAGGATTATTTTATTAGTTTCTCAGTTATTATGACTAATATTGGTATATTTTATGACAAGCTATAAAATCTGTAAGACAACTTTTAGAAATATGTTTACAAATATTATTACAGCTAGACTTTAAAAATACGAAATTACAGACACTTTTCTGTACTTTTTTACATGATTAATTTGACGTATTTTTGTAAACGAATGAAAAATACAAAAAAACGTGCTTATTTGTTCATAAGTTATACCTGACAGATGATGAAAGTAATGTTTTTAACTGTGACTAGTTTTCTATGGCATTATCTGTCAGATAGCTATTAACAACTTTATCTGGAACATATCGTTAAAATGTAATAACATCGACAATTTCCTCAGCACAGCCCTACACGTGTCCCTACCGGATCGATAGCACATTTTATTTCTCTCTATTATAAATCCGAGGGGACTACTTGGAGCTGTGTCGCGTGCGTGCAGTCACCACACGGCGCCATTAACGACTACTGGTCTAAACTACCTACTTTCTATGCGTTTTTTTTTGTGGGTAGTTCAAATATTAACTTTGGATCACTTTGGGGTGCGCTCGGAATTGGGTGAATTTTAGTTTGAGTTGGAACTTTTGTTTTTAATAAAGGTGTGTTGTGAGTTTGTTTGTTACTTTGTTTTAACATGCTTTCTGAATGTCTTAACTTATTGAGGTACTGTGAAATTCCTTGCCTCAAGGAATCAGAGTTTAAAAAAATAACAACAACTCGTGTTTAAAAACAGCCTCATATATAAGCGTCTCTTCGATATGTATTTTTTTCATACCTTAATAATTTAAATTACGGACACAACGATGACCTTCCATCAAATGCTGATTGCGTCAACTATATCGATGATTTAATTGGCAATGTTCAATAACAATTTACCAAGTCCCAGGGCTGCAGTAATTTTAAACTATTAAGTCAATTTTCCTCGTAATTTTGTATACCGTCATTTGACATTGTACCACGCAATTATCTTAATGCAACTTAGAAAGAAAATTAACTGCTTCAATAGTCAATAGCCACTTAATAGGTACTATTGAAATCAAATTGAAATAGTATTAACCACTAATCAATATGCTATCAAAATCAAAGCATATAATATCACCAATCAAATCAAGCAACACAAACAAAGAATCAATAATAATTAAATCACAGACGCGACATTAGGTAAAAAGCTCCACTTACGTGATTAAACGGATTAATATCAGAACATTAAAGGCACAGTGGGTGGCTCAAGGGCTGTCGCATCGTAAAAATATATATTAAAAACAGAGATTATCGGATTTGATGACACGGCTGCAAAAAAAAATATAATGATTAATGGCCTTTTGTGATTATTATTTTTATACCTACTTGTATTGTATTGAGTAGCATAAAAGTGCGCCATTTTATTTTCTAGTTAATATATGGTGCTGGCGTGTTTTAGCCCGCTTTTGTTGCTTCGTGTACTTTTGTACTATATGACCTTGTTTTAGTTATTAGGGCACCTATTGAATGTATGCTTGCTGTCATATATTAATAAACATTTTTCGTGATTCTAGACTTTCATATTGTAAGTCACGACAATGACTTAGAAATAAGTAGACTTAAAGTTAGATTTTTGCTACTATTTAAGTTTGGTATTGTGCTAACAATATCTTTGTATAGTTTGTTATTTGTATTCAATGAAAACCCTAACAATTAAGTTTTATGACTATCAAAGAAAATCTTTCAAGTTTATAGGTCAATAAATCATAGAAATTACAATAGTCTACTTAGCCATTAACAAAACTTTTGATAGATCATATTTTTCGAATTCACAATGACTACCAAAACTGTGTGACTGACATTTAAAAAACTAAGTACATGACAAGCCAAATACTATAGGAAAAAAAATATCTATCTAAGAGTAGTTTTAAGTTTGTAAATATATTTAGACGTAGATTTTGATATGTGTATATAAATTAAGATTGTATATATTATTGAATAAAAGTGCAAAATTCATAGGAAAAAAACTACAAAAAAAAAAAANGTTTTTTCGGTTCTGTTAAAAAATGACACTTAATAGATTTTTAGAGCAAGTGTTTTTAAATATTTATTTGTTTAAACACAGAAGTTTTACGAGTCATAACAGTGACTTTGGTTTAAAATATTACTATTAGTTACATGTAAAACATAATGAAACAACATACCTATTAATTCACAAAACATAACCAAAATTGTCCCGTAATTACATAATGAATAAAAAATACAAGTTTTCAAACAAATTCTTAACAACATGTCGATTCCCAATTAATTCATAAAAATAGCCACGACCAATTATGACAAAATTATTGTTATGTCTTTCTTAAAACTAATGAGGCGTATTAAAATAATTGGTAATTAATTATGCATATTAGATTTATATTAAAATGGCGGCCGTTTCTTTATGTCGCGGCGTCTATATTAAATTAGGATTATTTTATTAGTTTCTCAGTTATTATGACTAATATTGGTATATTTTATGACAAGCTATAAAATCTGTAAGACAACTTTTAGAAATATGTTTACAAATATTATTACAGCTAGACTTTAAAAATACGAAATTACAGACACTTTTCTGTACTTTTTTACATGATTAATTTGACGTATTTTTGTAAACGAATGAAAAATACAAAAAAACGTGCTTATTTGTTCATAAGTTATACCTGACAGATGATGAAAGTAATGTTTTTAACTGTGACTAGTTTTCTATGGCATTATCTGTCAGATAGCTATTAACAACTTTATCTGGAACATATCGTTAAAATGTAATAACATCGACAATTTCCTCAGCACAGCCCTACACGTGTCCCTACCGGATCGATAGCACATTTTATTTCTCTCTATTATAAATCCGAGGGGACTACTTGGAGCTGTGTCGCGTGCGTGCAGTCACCACACGGCGCCATTAACGACTACTGGTCTAAACTACCTACTTTCTATGCGTTTTTTTTTGTGGGTAGTTCAAATATTAACTTTGGATCACTTTGGGGTGCGCTCGGAATTGGGTGAATTTTAGTTTGAGTTGGAACTTTTGTTTTTAATAAAGGTGTGTTGTGAGTTTGTTTGTTACTTTGTTTTAACATGCTTTCTGAATGTCTTAACTTATTGAGGTACTGTGAAATTCCTTGCCTCAAGGAATCAGAGTTTAAAAAAATAACAACAACTCGTGTTTAAAAACAGCCTCATATATAAGCGTCTCTTCGATATGTATTTTTTTCATACCTTAATAATTTAAATTACGGACACAACGATGACCTTCCATCAAATGCTGATTGCGTCAACTATATCGATGATTTAATTGGCAATGTTCAATAACAATTTACCAAGTCCCAGGGCTGCAGTAATTTTAAACTATTAAGTCAATTTTCCTCGTAATTTTGTATACCGTCATTTGACATTGTACCACGCAATTATCTTAATGCAACTTAGAAAGAAAATTAACTGCTTCAATAGTCAATAGCCACTTAATAGGTACTATTGAAATCAAATTGAAATAGTATTAACCACTAATCAATATGCTATCAAAATCAAAGCATATAATATCACCAATCAAATCAAGCAACACAAACAAAGAATCAATAATAATTAAATCACAGACGCGACATTAGGTAAAAAGCTCCACTTACGTGATTAAACGGATTAATATCAGAACATTAAAGGCACAGTGGGTGGCTCAAGGGCTGTCGCATCGTAAAAATATATATTAAAAACAGAGATTATCGGATTTGATGACACGGCTGCAAAAAAAAATATAATGATTAATGGCCTTTTGTGATTATTATTTTTATACCTACTTGTATTGTATTGAGTAGCATAAAAGTGCGCCATTTTATTTTCTAGTTAATATATGGTGCTGGCGTGTTTTAGCCCGCTTTTGTTGCTTCGTGTACTTTTGTACTATATGACCTTGTTTTAGTTATTAGGGCACCTATTGAATGTATGCTTGCTGTCATATATTAATAAACATTTTTCGTGATTCTAGACTTTCATATTGTAAGTCACGACAATGACTTAGAAATAAGTAGACTTAAAGTTAGATTTTTGCTACTATTTAAGTTTGGTATTGTGCTAACAATATCTTTGTATAGTTTGTTATTTGTATTCAATGAAAACCCTAACAATTAAGTTTTATGACTATCAAAGAAAATCTTTCAAGTTTATAGGTCAATAAATCATAGAAATTACAATAGTCTACTTAGCCATTAACAAAACTTTTGATAGATCATATTTTTCGAATTCACAATGACTACCAAAACTGTGTGACTGACATTTAAAAAACTAAGTACATGACAAGCCAAATACTATAGGAAAAAAAATATCTATCTAAGAGTAGTTTTAAGTTTGTAAATATATTTAGACGTAGATTTTGATATGTGTATATAAATTAAGATTGTATATATTATTGAATAAAAGTGCAAAATTCATAGGAAAAAAACTACAAAAAAAAAAAAACAGAAACAAATGTCCAGCAATTGTAGAAAAATATATAAATACAAAACGAAATGTTACCACAAAGAAAAATACTAAATAAGTTTTACCACATTTGAAGTATTGCGGAGTTTCAAAGCAGTGTCCTGTCTGTGACACTAAGCAATATAATGAGGAGGAACAAATGGAGTTGTGCTGCATTGCGAATAAATGTAACGAAGTAAAACCTTGTATTTTATGTAATTTTAGAAAAGAATGGTCATGAAAATTGGCTTTAAATTCAGTATAAAATGCGATCCTAAACTTTTTAGCTTTTACTCGTGCCCCATATAAGAGTATCCTATATGATATTTTGATGTACTTATAAGCTATACTAATACCCAGATTCATTGCAATCCGTTCAATAGTTTTCGTAAAAGAGAAACAAACATTCATGAATCCAATCTTTCCCGTCATATAACAAAACATAAATTTAGTTATTTACAGAAGCAGTTTTTAGTATAAATTTTCTGCACCTAAATTTATCTTCTACTTATAAACAGATAATCTCATCAAATTAATGTCTAAACCAATAAAAAACATTCTAAAATAAATCCCACTTTAGCACAATCCAATTAACCTAAAAAAGAAATAAGTGGCGTAAGCAAAAACAGTTTGCAGAAATCGTGAATAAAAACAAAGTTACCTACATCTCCTCATGGTTAGCAGGTTCGCTTCCTGACCCAGTTTCTACCCATTGTGGCAGTCGAGAAGTCATATTTTCTGGAGTGGCTGTGTCATTGCATACGTTTCGCACAATGGCTTTTTAAAAAAAGTCATAGTGTGATGTAAGATATGCTAAAGCTATTCAAAATGGGTTTTTGTTTTAATATGTTAAGTGGACTTAGGCTAGTTTTCTGTTAGTTTATTTAGGACTAGCTACGCCCGTTTCCCGAGGGAACTATTTCCCGTACCCGGATAAAAAGCCTATGTTGTTTCTCAGGATCTATTCTATCTCTGTACTAAATTTCATTAAAATCGGCTCACTGGTGTAGGCGTGAAAGCGTAACAGACAGACAGAGTTACATTCGCATTTATATTATTAGTAGGGAAGTAGGGATTTAATTTGAGAATCAAGTTACTATTTTTTAGTGTCCGACCGAAGGTCTATTTTTGGCCGAAGCCGAAGCCGAAGCCGATTAATCGGCAATCGCCACAACCTTCGGCCGAAGCCGAAGCCGAAGCCGAAGGTTTATAATTTATAATCTCTCAGTTATTAATTTTTAACCGACTCCCAAAAAGGAGGAGGTTCTCAATTCGACCGTATCTTTTTATTTTCTTCTTTTTTATGTAGTTCACCGATTACTCGAAGATGGCTAGACCGATATTCAAGATTCTTTTTTTGTTTGAAGAGCTCATGGCTAAGTCAAAGCCGTGCGGATCGATCGATCATAAAGTTAAGCAGCGCTTGGCGCGGTCGGTCTGTGGATGGGTGACCATCTTGTCATAACGAGTTCTTCCGTGTTTCGGAAGGCATGATAAAACAGCGGGTCTCGACTGTCATTTAACCATCTTTGGCAGTTGTTACGGGTAATCAGAAGCCAGTAAGTTTGACAACCAGTCTTACCAATCGTATAGGGTTGCCCCAGTAACTGAGTTGTGGAGGTCTGACAGGCAGTCGTTCCACGTAAAACACTGGTTCTCAACTGCATTTGGTAAGACTGGAAGCTGACCCCAACATAGTTCGTAAAAGTCTAGATGATGATGATTTGGTGTCTGCAGAAGATTCCCTGTTGGAAGTTGGGAAAAGGCTAGACAGATGATATGTTGAGGTAAAGCATGATTTCCCTAGCTACCAAGAAAAACCTTGGAAAACCGCCTATAAATGTCAGATGCTAGAATCTTACGTAAAATTAGCAATGTTTAGCAACGTTCCGGTCTACGGATACTCTATCGACTCCGTTCCTTTTTACGCAAGTTATTTCATGAAGAATAGTCTCTGAATAGTTCTTATTGTTGAATATGTTTAGATAATTGATATTAATTGGTAAAATTATATCAGTTGTTGTTATGTAAATCTATTTGAGCAATTTTTTCNGAGAAGTCGGTGGCAAAATAAACACAGTTAACAGACCTGCAGACACCGACTTCCAGAGCCATGTTTATCCCTTTCAGTGTTTTTTATTTGTGAAGTCGGTTTCGTTTTTTGTTCAATATTGTCTACAAGCTACAATTAATATTAAAATCATTCCAAAACTTCAATATTGAAGGTTTATATTGTCTAAATACACGTAAGAACTTGTTTTGACGCGCATGACCCGCGGCCTCTGCAAACACAACTGGTCCATCGCTCTCTCACTCATTCTTTCGTAACAATTCGTTCAATCTCGACTGTTGCTCGGACCTTCGGCCAAACCTTCGGCTTCGGCCAAAAATTTGGCCGAAGCCGAAGGTTTGGCCGAAGGTGGTTTTTTGGGCCGAAGGTGGCCGAAGCCGAAGCCGAAGCCGAAGCTTCGGTCGGACACTACTATTTTTTTACATTCATTGTAACTTGCCAGTATTCAGTAACAAGCTCCAAAAACCACGGAATTAAAACAGGACCTGCGTTCTGCATAAAACAAATACCTTCAAAAACAAAACTAACATTCTAAACTAGAGCTTTATAATGTAATTTATCTAATAGTTAACTAAACTAAAGTCAATTACGAACATTAATTTCGTACAAGCGTATTTCCATGCACTATGCGCCAACTATGACCCAATTCGGGCAATGTACAAACGAAAGAGAACCAGCCAAAACAATGGAACCCTATTACCGGGAAGGTTTTTATTGCCAGTTCTTGTTTGTGCTAATATAGTTTTTATTCATATAGTTTTCTCTGTCTTTTGAAGTGTTTTCGAGAGGATAAGTGGATTTTTGTGCTAACTATAATTTTATAATTTTTTTATCTAGGTATACAAAATATAAAGCTGGAGACTTTGTTTGAACGCGCTAATCTCAGGAATCCTTAGTCGTCGGTAACCGATAGCCCAACGTTTTATCTAGTTATGCGGAGTAGTTCCCAAGGGACGCGGGTAAAACCGCTGCCGGAAGCCTAGTTAACGATAGTTGTATATTTTTGGTGAAATAAATAAATGAGAGTTTACATAATATGCATAAGTACTTTAAATTAAAAGCTAAATTATAGCCTTTAAGTATCACTCAGTATTTTAAAACTCTTAGCTTTGTAGAACCATATAACTTCGACCAGATGCACAAACTCCAAAAGGACCCCTAGTTCAAACTAACTAAACAAATAGTTTAACCCAATTTTAGTTTTAAAACTAATTAGTATTTTAGTATCATGCTCGTATATTCAAGTATTCTAGTTTAAGAACAGACAAATGAAGTTGCATTTGCATAATTTGCGGTACAAAATTTTATTGCTATATGTACTATGTTTAAAGTGGTATAAATAATAATTTTGTATTATTACCTTTCCACTAAATGTATGTTTGTGAAATAGAGGATTTTATACTTGTGCCATTACTGCAGTAAACGTTGCATGGAATTTTGTATTTTGTGCTTTTAAGTTTTATTTTTTAAAGAGGAATATCAAAAGTCAACGGATTTATATATTCTTTTGTGGTAAAAGTAATGCTGAGTTTTGCTAGCCACTTGCCTGATTCATTGTGAGCTATAATTATGTTCTTTCTTTAATTTATTCATGAAATATTTCAGGTAATGTAAGTCATACTAGGTAATACTAGCCTCTTCCAGCGTTTCCACCCGCTCCCTGAGGAAACTACATCCCGCTCCAAAAAGTCAGTTATTTCATAAAAATCCATTGACCAGTTTTTGCATGAAACAGGAACAAACATATTTACTTTCGCGTTCATAATAAAAGTAAAGACTAACTTCCGCCAGCGGTTTCACCCGCTTCCCGTGGGAACTACTCCGCGCACCTAGTTAAAAAGTAACCTATAGCCTTGCTCGATTAATGGGCTATCTAACACTGAAAGAATTTTTCAAATCGGACCAGTAGTTCCTGAGATTAGCGCGTTCAAACAAACAAACTAACTCTTCAGCTTTATAATATTAGTATAGAATAGCACGTTCTTTCATTATGCTATCCAAACAAAGAATTGTTTACCATCAATATTGCAGAAACTAATACATTGGTCACGTTCCCATTTCTGTATATATTATTACGACTAACTCCGTAACACATACACCATGTTTATAAAACAAAGGCAATGTTCCAACTAGCACCATTGATTTACGACCGAATGTGCCTTTGACAGCTCAGTGTTGCTATTCAAAAAATATATTTATTCTTGTTACGGTTTATAGGGCAATAATTTTAGAAGGCTATGTCGTAAAATTGCACTTTATCGTTTATTTATAAAGACTGGGTTTGTTTTTTTTGTACATGGGTTAATTTGAAAATTAGTAAGTATTTTTAATGCTATCGTTTTTGGGTTTTGGTCAGAATTTTCGATAGGCAATAATTAATCCATACTAAAGTATAAGATTATTGTAATTTGATAGGATCTGCAATTTGTTTTTTTTAAAGTCGGTTAGAAAAAAAATCTTGCATAATAGTTTACAAACCTTCAAAAACCCATCAAAACATTCTCCATAAACTTCAATACTGAAATTCATGGTACTCACTTGGAAATTGTAAGTAATACTGCCTCTGTTTGCTTTAGTTGTTCCCATTAAAATGCCTCGCAGTGTAAACTTTCATTTATTACCTGTTTTGAAGACGTACCTGGAAGAAGAAGAAATATGATTTTTAAAATATTTTCTACAGAGAATAAACAAAGAAATTAATAAACTTGTTTGGAAAAATTATCAAAACCACCCAGACAAAACCACGTTACAAACCAAGTATCCGTCTTCTACTTTGATAGTATTCAGGCATTCAATTAGTAGGTAAGTTGAGCTGGGTATCAATTAAGGCTTTCGCGCCGACTTAATCGGTCTACCTAGATAATCATACCCTACTGCTTGACGTAGATCTTGGCCTAGAAAACGTACTTAACGTTCAAGTACTTTATTTACTTCGAAATCCTGTAAAATATGAGTGTTTTTTATCATCAATCGCTTAAGAGTTTATTTTTTAAATAGTCGTTTCCCTCGGTTTCGCCCGCGTCCTGTGATAGCTCGTTCCTGTAGGGGGATAAACTATAGTCTATTTCACGCAGGGATAATGTAGCTTTATAACTGTGAAAGATTTTTTCAATTCGGAACAGTAGTTTCGGAACCTTTAGGGTACAAACAAAACAATGTTTCCTCTTTCAATTACAAGTACAGATTAAACAGTAAGCCAAAAACTAGCATTTGACAAAAAAGTTGAATTTTATTCGCATTTCAATTGATTTTATATTAACCTATAAATGTTCAAGCATGTCAAAAGAAGATCGAATGATGGCAACATCGATCATTCTTCGTCTAATCGAAAAAAAAAAGGCGAAAAGGACAAAATCCATACATTCACCACTGTACTAGTTATTAGGAAGCACTTGAATTATTCATAGAACGAGGGAAGACGAAAATCTTAACTTTTAACAGCAACTTTCAACTTTATCGGGCTGAAAATTAAGTCCAATTTGCGTTGGTAACTTCGTCTGGGCTCAGTCTTCGGATTTCAATCAAAGCATTTAAATAGAGACGAGAGTCTTTAAGTGTCGACTATTGGTTTTTGCGGGGCGCGTTTAGTCAACTCAGATTATTTGGTCCTTTGATCTTTCAGTGTGTGGTCTTAAGGGATTAGGTCAGACAAGTATTCTACTATAAGAACATTTCAATGCAGTATTATTAATATGGAGTAAGAGATTATATGTCATCGTCTTGTGGTGAGATGTGGGACCATAATAGAAGTAATTTTGGTCGCTTTCTAGATTTTCGGAGAAATTATCAAGGAGATTTAAGTATGAATTTCAGAACTGTGTTTTTGAGATGTACTTTTTATAACAGACTTGGTAAAGTTAGAAAGAAGTAAGAAGTTATATAATGCGTCATATTTTTTTACATTTAAACCTGAACTTTTTAATTATTCGTTAAGTATTTGATACTCTTGTTTCAAAGAAAAAGTTCTTTAAGAGCTTCAACAAATATTCTTACTAAAATATAAATTCTAGAAAAACCATTAATTAAACAATGAATAAAATGTCTGAAGAGTTGAAATGTACAAAAAGACTGAATGATTTAATTTTATGAGAAATGACCTAACTGTTATTACTACATTCGGTCTGATTTTTGTTGAAAAGAAAAATGGCCGATGATAAATGTAATTTAATTTGCTGGCATTTTATTGCGTTTCAATCTTGATAATCTTGAGAAAACCATCAATCTTATAAATAAATCCCTCCTTTAACATTTTGCTTATCTTTTTGTACTTTAAAGATTCTAATTAGGTTTTAAAGATTCACATAAACGACATAAAACTCGAAAACATTTTGAAAATTCCCCCAGAAGGGTAAACGTAAAGCAAGTCTTACACCGGGAGATAATTCGAATTAAGTTTTTATGCGGTAATAAAAAACCCAAAGTCCACGCTAACGTTTAGCATAAATCTGCAATATTTAAGGAAGTTGCCCATTGGGAGGACAGTTTAAAGTGTTCGAATAATATATTTATGCTCGGTGTGTTCTCCCCTTATCTCGGAACTTTGGCTCCATCATAATGTTTCATTATTATACTAATAATTGTGCGGGGGACGACTTTATTGACGGCTGAAATTTTGATAAGATTTTTATTGACTTGAGAAATTGGTCGGCATTTATTTTTTGATTTCTCATTCGCAATTTTATTCTTTTACGAGTGCCTTCTCTATTTCATTTATCCGGTCTATTGGAAAATAAATATCTTTCTAATGAGTTTGAGTCTGCTTTCGAGCTTTTATAACAACAATTATGTTTTAACAATGAAAATTTAATACAGTTTGACCATCAATATCATTTACATGCCCAGTACAGTCATTTAAATAAGATTGTAGATACTCCCACGGTTCTTTTGACAACTACAAAATTCATGTTTTGTTTCAATCTTCATAATGAAATACTATGTTTTATTTCTTTGCCCATACATAAAGAGAAACACACATAATTTTACTAACAAAACAAGCTTAAGCTAATATATGCAGACTTAAAATATCAAAAGACAAAACGCGAACGTAAAATTTATTCAAACATGAACATTACAAGACATAAGAGGTTATACAGCATCCATTAGCATTCCAAGAAGTGTTATATACAAATAAGATATATATTTATATGGATAATATTATATTATTAAAAACCGATTCGAGCCAAATTATTCCGCAGTTGTAGAACCTTAATAGACTAATTACATTATCATAAATGTTTAATTTAATTTATTTATAAGATATTTACGGCGTTGAAGTAATTTTTGTATAAACTAAAACTTCTTAAAACTCTTTGATGCCTATCAAGTTGAGGAGTGTGCAAAAATATAATTTAACCAGATATTAAAATTTAATTAAGAAAACTTTTGAGCTGACTGTACTTTGAAAGACAATGAGCCTAAAATGGTGTTGTGAATAGATATTGAAAAGGGGTGATTTTCTTATACTAATATTATTAAGTGACGGGGGATCGATTTTGAATAGACAAAGGACCAATTGGGGGAAAGAGGGAGTAAAATTTTCCTTTAAACTTGTTTGAAGGTTTTTGTTGACACATTATACCGTTGTTTAGATTTTCGATTATTATTAAATGCTTAATATCAGGACTGCAGATGATCAAAGAGTTATTTGATGGGGGAAAGTCCCCTAATCGGTGCGTTTGGGTGTTTTGAAGTGACACCGCGGCATTTATTGCAATTATAATTGTTTGAGTGAATGAAGTTTCCGAAATAAATTTTTAAAGGGCTGTGATTCTGTTTTTGACGGAAAAATTATACTTTAAATTGTACAGTAAGTTGCAGATTAAAGAGAAGATAAATACCTAAAATTTTGTGCTTCTATTTGAAATATGCGACAATTTTGTTCCCGTATTTGAGTCGTTTTAACGTATCCTAGTTGACAGAGGGTTACCATTACCGTTTTAGTATGAAATTCCTTGTTTAAGCCCTGGTAAATTACTGTCCATTTTTAATAGCTTTTGTCCTATTAAAATTGTACATTTTATCATACTTATAGCACTGTAAAAACGTTAACCTGTGAGCACATTACTTATTAAATATTTAAGGGTAAATTAGTGGACCGATTGAAATGATATTTCGAACACAGTTTAACCATAAATTAGAGAGGCTGAAAAACTTAAGCTTCTTTCTTGATGAATAAAACTATCTTATACTTAAGTAAAGCAGTTAGCTCCGGTACTAGGTTGTGGAGGTCAGATAGGCAGTCGCTTTGTGTAAAAAAAACACTGGATCTCAGCTGCATCTGCTTAGAGTGGAAACCGACCCTAACGTAGGTGGGAAAAGGCTAGGCAAATGATGATGACTTGAGTAAAGTAATAAGTTATTTTTTTTTATTTTTGTAGACAGTTTTAAGTTCTAAATAGGTCCTCTTTTTAACAAAGTTGAGCAACACAAACCAACACGCTAACACAATAAGCGCCTCAGCAAAACACCGAAGGGATACACCGTAATACTAATTAAAAATTTACATTTTGAAAGGATGTTTTAATTCATTATTAAAATTTCGCGGTTGGAGTTGCTTTAACGCGAATAATTCACATAATTCACGTCAAATAACGCATTATTATTCGGTATACATGCTAGGGTTGACACGTTTGGGGTAATCTCTACTAATATTATAAATGCGAAAGTAACTCTGTCTGTCTGTCTGTTACACTTTCACGCCTAAGCCAGTGAGCCGATTTTGATGAAATTTGGTACAGAGATAGAATAGACCCTGACGAACAACGTAGGGAAATAGTTCTCTCAGGAAGCGGGCGAAGCCACTGGCAGAAGCTAGTTGTTGATAAAGTGATTTTTTACACAAATAAAAAAAAAACGCAAAAGTTTGAGGCAATGTATTTATGTTTGTTACTCTTTCGCACAAAAAATACAGAACGGCTTTAATTAAACTTGACAGTAATATACGTTAAAATCATCAGAATACTATACAGGCTAGTTTATATTCGAAAACTGGAAGTAGTTTTCTCGAAAAGCGAGTGAAACCACGGGTGAAAGCCAGTAATTGATAATTATAGTCCTCAAATTCATGAAAATAGCTTAAGAAAAAAATTATGTTGTGCTGTCAGATTGTCCGTTTAAATGCAAGGAAATCTTAACTAATTTGTACAACCCAAAAAAGGAGACTAAAATGATGACATAAATAACTGATTATCACTAAAACAATCTCCGGATATTTCAACAAAAACAGGTCCTAAATTATTAATAGTTATGCTCATTTCCACTGTGAGTCATGGTCAATGGCCTTAATTTAATCTCCGATATTAATTACGTATGCTTACCACATAAGACTGAGATCATCTTTGGATGCAAAATATTCGTCCGCGCTCGTAAAAATTCGGCTACCTGCCTCTTAATGATGCTCAGACCAAATCAATACATTATTCCGGTTTTGTCTCTGCTTTAAAAAAAGTAATGTCTACCGGTAGTTTTAGATTAATTTGAATTCCGAAGCATTTTTTACGAAGCATTTTATTTTTATTTTTTGGTTGTGACAACCCTAACTTCGAACGAGGTTCCGTTGGTGGCCATTGTTTTATTATGTAAACCGCCCGAAAAAGGTCTTTTGTCTTTAATTCTTTGAACGGAATCTTTTCTAACTTTCATCCTAAATTATGGTGTTCAGGCGTAATCACTTTCGACCCCTGACACTTAGTGAAAGGGCAAATTATTTTGTGTTTTTTTTTTTCAGTCATTGTGTCGCCA
Organism: Heliothis virescens; assembly: GCA_002382865.2. NCBI lineage: Eukaryota > Metazoa > Arthropoda > Insecta > Lepidoptera > Noctuidae > Heliothis > Heliothis virescens. Next base: position 6,012,009 of record NWSH02000162.1, on the reverse strand, counting down.
GCCAGCTAATGTTTTAAAAACGCTAATTGCTTTTTTATTAAAACAAGGTTGTTAGTGTGTTGAACTCTGAAAGCTGAATTGTTTTAGGTACTGAATTTTGTTAGGTAAAAATCTAAGTTTTTTTTGCCTAATTATGTCTCTGATTTTTTACTAATTATGCCTTTTGCGATCAAAGAAAACAAATAAATTATTTACGTACATGTATTTTTAGACAAACTCATAAATAGCTTCATATGAGCTTTACGTTTCTGCTGAAATAAAAATATACTCTACGGTCATGTACTGAACCATAAAAGTATCGTTTACTACTTAAAAGTCACTAATTACCAGTCACAATAGATTAACTTTACACCTAAAATGGTTAAAAGCAAGCCAAACTTAATTGCCCATTGTTTTAAGACTAAAAATAAAATCTCCCCCTCTTTGAATAGAGTTTGGTCCTTTAAGATTGGTAGAACTGTAATATTTCTAACAATTCATAATTATTTTTAGTATTTTATGTGGTTGAAAGTTATTATTTCTGATTTTATTTTGTACAGATAACAACAGGTCAACATAATCGAAGCTATCAAATTTTTGCAATGGAACATTTACCTTCCACTATTGTGATAAGTTTGAAAATGTATTGAAGAAATTTGACACATAGTGGTAGGTTGACGGCGTCTGTACTTGTTACACATTTGGAAAGATAGACTAAGCAATTCATTCCCTTTTATTGACACGTAAATAAGAAAAAACAAGAAAAAAATCCGACAGGACAAACATAATTAGGTGAAAAAAAAAGCGCATAAAAATAAACAGAAATATGTTGTGCCAGATAGGTCAAATTCAGCACTATGCCAGACATCAAATTATTGGTCCTTTGATCCTAAAATTTTATTTTTCTAATCACACCCAAACAACAAAACAGCCCATTTCAATTTCACCATAACATTGTAATCAAAGTTCAATGACCAGACACCACGGATGCCAGAAAGTTCTCAATAATAAAAAAAAAAAAAATGATAGCTACCTATCGACGAACATGAAGTTCGCAATATTAATATCGGAATGAAAGCTTACGGGGCCTATTGTCGAAACACCGGATACTTATCGCATGCGAAATATAGCGAGCGGTATCGAAAACCTAGTCAGATGGTTTTTACTTTTTTTTACTCTTTTTGGTGTAAATATTTGACGTTTGCGTTTAAAGTTGGAACACGGATGAGAGATGAGTTTTAGTGATTAGCGAATGGGTGCGATTTAAATGAGATGGCTAACGTTTATTGTTCTAAGAGACAAAAGTTTATTTTACAAATAAAACGAAATACTCCTCTGATATATCTGAAAGATATTGTCATAGAAATGCATTTAATTTTGGCTACTTTTCTAAGGTTTTCTTCGGAACTTTGTCTGAAAGGTCTGAAACAAGCTCTAAATATTTGACAAATTTTAAAATAAACAATATTTACTGGCTCAAAAATGATAGATTGCATTAAAATATTGAAATTCAGCTTTTATTTTACGAAAACCAATCCCACCTTCCACAGCTGCAGTTTCAATTTTCAAGAGCGAGCGTTTATGAAAATCGGGGTATAAAGGCTTACCCCCACTTGTTAGGGATTAAGGTATCCTTTTGTGAAAAATATTGCTGAATGTACGTTTAATCTGAAATGGGGGTTATGCTTCGGTAGGTTTTTTGAAAAGCCTCTTTTTATTCTTATTCGTGACAGACTTGGAGCAATTTTGCTGGAAGTCTCAGTATGAGCATAGCTGTCTGCTGTGTCGCAATTTACCCCCATTTGTGTGTAGCTTGATGATAAAGTGTAAAAAAACCGGCCAAGTGCAAGTCGGACTCGCGCACGAAGGATTCCGTACCATTATCTATGAAAAATGAACGTATCTATTACTTACAACTAGCCAAAATACAAACACTTTTCGGGCAGCAAAAACTAACTTTGTTTTTCATACAAATATATGAATTACAAAGTTATAATTTGCGTACGATACAAACCCTTGGGTATATAATTAGCCAGTTACATTATCAGTCAACTAACAGTTCATTAAATTACCTTGCCAATCTTTACCCCACATACCATGTACCCAGCATCAACCATAACAACTGATTAGCCATTTGTCATTTATCTCCAAGCCGGCAGAACGGAACTTAATCACCTGAGCTTGTCGGTATCCGGGAATATACACTATACATGTATATGTATATTCCCATATACATCCGTCTCAGGATGTATATATATATATAAATGTATCATGTATTTATGTAAATCGATGCCCGCCTGTCATGTGTATTGTTTTATTTGATAAGCATGGTAACTATTAATAATGTGTGATGGTGGTATTATAGGGTTAGGGTAAAGTTATTTTGATGAATGCTATATAATAATATACTTTAAAGTGTATGTGTGTTTGTATCGAGCTTCATTTTGGAAATTTGTCTTTACTTATAAGAGGAAACATTTTTTTATTTGACCATCAAAGGATCCGAAACTATTGAACCGATTTGAGAAATTCTTTCACTGTTTGGTAACTACATACTTCGAGTAAGTAACATAGGCGGGACGCGAGTAAAATCGCGGGAAATCAGCTAGTTATAAACATATTTTAATGATGATAGATAAAAATAAACTTGCTTATTTTATAAGTCACGCGTTTAATAATTCTAGCGGTACACATTTTAATTAGTAGATTCATAATTTTCCGCAAAAAATAAGAATATTTTCCCTACAAGTCACAAGGGAAATAATTACTTTCATTTTTTAAGTAAGACGACGAAAATAGCCAACGATCTTACTTCCTACTAAATTATAACGCAAGTAAAGATGTATGTTTGTTTATTTTTTACATAAAAAACTGTAGAATGGTTTTACTTGGCAGTAATATAGTTTACTGGCTTCTACCAGCGGTTTCACCCGCTTTCCCGTGGGAACTATTGCGCGCACCCGGGTAAAAAGTAGCCTATAACCTTCCTCGATAAATGAGCTATCTAACTGAAAGAATTTTTCAAGTCGGACTAGTAGTTTCTGAGATTAATGCGTTCAAACAAACAAACAAACTCTTCAGCTTTATAATATTAGTATAGATTACATACAGGCCATACGTTCAATAATTCCGAGACACGGATGAAACCGCGGGCGAAAGCAAGTTCAATACAAACCACAATAAGGGCGGGTGCTCACTCGTTCACCGCCTTCGAAAATCTCGTCTGAATAATGTATTATACCGCGAACACGATCGATTTTGCTTGAAGTAAAATAAATTCGGTATCATAGAGCGTATGAAATTTTCTACGACACGGTAGTTGAGACTCCCCCTTATAAAATGGGTGTAAATATCAATATATCAAGAGTATATTTTTATAGGATATTTTTGGGTGTATTTTGTCAAATAGTTTCGGTGGAAAATTGATGTTTGGTAGGTGATTTTGTATAGGAACTGTTGTGTGAAAATGATAGCTCACGTAATTTGTTTGATAGTTTATATGGAATGCTGTTTAGCTTGTTATTTGAGTTTTTTTGGCTGATTTGTAGTTTTTTCACCATAATATTAAGTTAACACCAAATATTTAATGAGGTCTCCCAATTCCTTACAATTATTTTGTTCTTCAATCCAAATTATAGTAAAAAATACAGTGTATTAGAGTAGGTACTGTAAAATATTTTATTACAATCTCATGTACCTAAGTACGAAGACCCAGTGTCGTAACTCAAAGTAGTATCCAATCTCAAAATAGCTGGCCTTTGAATTAAAATACTCAACCAATTTAAATTGTTCCCAAATCTGATGAGTAGCCGTTTATTCAATCGCACCAATAAGTGTGCACGAGGTCCTTACACTAACACATAGATATACACACACACAGACATAAGAAGCTATAGACCCCTTGCCTATTGACGGAGTCCCGTCAAGCGTGTTCTGCCTAGAAGATAACACGAATAGGGTTGTCGAAAAAACGAGGTATTCCTCGAAGCGCCGCTGTATTGAAACGCACTTAATGAAGCGCTCCTTTATTCAAAACAGTGGCGCTTCGAGGAATACCTCGAAAAACAAAAAATAATATTAATACTACATGTTTTTGCTAAAGCCATTGTTAAAATGCTGGATTAATATGTTTTTTTTTCGAGTGTAAAATATGCAGTGATGATCTGTCACTATGAAAATTTATAAAATAATAGACAGGCATGTTTTATAGACCCAGCTTTTTGAATATTCAAAACCTAACGTTTTCACACAAAAAAATCTGAAACCATATTTCTGTAATCCTGCTATAAAAATGTACAGAATGAAAACTGCTAAAAATTGAATCATTGTATAGCAAACGTTAACAAATAAAAAATATTCGAGTGCAGTAAAGCATGCACAAAATAAATAGCGTATTCGTTGTAGCCACGCGAATAACAAAAATATATTCAATCTAAAAATTATGAAGTGCGTTTCGCTTTTTGTTGCTTTATAAATTAGGATAAAAAATGTAACAAATAAATATATCACAGTATTGGTACAGAGCGTAAATCCTAGATATTTTTTTATCAAAATTAATAGATACTTCCTATTTAATGTGAAAATAAAAAAAAAAACTACGAAAGAAATTATGGATAAGCCATCGTGTTTCTTCATCTTGATTAAACTGCTTTCATTTGTAAGTAATACGTATTGCATACTTTAAATAATATTGGGAAATTTGGGGGCACGGGAGTGCCCCCGCCAAGTCGAGCGCAAAGCAAACACTGCCGTACCATCTTTACTGGAACCATTTCGACTCATTTTCAGGCCCCTGTTTGAGAACCTCTGGATAATACCAGAAGGCCGAAATTTTCATCATCCAGAAAGCTATAATCACATACGTAAAAACCAGAATTTCAAGTCTGTAGGTAATTTGATTCCGAAGTTAAGCGAAAGCAAAGTTTAGTATTTTCGACACTCACTCACTCATGATCATCAAAATAGAACTAGTACTTCCAATAAAGTCAGAGAGCTGAAATTTGGAACGGAGTTAGGATTTGATGACCACATATAGGGAAAACTATAAAAACTAGGATAATCGAAGGTCTGGAGTACCTGGTGACCCTGATTAGAAAACACAAAAGCCCAACCAAACTATTAGAGGAATCAACATACCGCCTTACGTATATATCAATAAGTTCACGTTTCTACAAAAAGAAGTGAAATCCCACCAAAAACATCCTGTGAAAAACTAGCCAATTCTCGCTGAAGCTGCTTGTTTATCTCTAAAAAGTAATGAAATCTAGACAAAGTCGTGCTGAGTCTAATGATTCTTACTGCTATTTCCTTACTATTATAGTTAATGCTATATGACTGGCCGTTGACTTGTACTCACTAACGTTTAAAGAATGATCAATGGCCAGTCATATAGCATTAACTATAATAGTAAAGAAATCGCAGTAAGAATCTTTAGACTCAGCACGACTTTGTCTAGATTTCATTACTTTTTAGAGATAAACAAGCAGCTTCAGCGAGAATTGGCTAGTTTTTCACAGGATGTTTTTGGTGGGATTTCACTTCTTTTTGTAGAAACAATAGACGTGTCACAATTAGCCGCGTATTGTAAACGAGATGCTGGGCCATGGCTCATTAACCACACTTGTTTAAAGATGTACAATTTCATATTCGGAAGGATGACTGCGTGTCGGATAATTTGGGACAATCTTATGTTACGCTCCTCGAAAACTAATATTTGCATTAGGTCGCAAAGAACATCTGCGTTAGAAAGCTGTTACTTTGGATATAGTCGATGTGGTACTCTATATAATGTCGGTAATTCGTCTTGTCATTGGACACTCGAATAGACTTTTAGAATATTCACTATTGATCTTAAACAGATTCGATAGATAGTATTTACTATTTTTTTTAGCTTAAATAACTGTTATTTTTTATACATGATAAATGTAATAGCGTAACAAGAAAATCTTGCATTTAAACAGAAGTTTTATTTTACGACAACATAATGAAAAATATCTGAAACCTCTAAAGCGTTGTATGTTCTTTTCATCAGCTAAAGCTATTTAATCTCTACACATTGGTTCTAACTCTTTATGGCGCCAGTATACAGAGGTTTCATATAAACTACCCACGATTAGATATTGACTTTTCAGAAATTCAATACTCCAGAAAATAAATTTTAATTTGACTTATGATTCTATAATGGCATATAAAGTCTGATTTCGACCAGCTTAAGCCTTTTTAATCCTCAAAAAAAATGCTTGGGCCATACAGCATACTTTCATTAACACTATTTTTTAGACAACGACCCGGATACTTACTCAAGCAGGATGCAAACTATGAAAAAGGTGTACGTACTCACCCTTGCTTTTTCTCACCGACGTTATTCGCCGAATTGGCACCGACTTTTCATCTGTACCGATAAATCCGTAGCACCTTTAGATATTTTGATGTGTAGTGAGACCCGGTTGTTGGATATAATATGGTCTAAAACTAGTGTGTCAAAATTCCGCAGAAAGTCTTTAAACACACATTTCTCGAGTTACTATCACTTCCTGCTAATTAACTTATGCAGCCGGTTTGTTCACACGTAGCATATAGGCGACATTTGCCTTGCACAGGTAAGGCCGGTGTGTATCAAATATGTATTGATGATTATAGTGAAGCGGACCAGACGTGAACTCGCGTGGCCTGTTCCGCTCAGCCCATGTTCTCCTTTGAATGTCCTGATGATTTGTAGTCTTATATAAGGGCAGTAATTACTAATTATATGTTTATTTATGGTATTTCATTTTGCTATTGAGATGTAGGTTTGTAGTATTTTAAACGCACATACGTTTTTGTATCGTATATGGTTGTTTTCGAATGTTTCGGGTGGAAGTACCCAAGTTTTTGTCTGGACCACACTGTATTCAGTAGAGAGTGATGTTCGACTGGAAGTGGTTTTTTTAATGGATATACTGCATCGGCTTTATTACACACTATTTTGTTAGATAATAAAACTATCTTAACACAGTTTTTTGTCGATTTTTCCAGCCTGATCTAGATCACGAAGTATACAGGATGTGTCTCTAAAAATGGAGAGATAAGATAAATTTGACTCAAAGAGCAGATTTTTCGAGGCAACCGATGCATTTTGGGTATAAAGTTCTTTTATTGGGGAATTGTTTAAGGATACACGAGGGATGAGACAATTTATAATATTTTGCACCTTTTAATTTTGTGTTGATTGATATGTAGTATTGTTTGTTTATTAGGTAAAGTATAATTGTATCTGACAGTCTAAATTTTTGCATATATTATAAAAATCTTATATATATTTATGGTGGACCGTGCGTTCTCCGAAATCTTAGCCCATACGAAGGTGATATTGCTTTCTGGCCTTGTACTAGGTATGGATATGGTTCTTACTTTTTTCATGTCAGCAGGAACACACTACAACAAACCATCAATTCTCCGATGGACTAGTCCAGGTAGCTCGCAGTATCTCGTAATCTTTCTAAATGGAATCTAAGGAACGAACCTAAAGTTATTTTAGAAATATATTTGACGCAACAACACGCTTCGCATATGGTATCAATAAAAATTGTAATACTCCTTAGTATGGATTCTGTAGCAAAAGTACTGATACGTTTTTCATGTTAGAATTTTAATCTTTGTTTTTATGTTTTATCACTATTGAGAAAACATGTTTCTGATAATGTTTTGGTGTTTATGGTATTTTCCTTGTATGTTATTTGTTGTTACGCTTAGGAGTGACGTCTCGTTTCTTTTAAAAAAGTTTTATGCGTTTAGTTTTTTGGTTCGTCATTATATTTTTGAAGTGTCAAAAATCTACTTGAAGTATGCATTGTAGTAAAAACGAGCTTAAAAGTATTGATTAGATTTACTTTAGATACGCATAGTTGAAGCCTATCTAAGTTATGCTGTTTTCTGAATAACGTTTGTAAAAAGACGTATCATGCAAGATTGGTGCCTTTTGTAATACGATTAGAAGTAAATGCCATTGTAAAAATTTTGAATGAAATTTAAAAAGATCTTAAATTTTATATTGGTTTCAGTTTAAGCAATTTGTAATAATCCGTTTTCAATCATGAATTTTCATTTTATAAATTTGAGCCTAAGCAGATCGCAGTAATAACGAATTTGAGCACATGTCGGCACTGGTTTGAACACGTCTCAGGATTTGAGTCTTCCTAGTTGAAAGTGTAGGTTGCGCAGTTTACGTTTACAAAATAAATATCCACCA
>NWSH02000162.1:5966710-6003778 GCA_002382865.2 Heliothis virescens | reverse complement strand
CAGTAAGAATCTTTAGACTCAGCACGACTTTGTCTAGATTTCATTACTTTTTAGAGATAAACAAGCAGCTTCAGCGAGAATTGGCTAGTTTTTCACAGGATGTTTTTGGTGGGATATTTATTTTTGTAAACGTAACTGGCAACCCTACCTTTCAATCTAGGAGACTCAAATCCTGAGACGTGTTCAACCAGTGCACGACATGTGCTCAAATTTCGTATTTACTGCGATCTGCTTAGGCTCAAATTTTATAAAATAAAATCATATTGGAAACGGGATTATTTGACAAAGTGCTAAACTGAAACCAATATAAAATTTAAGATCTTTAAATTTCATCAAAATTTTTTACAATGGCATTTACTTCTAATCGTATTACAAAAGCACCAATCTTGCATGATTACGTCTTTTAAAACGTTATTCAGAAACAGCAATAACTTAGATAGGTTCAATATGCGTATCTAAAGTAAACTAATCAATACTTTTAAGCTCGTTTTTACTACAATGCATACTTCAAGTAGATTTTTTGACACTTCAAAAATATTAATGACGAGCCAAAAAACTAAACGCAATAAAACTTTTTTAAAAGAAACGAGACGTCACTCTATAGCGTAACAACAAATAACATAACAAGAAAATACATAAACAACCAAACATTATCAGAAACATGTTTTCTCAATAGTTATAAACATAAACAAGATAAATTCTAACATGAAAAACGTATCATACTTTTGCTACGAATCCATACTAAGATATACAATTTTTATGATACATAATGCCAACTTTTTGTTCGTCAAATTTTTCGAAAAAACTTTTGGGTTCGTTCTTAGATTCCATTAGAAAAGTTTACGAGATACTGCGGGGCTACCTGGACTGTTCGGAATTGATGTTATGTTTCTTGTGAAAAGTAGAAATTATACCTAGTACAAGGCCGAAAGCAATCACTTGGATGGGCTAAGTATTTCGAAACACGTCCACAAATATATATTTTTATAATTTGTAATTTACTGTCAGTACATTATCTTTACTATACAAAATCAATATCAATCAACACAAAACAGTCAATTATAATGTCTCATTTCGTTCCTTAAACAATTCCCCAATAAAAGAACTTTATCCCAAAATGCATCGGTCCTCGGAAAAATTGTCTTTGAGTGAAATTTTGTTATCTCTCCATTTTAAAGACCATCCTGTATACTTCGTGATCTAGATAGGTGAAAATCGACAAAAACTGTGTTAATGTAGTTTTAGTATCAAAAAAAGTTTAATAAGACGATCATATCCATTAAAACCAGCTTCCAATCGAACATCACTCTCTTAATGAATAAGGGCCACAAAATTTGGTCCTTCCACCCCGAAACATCAAAAACCATTACGACAAAACTGCGTAAAACTCAAACCTACATCTAATTAGCAAAATGAATACCCTAAATAAACATATAATTAGTATTACTGATACCTTAAAGTTTACAACATCGGCATTCAAAGGAGAATGGCCGAGCGACAGGTGCGACTTGTCACGTCTGGTCCGTTCACTAAGATCATACGATATTTGAACACCCGGCTTTACCTGCTCAAAGCTAATGTACCTATATGCACGTGTGGTGAAACGAGTGCATGTAATTGAAGGGAAGTGTTAATGAAAATGTTTTTAAACTTTCGCGATTTGTACACATGTTTTAGACAACAACCCGGGTCTCACTCGCGATCAAACTATTAAAGGTGTACGATATCGGTACGAAAGGTCGGTGCAATTCGGCGGAAACGTCGGGAGAAAAGAGGTATCGTACACCTTTAATAGTTTGATCGCGAGTAAGACCCGGGTTGTTGTCTAAAATAAGTGTTAATGAAAGTTGTACTTATGGCCCGTTTTTTAGATTAAAAGTTCTTAGCTGTCTGACAGATAATGCCAAAAATCATAGTCAAAATTAAAATTATTTCTATGGAATTCTGAAAATCAGATATCTATCTGGGATTTTATCTGAAACCTCTGTAACTGGCAATAAAAGTTTTGACCAATTGTGAGAGAAAATAGTTTAGCGATGAAAGACATACACGCTTAAGGTTTCAGATATTTTCATTAGGTAAAATAAAATTAATTCTGTTTAAATGCAGATTTTCTTGTTCGCTACATTTATCATGTATTAAAAATACAGGTTTTAAGTAAAAAAAAAAATACATCGATCTTATATAGTGAATATCCTAAAAGGCATTCATTCAATGCAGACGAATTCCCATTAAAGAGTCCCACACTATCAAGAACACTTTAATAAAGCGAGTTCTGCCGACCCTTGCAAGTAAGTTTCGAGGGGTAAAAGTCCCAATACCCGTCCGCGTCATTTCCGAATAAAATTGTACATCTTTGTAACAGTTGTAATGAGCTAGCCCACTCGTTACATCGCCGCTTTGTGCGTCTATTTCCGTTTTATGCCCTTTGAGAAAGATTTTTTTTGTCTTAAAATAGCCCTGGGAGTATTAATGTAAGATAAGACTTTTTTGCAAATAAATGTGTTGGATTCTTTAAAGGTTGAAATGATTATTGAGATGTGTGTGTATTCGCTCTAAATCACATGAGTACACTATTATAAAATAAGAAGTACGCTATTATAAAATAAGAAGCCCAAAAAAGCTCTTCATTCTCAACAATTTCACCTTTATACAGGCATTTAAACGGCTCGTCTTAACTCAACTTTTATGCCTCAATAACAATTTCATAACGATGACAAAAAAGGGAATAAACGACGTAAATATTTACCTAAGAAAATCGATATTTACTGAAGTACTCCGGCCCTCTTTAAATCACCCTAGAAGATAGGAGGGGGAGGGGTGTTATTGGCGTAAATGATTTCCGTCTTACCGTCGACGATTGAGACGTGTCTGCTGAATACTGCCGTCGAATATATTCACGCCACTTTACGAAAGGGAACGAAAGGATAGGTATTATTTTAGGGTACGAAAGGAAACCCTATTAGAGAAGGCCTTTTTGTCAATCGGTATCAAGGGCAGATAAATCGATTGACATGAAAAGACTTGGTTATGTAAAATAGTATCCCTTTTTCTTTTGATGATACGGTCTTTGTAGGGGTACAAATATTTGACGATCAAAGGACGAAATTACTTCTTGTAATTAAATCTAAACTTTATCAACAAATCAGGTTATAAATCATGACACAAAGACATGTCCGAACCTTTAATAATAGCTGGTTCTCTGTGCATAGAGTGCTAGTTGTTGAACAAAATGAAAAAAAGAAAGATGGCCGCCGTCAGTCAATCACCGGCCAGAAAAGTGACGCGACGTAAATCCAGCGGCCAATAATTGGCGTCCACGTTCCTCGCTCCATTGCATACTCTACTGTATAGAAGAACAAGCGATTTTATTTTTGCTTTTTATCTTGTAGGGATGCGTTTCTTTGATATCGATACCTATGCATTCGTTTTCTGTTGTCCTACTACGGCTTTGTCCATTTTCGGTTTATCGATATAACTTTGACTGTGGATTTGTTTCTTTATTTGTGAGCAAGATAAAACAACAGTCAACAGGTTTCAAATAAAAGAATAGATTTGACTACAGCCAATATTAAAGCCACAAAACTCCAATATAGATTAATGAATACGATATCCGTTAGTAAACAACTATTGTCGATATCGAGACCTGATTTATATCGCTATTAGTCCCTAAACGAACAACATATTGATTCCGCCCATTTAGCCGAATCAGTGGTTTAATTATTAGCGACAATCAATAGTAATTTAATTAACTGGGATTACTCTCACACTAGTAAACTACAGTTGAGCTGAGCGTAGAATCAACACCTGAGGTAAACAAAAAACCCTCCAACAAAGGGTAGTGANAGTGTTAATGAAAGTTGTACTTATGGCCCGTTTTTTAGATTAAAAGTTCTTAGCTGTCTGACAGATAATGCCAAAAATCATAGTCAAAATTAAAATTATTTCTATGGAATTCTGAAAATCAGATATCTATCTGGGATTTTATCTGAAACCTCTGTAACTGGCAATAAAAGTTTTGACCAATTGTGAGAGAAAATAGTTTAGCGATGAAAGACATACACGCTTAAGGTTTCAGATATTTTCATTAGGTAAAATAAAATTAATTCTGTTTAAATGCAGATTTTCTTGTTCGCTACATTTATCATGTATTAAAAATACAGGTTTTAAGTAAAAAAAAAAATACATCGATCTTATATAGTGAATATCCTAAAAGGCATTCATTCAATGCAGACGAATTCCCATTAAAGAGTCCCACACTATCAAGAACACTTTAATAAAGCGAGTTCTGCCGACCCTTGCAAGTAAGTTTCGAGGGGTAAAAGTCCCAATACCCGTCCGCGTCATTTCCGAATAAAATTGTACATCTTTGTAACAGTTGTAATGAGCTAGCCCACTCGTTACATCGCCGCTTTGTGCGTCTATTTCCGTTTTATGCCCTTTGAGAAAGATTTTTTTTGTCTTAAAATAGCCCTGGGAGTATTAATGTAAGATAAGACTTTTTTGCAAATAAATGTGTTGGATTCTTTAAAGGTTGAAATGATTATTGAGATGTGTGTGTATTCGCTCTAAATCACATGAGTACACTATTATAAAATAAGAAGTACGCTATTATAAAATAAGAAGCCCAAAAAAGCTCTTCATTCTCAACAATTTCACCTTTATACAGGCATTTAAACGGCTCGTCTTAACTCAACTTTTATGCCTCAATAACAATTTCATAACGATGACAAAAAAGGGAATAAACGACGTAAATATTTACCTAAGAAAATCGATATTTACTGAAGTACTCCGGCCCTCTTTAAATCACCCTAGAAGATAGGAGGGGGAGGGGTGTTATTGGCGTAAATGATTTCCGTCTTACCGTCGACGATTGAGACGTGTCTGCTGAATACTGCCGTCGAATATATTCACGCCACTTTACGAAAGGGAACGAAAGGATAGGTATTATTTTAGGGTACGAAAGGAAACCCTATTAGAGAAGGCCTTTTTGTCAATCGGTATCAAGGGCAGATAAATCGATTGACATGAAAAGACTTGGTTATGTAAAATAGTATCCCTTTTTCTTTTGATGATACGGTCTTTGTAGGGGTACAAATATTTGACGATCAAAGGACGAAATTACTTCTTGTAATTAAATCTAAACTTTATCAACAAATCAGGTTATAAATCATGACACAAAGACATGTCCGAACCTTTAATAATAGCTGGTTCTCTGTGCATAGAGTGCTAGTTGTTGAACAAAATGAAAAAAAGAAAGATGGCCGCCGTCAGTCAATCACCGGCCAGAAAAGTGACGCGACGTAAATCCAGCGGCCAATAATTGGCGTCCACGTTCCTCGCTCCATTGCATACTCTACTGTATAGAAGAACAAGCGATTTTATTTTTGCTTTTTATCTTGTAGGGATGCGTTTCTTTGATATCGATACCTATGCATTCGTTTTCTGTTGTCCTACTACGGCTTTGTCCATTTTCGGTTTATCGATATAACTTTGACTGTGGATTTGTTTCTTTATTTGTGAGCAAGATAAAACAACAGTCAACAGGTTTCAAATAAAAGAATAGATTTGACTACAGCCAATATTAAAGCCACAAAACTCCAATATAGATTAATGAATACGATATCCGTTAGTAAACAACTATTGTCGATATCGAGACCTGATTTATATCGCTATTAGTCCCTAAACGAACAACATATTGATTCCGCCCATTTAGCCGAATCAGTGGTTTAATTATTAGCGACAATCAATAGTAATTTAATTAACTGGGATTACTCTCACACTAGTAAACTACAGTTGAGCTGAGCGTAGAATCAACACCTGAGGTAAACAAAAAACCCTCCAACAAAGGGTAGTGAAATGCAATTTCCACATAGGGCACGCCCATGAGCGACTGAACCTGACTCCTAACTGGTGATAGGCTTTTACAGTTTTCAGGTCAAAGCTTTGAATGTTTTTGAAGACGAAAATATAGTACACGTGAAATGGCATTTTCCAACTTTCGGAATTAAGCCGTCGAAAATTCTGTTAGACCTTTTGATGTTTCGTTCATTTTTGCATTTTACTGCAACTTGAGTCCGAATTTGTGTTTTTTTCTTCGATTGAATGAGTCGTTATTTAAAAGAGCTCCTAAATTCTTTTGTGAAGGATTCGTAAAAACTTCGTATCTTTCTAGGCCATCAAACAAATCTTTCCTGTTTATGTAACAAAGAACTCTTTATGTTGTTGTTTGTAGGGGTATTTTAACAATGTTTTGTATTCCTTTTCGAGTTTGATGTATTGAATAATGTTTGTAAAAAACTTGATACTCACTCGAGTTTGAACTCACGACATCACAATAACTCGTTACTGAATGTTTCCCCTCATTTCATGGTTAGTTAATGCACTATCAAGTTTTTTTTTTATTTGTATGCGACCACGTTTTGATGCAACGAATACTCAAGTAGCTTTAACATCTCCTACAGATAAGAAAACCTGAAAGATATTACGATATAAAGAACATAATATCGCATTGTTAACAATACTGCTGTGTAAGCGTGGTATGGCATATGACACCTAACAGCTTAGGGTGCAAAAATCCAGCATAATTTCAACTCCCAGCCCCTCTCGTGTATAATAAACAAAAGAGAAAAAACACTTAGCTATCAAAGCTCAGGGGTCTAAATAAATTGGTCGCACTTGTGGCTAATAATGTAAACACGTGCTAGCCACGTGTGTGACACTGATTGGAGATAATGTAAAAAGGGAAGCAGAAGTCCGAATTAGTGGTTTACAGAATTGTCCGGTTTTTGTGTTTACTGCGACATCTGACGAGTTTTATTAACGTTACTGATTTAGTCTTAGCGAAATTTTGTGGCGGGTAGCAAATAGGCAGTAGATCAGAGATTTTTAATACATATGTTTTCAGTTTAAGATAAACTGAAATATTCTTTTGAGGTCTTAATTTTTTTTGTATTTGTGAATCATATAATATTTCTACTTACAATTATTTTCAGACGTACATTTCGAATGGTGAAATTAATCCGATTTTCGTTTCTTATACTAGATAGGTTTGAAAGTGTTTATAGGTATACCAAGCAATGGCATAGACTGCTAGCGCCACATCTATAGCCGATTCTAAATTTAAATTAAAAATAGTAGCCACAAAATAGGTCAAGGTTTTTACCTCGAGCTACGTAATAAAAGGTAAAGATATTTCCACAGTTGTTTTGTTAGATATTTTCGGGTATATTATTTTGGTGAACTCTGTTTTTTGCGGTTGGGTTACGAAACAATTTAACTTTTCACGGCATCCTATCTCGAAATCATTGGCTGGTCCCTACCTTCGGTCCCCGTCCTTGTTCTAAATTGATATTATTTTTTAAATAGGTCGAATGTTTAAGGGAAAGGGCCATTTTTTCAGCAAAAAGTATTCTTACCAATGCTACAAAAATAGGACTGGACCTTTCTTTATACTAATATATGAATGATATAGAAAAAAATGTGGGCATAAGGACTAGATGGAATTTGATATTTTTTAACACAATCCTACTTGTATTCAAATGCACAATTTTATAAATGGCTGATAGAATACGGCTTGTATTTAAAGATTAATAAGCATTAAAAGGAATGGTTTATTAAATCACCAACAATACGTAATTCTCACTAAAATATACATATTAAATCAAGAATAAAAGATCTTAGGAAATTGCTAGCAAAAACATGATTAATACCTAATAAACAAACTTAAAGAAAACAATAAATTCAATTGTTCTTATTAATTTAAGAACTTAGATGGAATCACAGTATGAAAACTCATTTCCCAAAATGAAATGCAAAGCAATATTTAATATCATTGACTTCGTAAGACTTCCCGGGATTCTTAATAATATTTCAATTAAAGAAAAGGCGAGGTTATTCCGAAAATATTATCTTGATTACTATAATCTTAGGATTAAAGTAGAATTGGATTTTAGAGCCCGAATCTCAGTCCGATCTTAGTCCGATCGGTATCAAGTCTGTGTTGGTTTAGAAACTAAGCTATAAAAATATAGGATTATAGTAATCCCTAAACAGTTCACAAACAAAATAAAGTTACGTCTCCATTTAGTACGTAAAACCTAACAACGGTTTATCAACCAATATCAATGTATGTATATGTCGGTTATATCAATGTTAATAGGCATACAAAATAAGCCCAAAAGAGTCGTAACTCATTCCTATAATTTTCATATAAAATCAACATATACTATGGCATCACATTTCAACTGCACTTAGTACAGTTATATACGACTATCCATATACCCACTAATATTCCATCTGATAAAAACGTTGTCACCCTCAACAGCGGAGCCTAATAAAAACATTTGAATATTATCAGAGAAACAGAACTAATTAATGAAACACCCAAGTTAGCTAGCCAAATACAAGTACTAAACTAGATAGTACCCCTCCAGGGTGAAATAAACTGAAGGGTAAAGAAAGCAAGCTAAAACAACGAAAGTCCCAGTACAAAAATACATAGTATTTAACCAAAAGACCTCAGGTTCTTTGCCCAAACAATAGACGATTCTCCGGAGAGTAAAAGGCCACAATATTTGCACACACATAGCTAGTATTTGCTTTACTACGATTCCCCTGCTTCGTCTGCGGTTAATCGGAGGGTACTGCGAAAATAAACTTGTTCAGACTTTAATTTTCATTACGGGTGTTAGTCGTTTTGTGGCACTTTATTCTTTTCGTTAGTCGTTTTGTGGAACTACTTTTCGTACCCATAAAAAAAGTAGCCTACATGTTATTCTGATATTTAAGCTATATTACTGCTAAGTTTTATTAAGATACGTTCAGTAGTTTTTACCTGAAAGAGTAACAAAAACGCATACATACATCCTCACAAACATTCGTATGTATAACATTAGTAGTAGGATCTCTAAACAGTCGATCGAAATATAGGTAATAAGGTTTTGTTCACAATTTTTTTTTAACTTATGTTAATTTTTTTGATCGGTACATTAAATCATTGGATGTAAGCTCGGTTGAATCGATAAATATGTATATTATCGTTGTGAAAATGGGTCGTATTTGCACATGAATGCTGTCATAAGTTATGCACATTTAAGCAGGTTTTATGTCGCTAGCTCTTGCTGAAGTGGCCCAAATATTTCGTACCAACCAGTTACAATTATTTTTGACTAGGTTCTGCCAGCGGTTTCACCCGTTTCCCAAAGGAACTACTTCGAGAAAGAGGATAAAAAGTAACTTAAATGTTATTCTAGTGTATTAGCTATGTTTCAGCTAAGTTTCCTCAAAATACATCCAGTAATTTTTGCATAAACGAGGAACAATCATCTAACCATAAATATACATACAAACTGAAACATGTGTAATATTTGTAATATATAAAAGAAATAACGTATCAATATTTTCAGGCAAACCTAAATTGACATGAAAAATGATGTAGTATAATTTTTTTCGACGATAGCTCATCAATTTTTAATACCGCCCATATTGTTGGTAGCATCTGGTTAGACTTAACGCTAAGAGTGCAAAAAACCTGAATAGATTATAGTGTTTAAAAGTATTAGTATGATGCAGGGACTGTAATTAGATAATACCGTATATCCATTTATTTGGATAGAAAAGAAAATCGTCCTGAATAAATATGTACGCATATCGGCCCTAAGACGAGTGTTTTATGACTAAATTTTCTGTAATCTCATCTGTACTAATATCATAAAGCTGAAGAGTTTGTTTGTTTGAACGCGCTAATCTCAGGAACTACTAGTCCGATTTGAAAAATTCTTACAGTGTTAGACAGCCCATTTATCGAGGAAGGCTATAGGCTAGGCTTTTTACCCGGGTGCTTCAGTACTTCCCACGGGAAAGCGGGTGAAACCGCTGACAGAAGCTAGTATCCTATAAAGAGGGCACTTTATAAAAGTTCTGCTTATCTTATAAAAATTCTACGTAAAATTCTGGGAATAAACCAGCCCAAAAAACTGTTTCTATCTTTGCTTAGTAACATCTGTGCTTTCCACCAAAGAAAAAAATCAACTACCCCATATTAATTACGAAATTTTACAAACCGAAAAACACTGTAATGACAAGGTATCTAAAAAAAGCTTGCTTCCACACCCTTAATTAAAAGAAAATTGGTCTCTGTCAACTTTGTGGATACTTTAATTACTAGTTTCATTTTTGTTTTCAAAACAACGGATTTAAATAAGTAAGTAGACGACATATTCTTGGGTAATCTTTGTCATCTTCATGTCTATTAATAATAAATCTGTATGTGTGAATGTTTCAAGTGACATTTCATAAACCGATTTGGATAAAACTATGATATATAGATAGAATACAATGTAGGGTTCAACAGGGAGTTACTACCAGGTGTATAAAGGCCGGCTTCGCATTCTTAATAGACGAGTTAAAATACAACTTATTAATATGGGAATTAAGTTGAATTTCAATAGAAACAGCAAATTCCTTTTGAGGCTAGTATGGGAAACAGTTATAGAAGTTGCCATCTTTAACTTCAGAAGTTACCTCATGCAATAAAGAGAAAAAGAACCCACTCTACTTGCCCTACCGTCACCAAAAACTCCAAACATCTTAGCAAAGAATACTCAATACAGAAAGATTAACCATTTTTGCAAAAACAAAAATATGAAAAACGAAATCCCCAAAAAAAATTACGCTAACACTCAAATTCCGGCAAAAGGCATCGCCTATTACCGTCCGAAATATATACATAAAAAATAAGTATAAATACGTCTAAATTGGGCACGTAATCCAAACAAGTTTAGGCCCAAGTCCGGACAGGGGCGGACGGGACGAACGGACAGACATCGTTACAACACGGAAGGGTGCTACGGTGTTCAACGAATTTAATATATATATCCTCATACTAAATACGTGACATTAAACTTTTGCTAGATATGACATGAGTTGTTGGTTTGTGAAGTGCGTTTTATGTTGAGGTATTAGGTATAGTTATAAAAATTTTATGTTAAGATTTTTACTAAAAAAAATCTGCTCGTTGATAGTCTATTAGGGTACTAAATAAATTAATTCTATGTCTTATTATCAGTTTTGTCGTTATTTGAATGCAACTGTGTTTGTCAAGTCCCAAAATGAATGTCACAAAAAATGTGTAGGTACTTCATTTTATTTTATAAAGTCAAAAATATGTGTACGCCCTTAAAAGCTCAATCTATTACATGAAATATGTAATTAAGGTTAATATCGTATTATTATGATGCGTTAATATACATGGAACATTATCGTTGATACTTATCTTACAATATTTAACCGTCTATGCTTCCTGTTAAAATTATCTTTCTTTTGTTTTACATATGTGGTACACATATTTATTACACACAAGAAATTGCGTACTAATTTAGCGAACTATGGTTCGTATAAAGATGACATTAAGCAAATATTTAACTTGTATCTATTGTTTGTCCCTTCCAGTATATTAATATCAACGATCATAAGAGATTATAGGGGCGAGACTGGGCAGATATTTCAAAATAAATTCCATAGAGAGAGAGAGGCCTGTATTGACATCCCCTCGGACAATTTAAATTATATTTTTACCGTACCACGCTTAGTAATTTTATTTCGGAAAGGCTAGCAACAGTGCGTAATTTGGGGTTTTTGAATGGCAATGGTTTATCAATATCTTACAGAAATACTGGCTAACAGATAAATTTATGTTAAGTTTTTTTTATCTCCTTACAAACGACGTTGNCAGCCCATTTATCGAGGAAGGCTATAGGCTAGGCTTTTTACCCGGGTGCTTCAGTACTTCCCACGGGAAAGCGGGTGAAACCGCTGACAGAAGCTAGTATCCTATAAAGAGGGCACTTTATAAAAGTTCTGCTTATCTTATAAAAATTCTACGTAAAATTCTGGGAATAAACCAGCCCAAAAAACTGTTTCTATCTTTGCTTAGTAACATCTGTGCTTTCCACCAAAGAAAAAAATCAACTACCCCATATTAATTACGAAATTTTACAAACCGAAAAACACTGTAATGACAAGGTATCTAAAAAAAGCTTGCTTCCACACCCTTAATTAAAAGAAAATTGGTCTCTGTCAACTTTGTGGATACTTTAATTACTAGTTTCATTTTTGTTTTCAAAACAACGGATTTAAATAAGTAAGTAGACGACATATTCTTGGGTAATCTTTGTCATCTTCATGTCTATTAATAATAAATCTGTATGTGTGAATGTTTCAAGTGACATTTCATAAACCGATTTGGATAAAACTATGATATATAGATAGAATACAATGTAGGGTTCAACAGGGAGTTACTACCAGGTGTATAAAGGCCGGCTTCGCATTCTTAATAGACGAGTTAAAATACAACTTATTAATATGGGAATTAAGTTGAATTTCAATAGAAACAGCAAATTCCTTTTGAGGCTAGTATGGGAAACAGTTATAGAAGTTGCCATCTTTAACTTCAGAAGTTACCTCATGCAATAAAGAGAAAAAGAACCCACTCTACTTGCCCTACCGTCACCAAAAACTCCAAACATCTTAGCAAAGAATACTCAATACAGAAAGATTAACCATTTTTGCAAAAACAAAAATATGAAAAACGAAATCCCCAAAAAAAATTACGCTAACACTCAAATTCCGGCAAAAGGCATCGCCTATTACCGTCCGAAATATATACATAAAAAATAAGTATAAATACGTCTAAATTGGGCACGTAATCCAAACAAGTTTAGGCCCAAGTCCGGACAGGGGCGGACGGGACGAACGGACAGACATCGTTACAACACGGAAGGGTGCTACGGTGTTCAACGAATTTAATATATATATCCTCATACTAAATACGTGACATTAAACTTTTGCTAGATATGACATGAGTTGTTGGTTTGTGAAGTGCGTTTTATGTTGAGGTATTAGGTATAGTTATAAAAATTTTATGTTAAGATTTTTACTAAAAAAAATCTGCTCGTTGATAGTCTATTAGGGTACTAAATAAATTAATTCTATGTCTTATTATCAGTTTTGTCGTTATTTGAATGCAACTGTGTTTGTCAAGTCCCAAAATGAATGTCACAAAAAATGTGTAGGTACTTCATTTTATTTTATAAAGTCAAAAATATGTGTACGCCCTTAAAAGCTCAATCTATTACATGAAATATGTAATTAAGGTTAATATCGTATTATTATGATGCGTTAATATACATGGAACATTATCGTTGATACTTATCTTACAATATTTAACCGTCTATGCTTCCTGTTAAAATTATCTTTCTTTTGTTTTACATATGTGGTACACATATTTATTACACACAAGAAATTGCGTACTAATTTAGCGAACTATGGTTCGTATAAAGATGACATTAAGCAAATATTTAACTTGTATCTATTGTTTGTCCCTTCCAGTATATTAATATCAACGATCATAAGAGATTATAGGGGCGAGACTGGGCAGATATTTCAAAATAAATTCCATAGAGAGAGAGAGGCCTGTATTGACATCCCCTCGGACAATTTAAATTATATTTTTACCGTACCACGCTTAGTAATTTTATTTCGGAAAGGCTAGCAACAGTGCGTAATTTGGGGTTTTTGAATGGCAATGGTTTATCAATATCTTACAGAAATACTGGCTAACAGATAAATTTATGTTAAGTTTTTTTTATCTCCTTACAAACGACGTTGTGGGCAGAATAGAATCAGATAGTTTCCTGCTCGTCACGTATCACTCTCATTTAAAAAATCCTCAAAAATTAAACACCTATAGACGCCAGCACATCAACCTACTACAAACTGTCAAATGTCTATAGTAAGTTGAATATTTATGTTCAAATGGTATTTGACAGATTCGGGTACGGCCGGCGACAAATACATTTCAGCCGATACCAATAACCCTGTAATAAATTAAACTTATTTGAAATCATGCGCAGTATGCTAATTCTCTTTGACAAAGTACAACAAGACCAAAATCAAAGTATTTATGCTAAGTTAACGCATAATCCTGCGTCTCTTGGTATATTGAGAGTACATCTGTGAGTCTTTGAGAGCCCCGCCCAACATGCCAGGCGAGGTGATTTTGTCTTTGACAAATATTGGCCCAACCTTATATTGGTAATATCGAAGGTTTAGCGTTTTATTGGAATTCGGGCGAATATTGAATTTTGATGTTTCTGTAAAGATTGGTATCTACTCGTGAAAATGTTGGGTTATTCTATTATCATCGTGAGTTTTGGTAAGTACCTATACAATATTCTTCGGTGTAACTGACTGCTACTTCAAGTAAGTAATTGAAAAGTCCTATTTAGAGCTCCTGCATACTACAAACTAAACTGTCGGCCGATAGTTGATTTGATAATCAGCTTACGCCAATTTCAAAGGTTAATTGTGGATCCAACCAAACTTTTATCTGTCTGATTAACTTGCTACTTTATTGTCTGATAACTGTCTGATCGTTATAATGAGCGCACCACCCATTTCCGTACTGATTTATAACCTCAAACTATTGGTCGGCTTAAAGTTTGCAATGTGCGGAGGCCCTTAAGAACTGCCTACACGTGTTGTGGAAGTAAGACCTACAAAAAAGAGACGAAAGTAAGTAGGTACTACAGGCATAATAAAGTACCGTTTTTCCTAATACCTATGTTATTTGTGCTCAGGTGCCATAGTTTCACCCACATACCTATACATATTATGTACATATGTATTGTCTTTCATTATTTAGAAATGTAATATTCTGATGGAAAATAATCCATACTCGACATAGATAATATTGTTTTTGTGGAAAAAATATCATGTTTTCACTTTCACGAGATGGATTGTTCTTTTTTGTATCAATTTTTAAGTGTGGCTGGAAAAATAATGGCGTTCGAACCGATTGTCAGCCACGGCGGCTGTTCTCATACAAGGAGATTAGCCAGATGCGCAGGACATATTATTATAGTGCACAAGCATTTTCGCGGATACAGAATATTTAACATTAGACAAAAAAATTGCATCATGAGTGGAAATTTAGCTAGAAGTTACCTTTTCATCTGGTAAGTATTGGCTCTTTTACTACTTAAGTATTGTTTCAGTTTCAGAATGATTTTTTTTGGTGTGATTTCAATATTTAAGACCTACACATTTACTCATAACTTCAGAAGAATATAGCTACATAATATGGATTATCAATTTTACAAATTCCAGTAAGTACTTGCCACAACACCAGTATAACATATCGGTAAAAAATAAAAAAAATATTTTTTTATCCAAAACAAGTAAGCATTTTGTTTTATTGTCAAAGAGTAGGCTCGGCTCATTCCGTTCAGAGGGGGGGTGGGGGGGCATATTATCACGTAACAAATTGGTTTCTGCTACCTTTGTTCAGCAGCCAGACCCTGAGACGAATGGTGGTACGGTTAGCAGGATAAATTTTGTGGTAGCAACGTTTGTAGTTTTTGACCGATTCCAAAAAAGGAGATTGTTCTCAATTCAACCGTATATCTTTTTTGGGAGTTATGGCGTGGGATTGGAGATGTTGGTGAATGTAGTTTATCTTAGATATTGGTAAATGGATATGTGGAGATATATCAATTTGATTTTCAAGATATTGTTGAAAAAACTGATAAGATTGACTTTTAATCTTAAACACTGTTTTTTTTACACTCAGTTTTATGAAAAGTAAGTTTAAGCCAACTTACGGGCCACGTAGCAATGTCACGAAAATTCTCCTTACCTGCAACAAAAACAAAAACATCATTAACAAAAACCCAAAAAAGCAAAATAGGTAATCCAAAACTTAACTTGCTGACGCTACATATCTAAAAACCTCGTCTACTTAACATGGAAGAGAAAAAGATTCTTTTGTGAGGAACACTTCGAGTGTAATACCTATTGAGACGCGAGTTCCAAGGGTAAATATACCTTTTTTGTGCACCGTACAATCTCACCGCGGTAATACTAGCGCTCGACTTTTTTTTAACGAGTGATTTTAAGATTGACACCGTTACTTTGATCAGAGGTAGTAAAAGTATTGTTTTTTTGTATTATTTTTAGGGTTCCGTACCCAAAGGGTAAAACGGGACCCTATTAAGACTTCTCTGTCCGACACCAGGCTGTATATCGTGAACCACGATAGCTATAGAGCTGTAATTTTACAGATACAATATGATTTATTTATGTTGCCGCTTTGATAAGGTATACTAAAAACGATAATAGAACGAGGATTTATGGGGTCACCCATACAACAAACGTGATCTTTGTACATACGTAACCTTCTGTCCAACTCGCACTTGGCCGGTTTTTTGGAAGGTATGTACAAGAGAATTGGTCAAATGTTTTTTGTTACCGCATAATGTTAATTTGGAGGCATCATCATGTTGTGTGGTCTTTAGTATTTATTAAAATTATTGTAGGTATGCTTTTATAGCAATTTATTCTCATGATAACTGAAATTTCAATGAAGATTAAAATACCTGTTAAATATTAACACAATGGCAATAAACCTCTTAAAAAGTTCGATATATTTATAAGCACTAATGATCGATTTCGTAAAGCAACACTAAAAAACCCTTCAAAAACAAACTACCCACGTTTACCTCTAACGTCTATTTAAGCATACCAAATAAGTACTCAGTGAATGCTTTGTTCTACCCTCAATTGGCAGCCATTCCACCGGGATCGGCTCTAGCAAATAAATCAGCCGTTCACTCGTTCATTCACTCATTCGTTCACGGATTACTTGGCCTGTGAACACTGACCTGTTACATAGTTTATTTTTAAATTAGTATTGAAGCTGATTTTGTTTTTAATTTGTTTTCGGTAAGAGTTAGTTTTGGTTTACATTGTTTTGTAACTAATGTAACATTAATGGAGGTGAGTATTTCATTGTATGCTCAGTGCAATTTTTACACGCGAATTGTGATTTGAAACAGTTTTTAACTGACTTAAAAAAAGGAGGCGGTTCTCAAGTCGACTGTTTCTTTTTTTGCTTTTTTTATGCATATTTTTAGTTCAAAAGAGCGAACTTATGCGTCATTACGATTCCAGAATCCTTTTGCCTTTTATTAAAATGTTTGTTTTATAACCATACGCAAACTTAAGTTATTAATACTTTAGTTCATCCAGTATAAACTGAGAGACGACTAATCGAATGTTTAAACATCGTAAGTTCAAATGACCGCACTTATCCCGGTCACTTTCATCGGAGCGTGCGGAATCATTCACCCGGTCACTCGTTCACAGCTCGTCCATTCGTTCATTCACTTTGATGTCGTTCAACGTTGCACGCACTTTTCGCTCGGTGCACACTGTTATGAGCATATTATGAAATTACTTTCGCGTTACAGGGTTAGTTTATAAATATAATCTAGTATATTTTTACATAAAATGTAGGTTAAAAAGGAGTTGTCGAGTTCTTTGAGTTAACTAAATTAGCTTTGTTTCCCGTTCATAAAAGTCGGGTTTGTAAATTCATATCTAGTACCTATTATGAAAAAGCCCTATATTTTAGAATGTTTATAGAAAAGTCCTAAGTAAGTCATAATAAACACAATCATTTGATCAAGAAGGCATGCCCAAACATTTATCTTGTCAAATTTTACCAATTGAACATTAACCTTCCACTATTGTGATAAGGTTGAAAATCTACTGAAGATATTTTACAGATAGTAGGATATTTTACAGATAGTACAGTAGGTTGATGTGCAAGAACAGACGAGATCAGAGCAGCATTTGTTTCGAAATCTGATGTATGAACTAATTTCAGGTACCTTATATATAAAGATATGACTTGTTGCTGCTATAATCGGTAATGTAATCATTATTATTAGCATTCCGTCCAATGTCACTGTATTTGCGTTAGTGACTCCTTGCTCATGATGGACTCAATTGCAGCACGGTCCAAGTTATAAGATTACGAATGTCTTGAAACAATCCCAAGTCTGAGCTTGTTTCATAGGTTCCAGGTAAAGTTCTAGATAGCTATCTGTTAGATACTGCCATAAAAACTTTTTAATTTTAACTACTTTTCAATGGCATCATTTGTCACCTAGCTAGATAGTCTAGAACTTGACCTAGAATATGTGAAACTGGTCGTTAGAACAGCAAAAGTTCTCTCACCAAGTTAAATATCGTCTAGTTTCTTTTGATTCAGGCAATATTAAAAAGAGGTAACTCCGGCTGTTACCCAGGCGCAGTGGTTAGAAAACTCTGGCACTAGGGCTTGTGAGTGTGATTAACGGCCGTTCCCAATAACCTAACTATCTCTGGATTTGCTTACTAGAGATAGAATTTTGACATTAGCCCCGTACAAGTAATGTCAGATTCCTATCTCTAGTAAGCAAATCCAGAGATAGACAGAATATCGAATTCCGCAGTAGACCTGCAGCTCACTCGATAAGAAGAAGAATGTAACCCTCAGTATGGACATATTTATTTTGGCAATAAGTAGTATAATATTGGACGCCATCTTGAAAATTCAAGAGTGCCTATTGATGTTATTTGTACCCTTCCCGCTGTCGCTTTTAGTTTATACCACAATTTCATAATACCAATTTAGACACGGGTGAAATCACAGGTTGACGTATGTCTTGCTCCTATAAATAATGTATTTTTAGTTCCTTCGCACGGTGTTAGCAACATTGCGTTACGAGGGCGTTTTGTTCATGTAAATGAAATTCAGTGGTAACGAAAATACTGACATTAGACAGACGATAAGAAGAATATTGTTTCTTAAGAGATGCTACTTTTCCCGTGGTTTTACTCACCTCTCTTAAGGATTAAGCCTGTTATCAAGACAAAATTGTATGTTCTATGACATATTAAATACATAGTCTATGTGTATACTCAGTCTTATCCATATACTTACATTTAATGAATATTTTATAGTTTTTAAATATATTCGCATTTATCTATACTAAGTTCTAATTTCATGCCAATATTCTTCAATTTCAAAATTAATGTTTTATCTAGACAGCTTAAATTATCTAGTCAAGCTTAAAAGTCTAAACCCTAAGATTTAACGTCAAAATACCTGACTTGTTTTACAATATTAAAATGCAGACTAAAATACTGCTACGCCATTTGAATTGCAAAGTTATAGGTATAAAGTTTCTTATTAAACATTCAAAAGTATTGATGTGATTATTCATGAATATTTAAGCTTTCATTTGTAATAAAGATTATGTATGATACATGACGAAGAGATGTCTGCTTACTTAAAAAGTGATTAAATAGAGTAATCATAAGATCCTCAACATTTTTAGTACTTAGTAGTTCTCTCGTGACGTGGGTGAAACCACGGGAAAACAACTAGTTTAAAATTAGATCTTCTATAAACTGCCATTATTTGTCGCAAAAGTGAACTCCAGAATATTTACAAAAAAACACCTGATAGGGAATCTCCTTCTTTTTAATCGACTTCAAAAAAAGGAGGAGGTTCTCAAGTCGACCGCTCTTTTTTTGTCTTTGTTACTCGATTTCTCGAAGACGCCTGGACCGATTTGAAAAAATCTTTCTTCATATTTCTTGCATTCGGGTCCCATTGTCACCAGGTCAGGATCTGATGGTGGAAGCCCTGAGAAATCGAAGGCAACTCTTGAAAATTGTAGGCAGGCATCAGGTGAATCTATAATGCCCGTGAAGATTTGTCTGATGATGAAGACGACGGAAAATCAAGGGAACTTCACATTGGTATATAGCAAGTGTTTTTGGGAAGTCGGTTGAAAAATACATGGTACCTAAACGTTTTTGTGTCAAAATAGTTTGCATGCTATAAGTACCCCATGAAGCGTCACCCCTTATTAGCCAGCCCTTTAAAAATTAATACTAAAGAGCATATAATTTGTGAGTACAACACAACGCAACTTCCTGTAGGGTGGTTAATTAGCCTAGTACTAAAATTAGCCTTATAAAGGAGGGTGCACAATTTAACAAAATATTTATTAAAAATGTATACTTAATATTACAAAGCTGAAGAGTTTGTATGAACGCGCTAATCTCAGGAACTACTGGTCTGATTTGAAAAATTCTTTCAGTGTTAGATAGCCCATTTATCGAGGAAGGCTATAGGCTACTTTTTATCCGGGTGCGCCGCGTAGTTCCCACGGGACGCGGGTGAAACCGCTGGCAAAAGTTAGTAAAATATAAAAATGCATAAACTTTTATGAATTTCATTTTTACTTTGTGTAGTACAAAGTTATTGATGCAAAATGTTTACTGAAAAGTGCAGAAAGTATTTTTGTATGTTATTCGACGAATTCGTTATTTATTTTTAACTTCTCGTGAAATTTCAATGCACTTTTGTGTCAGTTACAAAGGTTCTACAGATTTTTGTTATTTATTACTATTATTTATTGACATGATAATTCCTGAAATACCTTTGTTTAAGAAATATTACCTTTAAAAAAATTAATATAAAAGATATAGCAAGTAAAGCCGNGTACAAGTAATGTCAGATTCCTATCTCTAGTAAGCAAATCCAGAGATAGACAGAATATCGAATTCCGCAGTAGACCTGCAGCTCACTCGATAAGAAGAAGAATGTAACCCTCAGTATGGACATATTTATTTTGGCAATAAGTAGTATAATATTGGACGCCATCTTGAAAATTCAAGAGTGCCTATTGATGTTATTTGTACCCTTCCCGCTGTCGCTTTTAGTTTATACCACAATTTCATAATACCAATTTAGACACGGGTGAAATCACAGGTTGACGTATGTCTTGCTCCTATAAATAATGTATTTTTAGTTCCTTCGCACGGTGTTAGCAACATTGCGTTACGAGGGCGTTTTGTTCATGTAAATGAAATTCAGTGGTAACGAAAATACTGACATTAGACAGACGATAAGAAGAATATTGTTTCTTAAGAGATGCTACTTTTCCCGTGGTTTTACTCACCTCTCTTAAGGATTAAGCCTGTTATCAAGACAAAATTGTATGTTCTATGACATATTAAATACATAGTCTATGTGTATACTCAGTCTTATCCATATACTTACATTTAATGAATATTTTATAGTTTTTAAATATATTCGCATTTATCTATACTAAGTTCTAATTTCATGCCAATATTCTTCAATTTCAAAATTAATGTTTTATCTAGACAGCTTAAATTATCTAGTCAAGCTTAAAAGTCTAAACCCTAAGATTTAACGTCAAAATACCTGACTTGTTTTACAATATTAAAATGCAGACTAAAATACTGCTACGCCATTTGAATTGCAAAGTTATAGGTATAAAGTTTCTTATTAAACATTCAAAAGTATTGATGTGATTATTCATGAATATTTAAGCTTTCATTTGTAATAAAGATTATGTATGATACATGACGAAGAGATGTCTGCTTACTTAAAAAGTGATTAAATAGAGTAATCATAAGATCCTCAACATTTTTAGTACTTAGTAGTTCTCTCGTGACGTGGGTGAAACCACGGGAAAACAACTAGTTTAAAATTAGATCTTCTATAAACTGCCATTATTTGTCGCAAAAGTGAACTCCAGAATATTTACAAAAAAACACCTGATAGGGAATCTCCTTCTTTTTAATCGACTTCAAAAAAAGGAGGAGGTTCTCAAGTCGACCGCTCTTTTTTTGTCTTTGTTACTCGATTTCTCGAAGACGCCTGGACCGATTTGAAAAAATCTTTCTTCATATTTCTTGCATTCGGGTCCCATTGTCACCAGGTCAGGATCTGATGGTGGAAGCCCTGAGAAATCGAAGGCAACTCTTGAAAATTGTAGGCAGGCATCAGGTGAATCTATAATGCCCGTGAAGATTTGTCTGATGATGAAGACGACGGAAAATCAAGGGAACTTCACATTGGTATATAGCAAGTGTTTTTGGGAAGTCGGTTGAAAAATACATGGTACCTAAACGTTTTTGTGTCAAAATAGTTTGCATGCTATAAGTACCCCATGAAGCGTCACCCCTTATTAGCCAGCCCTTTAAAAATTAATACTAAAGAGCATATAATTTGTGAGTACAACACAACGCAACTTCCTGTAGGGTGGTTAATTAGCCTAGTACTAAAATTAGCCTTATAAAGGAGGGTGCACAATTTAACAAAATATTTATTAAAAATGTATACTTAATATTACAAAGCTGAAGAGTTTGTATGAACGCGCTAATCTCAGGAACTACTGGTCTGATTTGAAAAATTCTTTCAGTGTTAGATAGCCCATTTATCGAGGAAGGCTATAGGCTACTTTTTATCCGGGTGCGCCGCGTAGTTCCCACGGGACGCGGGTGAAACCGCTGGCAAAAGTTAGTAAAATATAAAAATGCATAAACTTTTATGAATTTCATTTTTACTTTGTGTAGTACAAAGTTATTGATGCAAAATGTTTACTGAAAAGTGCAGAAAGTATTTTTGTATGTTATTCGACGAATTCGTTATTTATTTTTAACTTCTCGTGAAATTTCAATGCACTTTTGTGTCAGTTACAAAGGTTCTACAGATTTTTGTTATTTATTACTATTATTTATTGACATGATAATTCCTGAAATACCTTTGTTTAAGAAATATTACCTTTAAAAAAATTAATATAAAAGATATAGCAAGTAAAGCCGAGTGCACAACTGTAGATCCTCGTTTAAAAAACAGTGTCTAGATAGTGTGAACCAACCTTAACTATCACTGATATAAAATACCCTCTTTTGCGGTTAATTATTAACCGAATACGAGTTACAGTAACTGTCATTTTAGCACTAACAATGTCTGTAATAAAGTGGACGGTTAAATTCTAAACTAAAATTTTCTACGGCAGCCATTTTCGGATAATTATTTCGTTTGTCACGTCAATATCTTATGTCATTTTTCAGATGATGTAGGCCTATTTAAAAAAAAAACACTGGTTCTCAGCTGCATATAGTTAGTCTGGTAGCCGACCCCAACATAGTTGGGACAAGGCTAGGCAGATGATAGGGTGGTATTTTATAGAAAACCGAACCTAAATTGTTAGTTTATAATCGCTCTACACTAAGCTAACAAAGATATTAAAAAAAAAAAATAGCCCC
The DNA here is from genome assembly GCA_002382865.2 of Heliothis virescens. Lineage (NCBI taxonomy): Eukaryota > Metazoa > Arthropoda > Insecta > Lepidoptera > Noctuidae > Heliothis > Heliothis virescens. The sequence goes on along the minus strand of NWSH02000162.1, from coordinate 5,980,798 downwards.
AATTATTTCCTCCCTAGTGTACTACTCACTTTTAATTGGTTATATTTTTAATACTAACAAAAATAAACCATGTTATAGGCACAGCATGTTTGGCATTTAACGTTTAAATGTTACACAAAATCTTGATAATAATTGGACAGATTAACGTAAGAAAATAATTAATATTACTCGCGTGTACAAGTTGCGTGGTTATTTTTACATTACAAATGTACAGGAAATTCCTTTATTTATAACTGCTAATAGTATTCTTTGACGTTTGTTAAACAAATTAGCTTACACCCTTTATATGTGATTGCAAGAAACAAAGAAAAAGTTGAAACGTTTTCTGTGAGACACGCAATTTATTGTTTTGTAGTGAATAGGATTATTAGGGTTCTGTACAAAACATTACTATATTTTACACCCGATTTTCATAAATTAAATTTGTACTTGATACCCACATACGTACTATAAATCTAATGAGTTTATTTGTTTGGACGAAACTATCCCAGGAACAGCGGTATAGATTTGAAAATTTGATAGTTTATTAATTGAAGAAGGCTATGGGCTTTTTGCATGGGTGCACGGAGTAGTCCTCACTGGACGCGGGTGAAACCACAGGCAGAAGCTAGTCACGTTAATGCTGTGTATTCCACTCACGCAAAAACGAATGAACCTTTGCTAATATAGAAGATAAGTTTGTGAATTAATATCTCAATAATATCGTTGGAATATTTCTATAAATAAAATTATATGCAGTGTAAAATTACATCAAACTATCTCAATTTATATTTCTTCAATCGACTTTCAACCTTATCACAGTAGTGGAAGGTTAAGATTTGGGTAGCTTGACCCGTTGTCGTCTATACTTCACATAAAAGGAATACCGATTTGTACTATGGGAAAATTATATCCTAATTTGAATTGAACGGAATCTAATGTTCAGTATTTATGGCTTCCTTCATCAATTCTAGTCACGGTCATTGGTTTTGCATACTTTCGTTAGTAAAACCAAGTTTTTTGTCAATATTTAAAAAAATGGTTTACACGCTTTATTGAACGATTCGTTCAGCGATGAATTTTTACCGGTCAACCTTTTTAGGGTGTACCGTTAGGTTGGTAGTTGCTGGTTTAGCGAAATCTTAGAATTATTTATTAGTTAATTATAAGAGAGCTCCATGTAAAACACTGGTTTTCAGCTGCATGCGGTTAGACTGGAAGCCGACCCGAACGTAGTTGGGAAAAGGCTAGGCAGATGGAATAGGAAAGCATTCGTGGTGCTAAAAAAGGTTAAAGCTCCAGCCTTTTAAGTACGAGTGTGCGGGTTCGATTCCAGGTCAAGTAAGTACCAATGTAACTTTTATAATTTATTCAAAAGTACCTATGTTGTATTTTTGTATGTATGTTCCTCTACTTTCTAAGTCTATCTTGGATATCAATGAATGAGTTAAGGTGGAGAAAAAGATCTTGGAAGAACATTGCTAATCAGCCTTGAACAAGCGCATTCCTTCCCTGTATTAATATACCCCGCAGAGGGATAGTAAAAATACTGATGAAGGTTAGTAGATAAAGTTTAGAGACTTGCCATTTATAATCTGTGATGACTTACAACAGTCAATAAACATAACTAACTTATCGGCACCTGTCTCTCAAAGCTGGAAAACCATAAGTTCAGCCGTCACCACTAAAACGAGCAATATAAACTAAAACTTACAACCTTTCGAAATAAACGTTCAAACATTCCGAAGGAATTCTATTAGTTACCTACAAACAATTAAACACTAAATCACTTTACTATACAAAACAACACAGACACGATTCCGTCAACCGTTAACTTAAATAGCCTTCAAACACACAGTTACAAATCATACGTTCACTACACTGTGGTATAAATCTCTAAGTGCTCTGGACAAAATTACAACACATAAATTATACAATTATTTCTTCAAACCAGTACCCTGCCTCGGGAGCAGCATAAAAACGTTTTACAATAGCCCATAAATATTTTACAAGTAATTATAATGAAAAATTGCTTTTACAAAAACACTAAACGTTTCCGGATGAGGTTTTGAATATAAATTATATTGTTTTTGGGGAGGTATAAGGTTTAGAATCAATTTTGTGATTGGCTATTGTTAGGCGAGTGATTTAAGCCGTAACATCGTTGAGACCCGATATTTAGAGAACAAAATATTCGGTATTTTGGTTACATAATTCGAAGCTTCTATACTTGTCACGAAGTTTTTGTGATTATCAAGACAACAATCAACTTTGAAAGTTTGTTTTGTTGTTACTTTACAAACAGACAGAAAATCAATCCTCTTAATAATTCTAGTGTCGTTATACAGTCAATTACCGTTCTAATACAGCTTTAACACAATCAAAAATTTTGGACTCTATAAACTAGATCATAGGATAAAATCACTAGCTGTAAAATTACGAAGCATTCTTTAACAAAAACAACTTAATTACAACTCCCACTCAATTTTTTCCACCATTCCCTCCACTGTGCACTTCAACAACAATAAATAAAGGCATTGTCCCACCACATTGTAACATAAACTAATGTCACAGGACTATGTCCGAACACGTTAGCAGGTTGTCATCGTAACTTCAGTTGCAGCAGCTATCTGTGATAAATCTCCTGAGACCTCAACTGGCACTTTGAATTCAATTGTTACGAACAAAGTGTGGTCACAACACACTGGGCGAACACAGTGGGTGAACACGCTTGTGGTGAACACATGATTCGATTTTAATCAAGTGTGGTCGTTTTTGATGATGGTAAAAATTATTTTGTTTATTAGTTTAAATAAGTGGTGTGTATTTTGATAATTTGATATGCTTGCTATATTTATGAATTGGTTTAAAGCGAATTAAAATAGGATTATATGAACACTCAGACGTTGTATTTTGATGACATAATTTTTGCAAAAAATCTCCTCTGCCAGGTCAATATCACCAATGATTTTCTAATTATGAATAATTCTTCATATCTCTTATAACAATTGTTGAAGACCAAAGTATGACATACTCAGAAAAGCTTTTACAATGCACTTCGGAGTGCATTTATTAATAAAAGACACTCAAGCCATATCAACGGCAGCGATCGCCCCAAATACGAGCGCACTACTCATCATTCAATCAATTTAATCTGGACACCGAAATGAAGTCCTCACATGCATAACCCGGCCAAATCAAGGAGCTCCTTCATCCATCTATAAACCTGACAACTCCTGGCCTCCTTAACCGGTGCTCCTTCTAAGTATAATTGCCTCCAATTGGCTATGCACGGCCTCGAAGATAGGAGTAATTAATGGGATGGCCGGCGACGGGTGGAGTGCGATGGCATACAATAGGTGACAGTTATCCCAAGATGCTGCAATTTCGGAGGTACTGACTTCAATCTTAATCCGCCAGTGATGTCGATTTGCTTTTGAGGGCTATTGCTGAGAAGCAATGTATTATTGTCATCAGAAGAAATACTTTTTATTGTTAACTAGTCGTACTAAAATAATATTTGTTACATCAGCTATCTACCAGTTAAATTCCCGTTAAAATGAGTCCAGGCATCCTTAACTTCAGAGATTAGCCGCACCAAACAGTCCTAAAAAGCAACATATGGATTGCATAAGGAAGAACAAAGCACTTACTGCAATAACTCAACACAAAGTAGTATTTTAATAACATAAATTTCAACGAAAGATCTAATTTTTACAGTATTATTATCTGCAAAACAAAAACTAATTAATAAACAGTACAAAAAACTACTGATGACACAAAAATGTCTAACAACAAAATTATCGACCACGTCATTGCAATCGCCAGACATAAAAACGTTTTGTATCTTTAAACTACTACAGAAAAATACAACAATGCGATTCGAAAACTTAATTAAAAGTTAAATTGAGATTTTTATCTTAATGATAAGTTTGCGCTTGATTCCGAATGTTCACATCCGTAATTCAATTTGAAAAAACATTTTCAATTCGAAGTAAAAAACTTAGGTCTTGGGTACGAAAACTATAAATGCCAACATGGTTTACGATACAAAGGTACTGGCGTAAACTTGTGGTTTCCTGTGTCATAAAACTATGAACATTGACGAGAGAAAAGCCGGTATCCGAGTGTAGTATTCTGTACTGACAGACAGACAAAAAAGCCGACGATTTAAACCATTATTGTCAAGTTTATGTGTCTGTACAATGTGCTTATTGGTTGTAATAAATAACTGTAAGTAGTTGACTCGCCAACGCACCACCGCTCTGGCCGACGGTCTGACAACGACTGACCGCCCCACGACCCGGACCGGTATTTATAACCGAGCGACGTGCACGCCCGAGGCAACGTCATAATACTGTTATCAGTTTGTAGTGCAATATGTGCATATCTACATACACGACATCCCTTCCTTGTTTGAATCGATTGTGTTTGATCAGCTATATTAGAAAAAACTAATTGGCACTTTTTTATCTATCACATAACCAAATCTTATATTCATTTTATTTCATAATAAAGGTAGATTAATAATGAATAGCTTCCTTTTCCTCTTCCTCTCCTCCTACCTTTCCACTGTCTAATTCGTTTAAGTCATTTTCAGTGGCTGCAACGCGGTGAGCTGCTCCAGGAGATGGAAGCCTTCATGATGGCAATCCAAGACCAAAATATCGATACCCGAAACTACCAGAAACACATAATGCAAGTCCCTAACCTCCCTACAGACACTAGCCGACATTGCCACTCTAGCCCCAAAACTATACAACACATTACGTCTGCCTGCAGGTCCCTCGCTCAAACGACACGACCAGGTAGCATCCATTATTCACCAACATTTGGCACACAAGTTTAATTTTGTCAATAGAAAAGTAGCTTGCTACAAATACCAGCCCAATACCATTTTAGAAAACAATAGTTACAGAATATACTGGGACAGAAACATAATCACTGACAAAACCATACATTTCAATAGACCCGATATTACATTATACGACAAAAATACTAAAACCGTTTTCCTCACGGACATAGCCATCCCCAACAGCCATAATGTTCGGTGAACCATATCTGAGAAAATAATAAAATACCAAGATGATGATGGCGTCCTAGCCGATTGTCGGCCACGGCGGCTGTTCTCATATAAGGAGATCAGCCAGCTGCGCAGGACATATTATAGTGCACAAGCATTTGCGCAGACACAGGTGCACTCCCTATTCCCTCACTCTCATAACCCGATGGGACGGCAATCCGACACGACCGGTGAGAGATTAGGCGCAGGACCGACATTAACGTGCTCTCCGATGCACGGGTGTATCAATCACCAACTTCCAACTCTGGGCTGCTTTGTGAAAGTTTCTAAAACCCACAAAGCGATTTCGGCCCGTCTCGGGAATCGAGCCCGAGACCTCGTGCACAGCAGTCGGCTATGCGACAACTAGACCAACGAGGCAGATCCTCTCCATATACCAGTATGTCGTCTATAACATTGATAGTAAGTATCCAAATACATACGTTCTAATGTCTATTGACATATTTCTGGGGCACAGGGTATTCCAAACATCAGTCTTTTATATCTAAAGAGGCCTTTGCTAGTAATAAACGTAATAATTTGTCTTGAATTAGGGTGTAATTCAATTTGGTGAAGAGTCTTTAATATCGAGTTTTGAAGAGTACTTCGCATTTTTTATAGAAGTTTGTCCATAGTGGGTAATGGATAGGTTTCCCGTAGAAGTGCTGTATTGGCCTACCTCATATCTACGCAAATGCGAACATCTCCGGTACTTTTCAAGACTGACTGACTATTGGCGATACCCATCTCGAAGGCCCTTGAACTTTTCCAATGATGTCTTTCTCTAACAATTCTCTTATTTATCTCAGTGTGTCAAATACGTCTGTCATCCGATTCCAAGAACCCAATACAGACCGATAATGTGTCAAGTTCAGGCAGCGAGCGGTTAAGCCATTGGAAATGCCTTTTAAAAGGCGGTTCAACTACGTTAAAGCCAACTGGGAAGACTTCTCCAGTTCCATTGACGAAGCTTTGCGGAATGTTCATCCTTCTCCTCAGGCTTACGACCACTTTGTTGCAAAAAAGGCCTCCAAATTCATCCTAAGGGGCTGCCGAACCGCCTACGTACCAGGACTATCAACACACTCTGCGGAGCTGCTTTCAAAGTATAACTCTCTGTATGGTACCGACCCTTTTGCTGAAGAGACTATACGGGTGGGCGAAGAACTAATGTCCACCGTATCAGAGAGCAGACGTAAGAAGTGGGTGAACACCGTGACCAGCCTGGACTTGACTCACAATAGTAAAAGGGCTTGGAGTACTATGAGGAAACTTACTAGCGAACCACCCCAACCTACTCTAGTAAGCCCGATTACGGCCAATCAGATAGCTCACCAGCTTACAATGAACGGTAAACCTGATAACCGTCTCAGTCGAACTCCGAAACTGGTCTGCCAACCCGACAATTCCGATGTAGTGAGCAGAGAGTTCGATTTGAGCGAAATTGTTGGATCGTTAAACCATCTGAAAAACGGTAAAGCTACTGGTGTCGATAACATCTCAGTCGAACAATTAAAACACCTGGGCCCTGTAGCAGTTTCATGGCTTCTCAGCCTTTTCAATTATTGCGTGGCGCATTCGAAGATCCCAAGGGTTTGGAGAAGAGCCAAAGTTATAGCCTTGCTAAAACCTGGCAAATCACCTGACGACCCCAAAAATTTCCGACCGATCTCCCTGCTGTGTCATACGTACAAGCTNTACGGCCAATCAGATAGCTCACCAGCTTACAATGAACGGTAAACCTGATAACCGTCCCAGTCGAACTCCGAAACTGGTCTGCCAACCCGACAATTCCGATGTAGTGAGCAGAGAGTTCGATTTGAGCGAAATTGTTGGATCGTTAAACCATCTGAAAAACGGTAAAGTTTTTGGTGTCGATAACATCTTAGTCGAACAATTAAAACACCTGGGCCCTGTAGCAGTCTCATGGCTTCTCAGCCTTTTCAATTATTGCGTGGCGTCTTCGAAGATCCCAAGGGTTTGGAGAAGAGCCAAAGTTATAGCCTTGCTAAAACCTGGCAAATCACCTGACGACCCCAAAAATTTCCGACCGATCTCCCTGCTGTGTCATACGTACAAGCTTTTTGAACGAATGCTCCTCAACCGTCTTACTAAGATCGTCGATCCGAAGCTTATACCAGAGCAAGCCGGCTTCAGACCTGGTAAGTCATGCTGCAACCAGGTTTTAAGGCTTACCCAGCATATTGAAGACGGTTACGAAGCTGGCGCAGTCACGGGTGTGGTTTTTGTGGNCTTTGAACCGTTTTACCGTTTAACTATCAAGCTGTCAATTCAATGACCAGTAGCCATACACTACCGTTTAACTATCAAGCTGTCAATTTAATGACCAATAGCCATACACTACTGTTTAACTATCAAGCTGTCAATTTAATGACCAGTAGCCATACACTACCGTTTAACTATCAAGCTGTCAATTTAGTGACCAATAGCCATAGCCATACACTACCGTTTAACTATTAAGCTGTCAATTTAATGACCAATAGCCATAGCCATACACTACCCTTTAACTATCAAGCTGTCAATTTAATGACCAATAGCCATAGCCATACACTACCGTTTAACTATCAAGCTGTCAATTTAATGACCAGTAGCCATACACTACCGTTATAGCTGTCTTGTCGACAATTTAATAACCAGTAAGGTCAAAGCATTTATTTCATTTAGGCTTTCACAAGCACTTATGAATGTCAGAACTATAAATAAGATTGATTCTAGTTAAGTAACTTTTCATTACTTCCAGTAAAAGCTTATTAATGATGAAACTTTGATGTAGGTTTAAATAATAAATATTAACACCTGCAATAATTATTGCTACTTCTGCTAGAATTGTGACAAGGTAAAACTTAAACAAAGATTAATTCTAAGCAGTAAGCAGGTTAAAAGTCATTTGCAGTTTGGGTGATAGAACCTAAAAATTATGTATACTTTTGCTATTCCACCTTTTTCCTATTTTTTTTTTTGTATTGTCTCGGCTGGAAATAGTTTGAATATATGAAGCATAGTGGGTATACCTTAATTGAGTATAGGTTAGACAAATTGTTTATTATCACAAAACTAGTAGTTCAAAATTTATAAAAATAAAATATTAGTAAGGTAACTGTTGTTCAAACACTCACTGTTGTAGTTGACTCGCCAACGCACCACCACTCTGGCCAACGGTCTGACAACGACTGACCGCCCCACGACCCGGACCGATATTTATAACCGAGCGACGTGCACGCCCGAGGCAACGTCATAATACTGTTATCAGTTTGTAGTGTAATATGTGCATATCTACATACACTACAGAAACATATCACACATGGATATCTACAGAAACTACTAGATCAATTTGAACAATACTTTCAGTATTAGGGAGCTCATTTGTCGAACCGAAGAGATTGATATATGTATGTCGCGAGGTTCGGCAGGGTTGTATTATGTCTCCGTTGCTTTTCAACATTTATTCAGAGACCGTTATGTCGGAAGCTCTGGAGGATCTTGACGCTGGAATAAGAGTTAACGGCACAGTCATCAATAACCTGCGCTATGCAGATGACACTGTCCTCGTCGCGACTTCGGAAAGCGAGTTACAGGTTCTCATTGACAGAGGCAACGACATCAGTGAAAGAGCCGGGTTGTCTATAAACACGAACAAGACAAAGTTCATGATTGTCTCAAGAAAGCCTGACTTAAACCCTAACATATTAGTGTCGGGGAAACCACTTGAGCGGGTACGACAGTACAAGTACTTAGGAGCATGGGTGAATGAAGCATGGGAGTCCTACCAAAAAATTAAGACCCGAATAGAATTTGCCCGAACCTCCTTTAACAAAATGAGAAAAGTTTTGTGCTGTCGTCAACTGAACATAAAGCTCCGAGTCAGGTTACTTCTGTGTTATATCTGGCCAGTTGTTACGTACGGTTGCGAAACATGGACCTTGAAAGATGCCTCCATTAAGCGTCTACAAGCATTTGAGATGTGGTGCTACCGGCGCATGTGGCGTATCAGTTGGACACCGAGGATTAGGAATGAAACTGTGCTCCGGCGTGTCCATATGCCTCGTAAGCTGATGCCAATCATAAAAAAACGCAAGATAAGAGTATCTTGATCATCAATTTGATTTTTCTGTATGATGAATCGTTGTTAATTTTTAAGGTAAAACTTAAATTCTCTCGATAATCTGACACGTAGCTTCTACACATGACGTCACATAAAGCCTGTGCCCCACCGTAGCTAAAGCGAAGCGAATCGATTGCAGCAAATTGTGCTAAGTTTTATCCCCGAGTCTAATCAATGTGCGCACTGTGCAATCGGGAGTTTGTTTCTTTTTTTGAAAATGTTATAAAGAAAAATGTTATTTCGCTACATAGAAACGTTGATTCGTGTCTGTGTATATGCTATTGTCTACTCTTTCACGATCTACTGATTAAACTGAAGGGTTATCTTAATTCTTAAAAGCTCACATTATACCACCTATTTATCTACCCTAATATAATAACATTTCTTGTTCATTTGTTTGTACTCTATAGGTTCCTAACTACTGAATCGATTAAAATTGCTTTTCGGACAAAAAAAAATGTTTTTGTTAAAAACAGTGATAAAAATGCTATTTAAATAGGCATATAATTATTATCTGCGGTGAACACTACATCCTACAAAACTACATCCGACTTTTTGCTAAAAGATGAAAAATAACGATTAGTTAAAACATTTTATTATTTTTTTCGACCGAGTTAATAGGCTTATCACAACGCGCACACAAATTTTAATCAAACCACATCCTAAATATTGTTTCACAATATTATCCTTTATTTTTACAATCAAAATACAAGGTTTTAGCAGTCACTGGTGGCAAATATTAATATTTAACTAGAAAAAAATAACATTGATAAAATCTATGACTAATCAGAAATAATAAAATGCTTTGTTACCATATATTCCTAACGTCAAAAGAATTCTATTAAATATTATGGATAATGGATATATGCAATGTTACCTTTGTTAGGAAAATTATATAATGAGAAGGCAAAAGCTTATATATTATGAACAATGTTTCATGCATAGTACATACCTATCTATTTACTTTATTAATTACGTTTAACTACAGCGAAGATTATTGCGTATTACATACTTCAGGCTTTTGAATTAGTATTTTACGGAATTCTAGCTTTATCAAAATAAGTTATAAAAGCAAAAACTTATCATCACTTTTTAAAAAAATTACTTCTTACTAATTAATTAATATTAAAATTATCCAAACGCACAGTGTTACAAATTAAAACTCACGTCGGCAAAATTATTTTTCACAAAACTTACGTCACTTTGACTAAGGTTTTAAATCTCGCAAGTTAACGAGTTTAAGAGGAAAAAGGAAGGTTTTCAGTCCTTCACACGAGTTCACGTCCCTCATAATGACAAGAAATGACTCCTCACGTCTTCGCCTACTTGAGTTAATTAAAAAGTCTCACCAAGTCCCAGTTTTTCAAAAAAATATTCTTCAGAAACTGTACAAACACAAATTAAGTTTGATTGCGAAATAATTCTTGAATTAACTTGTTATTTGACATGGTTAAAGTTTAAGTTTATGCGTATGCTAAGTTAGTTTTAAGTTGAGTTTGTCACAACTTAATGATAACTTGGAATGTTTTGCTGTTAACTTTGTCAATTAAACACATTCTGTCTACTTTATGTGGTAATTAGTGTTTAAGAAAACGTGTCTAAGTTTCTCTAACAAATGATTGATGTGCAGAAAGTTGGGGCTAATTTTAGTTTAGTCTAGAAATTGTTTAGCCTTGTCATGAGCCTAGGGTTTATCAACCTCATCTTCGATTTTTATTTTAAAATCGTCTTTTATTTAATCCTCCAATGGAATTTTAACCAGTAAAAAACTGCAAATATGGTTTAATAACGATTTGGAAATACAAAAGTCATATTCACCTTAAACAATAACATGTCTCAATAAATCATTAATCGATGACTGAATCCAGGACAAAGTCCACTGACCCCACAGCTGTTCCTCAATCTTTTTTCTAACAGTTTTCCGGAAAAATATCTAACGTAATCCCTTTTCGTAATTAATTCTGTGCCCTCGCCCCAAAAATAAATACACCACGTGACCAAGATACTCTGACAACGCGTCGCTATCGAATTCAGTCACGTATATCGTAAAACTTCGTCTGACAAACGCCTCAGCGTCACTAATTAAGCCTGTAATTGCGCCATTACGCTTTTATGCTCAAATTTTATGACTGACCAAGTCGCGGCTTTACTGTAGTGGCATCGAATTGTAAGGATGTACATCTAAGCATTTGTGGGAATAAATAGCTGCCTTAAACGCCAAGGTTTTACTAGGCTCTCTAGGTATTCCAATGACTTATACGGAATGTTTACGATTGTGACGTGTTTATTCGCAGCTGTATAAGTTAAAGCTTTTCTGTTAACACCTTAGGTAATAACTGTGTATTCAATTTTGAAATTAACTTCATGAAGACATCTGTTTCCGTACTAACAAATAAGGACTCAGTACTAAAACGTTTATACCTAGAATTTCTCCACTCCTAAAAATGTTCTCTCTGTAAAATACCTTAAACTTACGACCATTTTCTTGTCGCCATTATTATTAAGAGAACTATTATAATGTCAGTTTATTACAGTCTTTCATTAAATTCCTAGCGTTAACAGCCAGGGAAGGGGTAGAATTGCAAAAAACGACGTCCACAACCGGCTGCCGCGTCTATTTTAGCATTTTTACTACAAAAATTAATGATTCTCAATTAATACCTCGTAATTTATTTTACGATCGTTTTATGTTTTGATACATAAAAAAACTATAACGAATGAATAAATCTGTGGTTAGTGGTGAAAAAAAATATGTTATGGCCATGTAACATCGCTATTCGGCCCACTGTGCGGTCGGACACGCATTTCGGTTGTCTTGTACACATACATTTGTAACTATGGTGTCACGTTACACGGGTTTTAAAAAATTGATGGCTTGTAATAAATGTTTTTTGGCTGCACCGATCTTGTCTCGCGATCACCGGGCAATAAAGTATTGCAATCTCTTTTCGTTGCGTGCGAGTGAAAGAGATAAAATGTATGGTTTCTTACAATTTTAATACCCATGTCGAACTGTATTATAGCATGTTCAATAAAGGAGTTATAAAAATACAGTTGTTGAAACAATGTGTGGTTTGTACAAATGTCAGAAGTATTAGAAGCCTGTCTGATGGAGTTAAGATACGTGGGAATGAGTCGATAAGGTTTTTTTTGGATACCAGTTTAGATTGAAGCAATTAACTATGAAGACTGGAAGTCTGCGCATGTTTTTGTTTCGCATATTAGAATCCTACTACTATTATAAATGTGCAAGTTTGTGAGGTTCTATGTACAGACAACAGCAGGTCAACGTATGCGAATCCGTAAAATTTTACCAATCGAACATTAACCTACCTCCATTGTGATAAGGTTGAAAATAGATTGCAGAAATTTGACAGATTGTAGTAACTTGATGTGCTATCGTCTGTACATCAAGTTACCACAATCTGTCAAATTTCTGCAATGGATTTTCAACCTTACCACAACAGTGGGTAGGTTAATATTAGATTGGTAAAATTTGACAGATTCGTATACGTTGAACTGCTGTCGTCTCTTTCACGCAAAAACTACTGGACGGATTTCGATGAGACTTGACAGTTTTTCCCTCGGGGAGCTAGTGTTACTATAAATCGTACTCATGTATATTAAATCAATGCCATTTAGTTACGCCATATAAGATAACCATGTCAGAATAGAACATCTTTGAAGCTCAGAAGCAGTATGACAATTTACACGAACGTTATATTATAACTACCATGTAGTTGTCACAGGCCATTATTCGGCATTAGCTGTTAACTACATTATTTACAGTTTATGTCGCTCATAATTTTAACTGCAGCCTGTTAAACAAAATATATCCGACTATAATAATGTAGTTAAATAGAACTCTCGGCTTTATTTATGCGCTTCGTGTCCTATTTGGGTGGAGTTATATCTAGTTTAAATGGTTATAGGCGAAGTTGTGTTGATAGGGTTGAAGCCGAATAAGCGGTTGTTGGTTATTTTTGGTAAGATTTTTAATATGTGCTGCGTTTTTTAGGGTTCCGTACCCAAAGGGTAAAACGGGACCCTATTACTAAGACTTCGTTGTCTGTCTGTCTCCGCGCTGTATCTCACTAACCGTGATAGCTAGAAAGCACATCACAAATGATGTATTTCCGTTGCCGCTATAACAACAAATACTAAAAATGAATAAAAAAAAATTATTACAATTTGGGGGATGGGGTACAGAACCCTTCATGCGCGAGTCCAACTCGGACTTGGCCGGTTTTTAGACAGTTTTTACGGACCGTATTATATTAGAAGAATTGTGTCCAAACTACATTTTTACTTTAAAAGTAAGGGGAAAATAATTAAAAATAACGGCAGTACCTACCTATATAGCAACAGTGAGCTTCACATTTCACTAATCCGATTCAACCATACACAGTGGACCATTACAATAAAATTTTATGGACAAAATAAAATTGTCTCTTGAATTTTTAATAAAATCACAATGGTATATGAGTGGCAACGTGTACTGGTTTTAAACACCATGCAATGAGATGCCATGGTTTTATTGTGGGTGAAAAATTTTTGCCTTACGCGCCGAGTATGTTAAGGAGGTCATTGAACCATTGTTTCGGAGATTTGGCCTGCTTTTTCGAGATATATGGTGAGTATTCAGATACAAGATAAGTATAAGGATATTTTATACGTAGATTTAAGATAAAGTTGTTGAAAACTTGCATATGAATTCCTTTTCTAAGATTTTGTGTAAGATTTCGCGATATGTGTAAGTTTTTTAAATATTTTGGCTTGCAAAACAAGAGGTGTTGTTACAACGAGGTTTTTCGAGGCAACTTTCAACAGTACACAATTCCTAAAATTAGTTCAACCGGCGAGTTCGTTTTTGATGTTCCAATTTTAGGTGTTCAATTTCGAGCTGCCTACTCAAAACTTTCCT